>CM053792.1:656589558-656942058 GCA_028749045.1 Cupressus sempervirens | reverse complement strand
TTTCTAAAAGCTATCGTGCCTCGTATTCTTTCCTCATCACCTTCTTGAGGGGGCATCACCTAGTCCATTCTCTCCTCTTCTACCTGAGATTGGGGCAACTATGTTGCTTCAAAAAGTACTCTTCACATCATTTATATTTGAATTTCTTTGAAATAGTGTTGTTTCAACACTATGTCAAAGAGGGGCAAAATGTAGACACCTAAATCTGATTACATCAATAAGTAATCATATTTAGTCATCTCCTAGGACATTATTGATTGAATATTTACTACTTAATTAATTAATTGTTATGCCCTAGTTAATTAATTAATTAAATTAACTATAGTATAATTGATAAAATCAAATGATCACCCAAAATCAATTTATCAATTAAATCCCTATTCCTCTATTAAATTGAATAAATCCTCAAATCTATTCAATTTAATTCCATACCCCCATTTTATTAAATAAATCATTTAATAAAATATCTAAAATCTTAAAATCCTCCCTAAACCCTATCCTAACCCCTAATCCAACCCATTCACCCATACTAACCTCAATTAGCCACCTAACTAACCCATCCCATTAAAGCTAAATCACTTACCCCCTAACCCCCCTTCTAAGCTAATCCTAATTCCCTTCCTAAACATGTGCATAATCTTAAGCAAGGGTTAAGACTTGCTAACCCAAGCCAAAGTCAAAAAACTTAACCACACCTCTTACACCTCCCTTAATGACTCTTACATCCCTCTTGCATGCTCAACCTCCCTCATTACTCCTTTAACCAACCCATATCCTATCCTCTCACACTTATCCTCCTTGTGACAAGTGTCACCTACCTATTAGTGCTAAACAAGCACAATCCATGTGCTCCCTTGTGAGTGTATCTTGACCCTCCCTCACCATCTTATCATCCTTGCATCCTGACCATCCATCTCTCTACCCCTTGGCTTATAAATGGAATCCTCTCCCTTCACAAATATCATCTACCTTTCATGCAATGTTATAATACTATTTTGAGAGCTTGAAAACTATCAATTACCATTATAAAGCTAAAATACCTCCATGACTCCATTGTTGAAACCATCCTTTATGCACACTATCCATCCACTTGAAACTTGAGCACAACTATGAGCATACATATCTACTTATCAGGGAAAAATCTAATTCACCATGGGTTATGCCATAAGGAGCCTACCATTCTTGGTTTGCTTCCTTTGGTGGTGACAACCATATAGTCCTATCTTAAGTGTTAGCTAGTTTAGTATTGTTAATGCTCTTATTTAATAGTTAGTATTCATTTACAGTACTAGATAATAGGTGATACAATTATTACTCATAACAATAAGATTTTGAGATCTAAACCTAGGGTTTACATAAGACATATCTATCTTGTATTGGTTTGCTTGTTGTTTTCTTGGAGCATTTGCTTGGTTTGTTAGATCAGTGGAGCGATACATGCACATTTCTTTGGATTTGAGGTATTCTTATAAATCTCTATAACATTTAGACTTTGAAATTAAAAGTTAACCTCTCATGTGTTTGGCTTGAGTGTTTTACATACTTTCATAATTCACATTTTGATTGGTGCTCTAAAATTGGACCTAGATTTTCTTTCTTGCATACATGTTTCACATATTAATTAGGCCCTATGAGCACTATTCTTGGTGATCTTGAGAGAGTGAGCTTCATTCGCTTGTCTTACATTTAAAGTTCTTCTTGACGATAGATCCCCTTGTAGGTAGGGAAAGATTTAATATTATTTCATTGTCTCACTTGGTTTGTCTTCGACATTTCTAGGTAATTTCTCTCTTGAGATAGGTGGTGATTTTTGTTGGCTTTCCAAATCTCAGTGGAGTGATTTCAAATTAGTGTGTCAATGAATTTTTTTCCTGTGTTTGGGTGAGGTGAAGAGGCTAGAGGAGTATGCTTTATTCTCTTTTGGGCACATCAAAAACTTGGAACCCTTGAATCCAAACTAAGTCCCTATGTGGTCCAATTTTGTGTCTTCCTTGATTAGAGAGGGTTAAACATAGTGAACACTCCCTTTATTTGGTAAACCACGTGGAAAAAACCTCAAGTGGTAGTAGCCACTTTTGCTATGGTAGGAACACCCACTATATATGTCCTTGTGGAAGAAATCTCCATGGGTGTAGTGTTTTGTTTAGCTATCAAATTTCCTAAGCATCTCTAATTGATTAAATTTTTAGAATGTGTCAAAACCTTGGTGTATCGAGATTGGATTTCACCCACTTGAGATTGCAAGAGTTATAGAGTTGACCATTACTAAGAACCATAGTGCAGCCCAAATTTTCTTTTCTAGGACTATATGCATGATTCAAAAACATTTTGAGAATACACATTATAGTGGTTATAGGGATTAGATTCATACTAAGATGCTATTATTGTTTATGCATGAGGTTGCTTTATCCCTTGCCCATTTCTTGTCGACATTTGATTGAACTTCCTGAGTACTGTCTTGCATGCCTAATTTATGATAAAAATCTATTGATGCATCTAGTTGGTCAATTAAAATGAACAAGAAAACTTAGTTCCTTAATTAAAACCTTTCTTGATTTGTTATTCTGTCATTTTTGATCCTCAGTTGATTTGGGTCAGATTAGGTCACTTACCCTGCTGTTGCAAGCTTGTTTATACCTTGGATTGTTGTTTTTTGACCTCTTGAGTTAGTAGTATTTGATTTTATGAGTGACACCATCCTTGTTGAGAAGATAAACCTTTGGATCCTTTAATAACACACTTGGAGAGTCTTAGTAATCTCTTGTCTATTCACTTCCATTCAAGTTCAATTTCAATTAATTATAATTTGGGTAAATCATCTTCCTGATCTATATGTGCTAGGTATTCTATCTTATCATTTCTCTTTTGAACAAGTGAGTGCTTTTACTATCCTAGTTTGGTACTAACATTTCTTAGGGTTGTCTTATCAACTAGTACCTTTTCTTTCATGTTAGTTACAATAAGATATCAAGTAGATCAAGGAAAGTGACCTGAAGTTGGTTTTAACCAATTACCTTTAGTTCAAACTCACCAAAGACATAAGGGAAAATAACCCATGTTTGATCAATCACCTAGGAATACCCCAAAAGTTTGGTTGATCCCAATAGTAACCTTAGTGATTTGAGTATGCCCTTTGAACCTTATCATTTAGATATGGATATGAGTTATACCATGAATCAACAAGAGAGGGAAGAAATGGATTAATGCCTTGATGACATATTTTAAAAACATTGAGATACCATTTTGTTTGGCAGTTCCTATTGTGAAAATTGACCAGTCTCACCCCTCACCTCAACTAGATATCTAGATGCACACCAAAGGGGTGAAAGAGATAAGAGGAAAGCTATCAAGAAGAAAAATCACAACATGAAAACCAAGATGATGAACCTCATGTTACTCATGTGAATGCAACATATACCAATAACTTGTTTAGACATTCAAGACCAAGTTCATCGCTCAAGACAACTTCAAGATACATGATTGAAAGACTTAAGATAATTGAACATGAAAAGAAAGCCTTTCAAGATGAATAAGCTACAAAGGAAGAGAAATTCTAACTCCTAGAGTTGGAGAGACAAGTCTTGTTAGAGATACAAGAGACAAATGATCCTACTTACCTTTATCTCCCTAAGTGCATAATGGGAATGCAATTTGAATTTGAAAAATTATTATAGGAGAAGATTACATCATCACATGAATCATCTTCTTTAAGGTCTACATCTTCTACTCCAAGACATCAATTATCTTCATCTTCTTTGATCCAAAGACCTATTGAGAGAGAAAGTAGGTAATAACTCCTTTGAGCATATGCCAATACATCATGATGGACCTATCTTTGGCCAAGATGAGAATGACAAAAATGGTCCTAGACATACTTTTGAGAGAACTTTTACTCCTTTGGGATTTCATATGACATGGTGCTTGAGACCTTTGTTCCAAACAAGATAATTAATTTATGATATAGATCTAGACCTTATGAACCTGAGGTAAAACATCCATAGTGGAGAGATGACCACTATTGTGGTTACCATAGAAATAAAGGTCATAAAACTAAAAATTTTATTATGTTAAAAAATAAAATTCAAGATCTTATTGATGATGGAATCATTGATATTGAAATTCCTAATGACTTATGTAATGAATATGCTTCTCTTGTGCAAGATCATGTTGACGAGTCTATGTCAAGTGATGGTTTCCTTGATACCTCCACTTCTTCTAACACTCATGAACTTCATAAAACTTCAAAGATATCAAAAATTCTTTGATCAAACAAAGAGCCTAATTCTTTCTGCAATGACTATGCATATCCTCAAGGGCTACCTCCAAAAGAAACTCAAGCTAATATACACTTGGCTGCAAACCTTTTTCATGCTACTAAGACTAAAGATGCTCAAATTTCATGTGATGCTATGCCTACTATGCTCACTTAACCTAGTCATTCACTATCTTCTCAATATACTATCATGCAAACCTCATATTATCCCTTGTGCTTAGAAGTAGCTCCATGTCAAGAGGATTCTCAAAAGGCTAAAGATAAAAATGTCCAAAAAGATTAAGATCAAGCACCGCTTCAACTATTTCCCTTGAGCTTACTAAAAATTGTAAACAAAGTTTTATGCCTATTTTGTCCAAATAAACTTGTCAAGATCAAAGTATTCTATCTTCTTGTTCTACCACTCCATATTTGTTTCCACTTTCTACTCTTTCTAGGCCTTTTAAAGCTCCAAACAATCCTATCAAAGAAGTTTCTCCTATTCAAGATGCTCATGATCCTATTGAAAATCCTATGCTTAGTGTAAAGATGCCGATGTCCATAGTTGTCACATAGATGTTAATAGACTCATTGATTATCCTTTCTCATATTTCATGTCCATCCTTGTACTTGCCCCATATTGCATTTTCATATAGCTTGCATTGTTAGACTTCATTTTAATTTCCATTTTTAGGCCGCATTATGAGTTTGAGATTGTTTTCCTTCATCTTTCTTGTGAACTTCTAATCAATTGTGGTCTCCTCTTGATCTTCATTTCCTTATCTTCTTTCATGATCTCAATCAAAATTTTCTATCTTAAACAGTTGATTGATTTTGAGGCATTTTATTTTTGAGGCAAATTCTCTTTCTTCTTTCCATTTCTTTTCACCTCTTCCAACTTGTATCTTCCATTTTCTTTCACCCCACTTCTTTTCTTCTAATTCAGCTTTGGAGCACAATCTTTCATGCTTGATGATCTACCTTGGTTTTGTGATCCTTACATTTTTCATCTTACATTAAGAACGTTATCTTTAGTTCAATTTGATCAAATTTATCAATTTTCTATTTATCCTCTATTTGATTTTGATTTCGATCACGAGGGGGCAGTACCTTTCAAACTTCAATCCTTGATTTAGCTTTATCAACCTTTGTTCCACGTGGGACAACCTTATCTTTGTGAAGAAAAAATTGTTATAAAAATTTGTTTTCTTTGTCTTGATGTGTTCCTAAGTTGACCACACATCTATGTTGTTTTGTGATCCCAAATTGACCTCACACTTCAACTACATTCTTTGACTACATGTGTTCCCAAAATGTTCACACATTAGTCAAAGAGGGGCAAATGTATGCACCATATAATGACTGCCTAGACTATGGGGCCCCATTCTTCAATTTATCAATTTCCTAAACCAATGCATTGCAATATTTTATTAAATCAATTCAAATAATTTTTCTTGATCAAATTGCAATTAATTTAATTATTTCAATATTTCCTAAGGTTTGATCATCTTATTCTAAATCTTATTTAATTAAAAGAAAACTTCTCTTTTTATTAAATAAAATAGCTCCTATTTAATTAAAATAACTTGCTCCCTTCCAATTAAATAAAATCCCCTTTTAATTAAAAGAAAATTCCTCCTTTAATTAAATAAATAAAATCCCCACTTAAATATCTCTTTGTGATGAAAAGAGGAAATAAATTCAATAAAATAAAATAAATAAATCCTTTTTCTCTACACTTGAATGCACATATTTCTAAGTGGGATTCCTTAATTTCCTCCTTCCACTTTTTTGTAAAACACTCCTCTTTTCTCATTGGTGGAATTTTGTCTCACATGGATCAAGCCTTATTATACCATATTGGTTGTGAGAAGCCTTGCACCTCCATAGTTGAATATATAAGGAGCCTTCTCCTTCTCATTTCATAAGAAGAAGAATAGATGTTAGTTGCTCTAGTATTGTTATGCTATAGGTTTGGAGAGTGATTATGGAGAAGAGTTTGAGCATTAGAGTTTGAGCCTTAGGGTTGGGACATTGGAGCTTCATTGCAACTTCTCTCTTCTTGATTTCTTCTCTCATGCATCCATGGCTTCTATCATCATGCTTCATCCTTGTATTTTTATATCATCTTAGAGTCATATTTGCTTTCATAGATTAATCTTGCATTGTTATTTCCTTTCATAGATTAGATTTCTTTTCTTGCATTGCTTTGCACTGTTATCATTTAGATTAGCTTGCATCTTCATTTACATGCATATTTTGATCTTTGAATCTCTCGTTATGGTGTACTTTCATGGGAACAAACTAGGTCAAACTAAAGGCCTCCATTACAAACCCTTGCACATCATGAATAGAGAGCTATGATTAATCATTTGAGACCTCATTCTTGAGAAATCTTGGATATAATGACTCATAGAAGTGTGTCAAGATGTTAGCACATAGTAACAACTTCAATAGACATAATAGGTTGCAAAATTTCCCTTGTACTACTCAATGGAAGGATGTAAAACCTATTAACACCCCAACAAAGGGTAACAATGAGAAGGTCACTCCAGATCCATTATAGATGAATTCTATTAATGTTGTAAAAGAAACACCTTGGTGTATAATACATCAATCCCCACATCTTCCTAAGTATTGTGTTGTAGCTCAATCAATTTCTACATCTTAGGAGGCCGAGTAGGAAGAGGATGTTATTGAAAAAAATGCAGATGATGTGGCATGCAACTTGGTGAGAACCTTCTTTGAATATGGTGATACCTTTGACCAAGAAGAAGATGACATGAATGTGAACACACCGAGATGAAATTATGAAGTATTCCATCAACAAGTATTCTCCAATGATGATGAAAAATGGATAATAGAGCTTGCAACATGGCAATTGATTTAGACCATGTGAATTTGAGGAACCATACAAAGAAGAGATAAATAGGATCACAATAGATATGGTGACTCAACTTAAGAGTACTTATTATTTGAGGAAAAGGATGGTGAATGGTGATGTTGGTAAAGTAGTTAGGATATTCATCAAAGACATAAATAAAATGACTCTTGAGGTGAATGAAACCAAGGACTTATTGGTTTTGAAAGTGAAAGATGTGAGTATAATGAAATAATGGCCCAAAATGGCTGAGGTTGGAAATGATACCATAACACAAAATGTGGAAAAGAGTAAGAAGGCCCCTAGAGAGAAATCTCCTGAGGTAAAGATTAACATGAAAATTGAGATTATTGCAACCCAATTGGTGGAGGAATAGAATAATAAAGGTATTCCCATTAATATCTCTCCTCACACTCTAGCACATTTTTTCCATGTTCTCACAAACCATTGTAAATGTTCTCCTATATAAAATGTTTAGGATAGAGGATATCAAATCTAAGGCCCTTGCATGGTTAGGTGCTATTGGAGAGAATAATACCATTGAAAATATCAAACCTATAGGGGGAGGTGTATAGGTGTCACACAAGACAAAGGAATATAAAGGAGTAGTTTCCCAAATTCCACCAATGTATGTTGATAGTTCTATTGCAACATAATTTAAAAATATTGATCCATTTCACTTTGGTCTCATTGTTAATGGTAATAAAAAATAAAAATTGTATGATAGAATTGGGTGCTTCTAATGCTATCATTGCATTTAAAATTATGGAATCCCTTGGTTTGAAAGTAGACACCAAAAAGGAAGGTGTTGTACTTTATATTCTAGGGAGATCATTGTTATAGGAACTATTATTGCACTTCCATATAAGTTGGTTGCCTACCTAGAAAATGACCTAACTATGAGTGTGAGAGTAGTAGATATCTCCCCTCATTATGGTATGATGCTTGCGAGAAAATGAAGTGCTCCTATGGGGGGTAGTTTGCAATGTGACATTTCATTTTCCACTTTCCACTTAGGTGATAAAGCTATGAAAGTAGATAGGGAGCCAAGGGTCACAATTATGATTGAAAAAAACATTGACAATGATGCGAAATGCTTCTTGGATACATACATCAATACCATTAGAGTAGAGGTCATTTCATAGGAAAAGGAAATAATACCTGTACCAATGACACAAGTGGTAAGGAATGGCTATGAAAAGGGAGAATTATGAACTATGTACTTTGATGGTGCTAATTCAAAAGAGGGTGCTAGTATTGGAGTAATTTTGATCCCACTAGAGAAGAAGACATTCAAGTTTTCTTTCACCTTGGACTTCACTTGTACTAATAATATTTCTGAGTATGAGGCCTTGCTCCTTGGTTTAAGGTTAGCTACAAAACATGGTATAAAATGTCTACATGTAACTGTAGATTCTAAACTAGTGGTATCACAGGTTAGGATGTCAAAATAAAAGGCTTAAGGAGTATAGAAATGTAGTGTGAGATTAAATTGAAGCCTTTGATGCCTTTTTGATTTCATGGATGGAAAAAAGAAATAACAAAATGGAATACCTTCTTGCAAATGTAGCCATAAAACTAGATGATATGACTTTTGAAAGAGTATCAAAAGTTGAGGTACAAACTAGGCCATCAATCCCAGACATTGTTGAGAGCTAGAAAGTGTTTGAGGATGATTCATACATCTTAAGTTTTCTCAACTTGGAAGGTAGATACCTTGACCAAGAACTTGAGTGTAGTGCTTTTGTAGAGACCATATATGGAAAGGAAATCATTTTTGGGAATGAGGTGAATCAACTTAAAGCAAATAAGGTTCCCAATGCTTAGTTGTATTGAAAAGTATTTTTGACAATAAAGATAGGGTTCAATTGGATGTGAGAGATAGGAAACTAGAAGAGTTAGAGGAGATAAACTTATGCACTAATGAAGCCCCTAAAAATGTGTATATAGGTAAGAAGATATCTAGTATAGTAAGCAAAACCTTAATTAAATTATTAAGGAAATATCAAAATGTTTTTGCATGGTCTTATGATGAGTTGAAGGCTTATAGGGAATACATTTTTAAGAATGTTATCACATTGAAAGAAGATTCCAAACCATTTAGGTAGAAGCAAAGGCCAATTAATTCAACTCTTTCTCCAAAAATGGAGGAATTGATGAAGCTTAGGGACATGGCATCGTAAAGACAATTAGGCATTCCACATGGGTTTCTAATATTACACTTCTCATGAAGAAAAAATGAGATATCAAAATATGTGATGACTTCAGAAACCTAAACATTTCATCACTAAAAGACAACTATATTTTTCCCAATATAGAGGCCATGCTATAAAGAGTAATAGGTTTCAACTTAATGTCAATGATGGATGGGTTCTCAAGCTACAAACAAGTGTTGGTTTAGGAATCTAAGAAATATAAAACTATATTAACCACACCTTAGGGCACATATGTATATGTGAGAGTACCATTTGGACTCACTAATGTTGGGGCTATGTTACAAAGAGCAATGGATGTGGCCTTTAAAGATTTCATAGATAATTTCTTGGTAATATATCAAGATGATCCCACTACATAGTATAAAAGGGAGGAAGAGCACTATAAAAATCTCAAGAAAATATTCATAAGGACTTTGGATTATGTTGTTTCTTTGAACCCAAGGAAGTGTGCATTTGGGGTAATAAAAGGTAAGATTTTGGGTTATTTTGTGTTCAAAGAAGGGGTCAAAATAGACCTTGATAGTGTTGTGGCCATAGACAAGATATCAAGGCCTAAGAATGTAAAGGGAATTCAATCGTTCTTTGGAAAAGTTAGTTTATTGAGAAGATTTGTGACTAACTTTGTAGAGATAAGTAGATCTATGTCAAAGATCCTCAAGAGGGGAGTAGAGATCAAGTGAGATGGTGATCCATCAATAGCATTTTAGAACATCAAGGAACCCATTAAGAATGAACCTATGTTAAGAGTCCCAAATTATAGAAAACCAATGCATATCGTCTCCTTTTCCTCATTCCATACAGTTGCAACATTCTTGCTTTAGAAGAATGAATAGGAATTTGAGAAACCCATTGCTTTCTTTAGAAGATCTCTCCAAGCCACATAAATAAAGTATGATATATCCTATGAATTGGTGAATTATTTTAAGGAATTTAGATGTTACCTAATTGGAGAAACACTAATAGCTTTTGTGCCTAGTGTAGCAGTGAAGGATATTTTTTCACAACAGGAAGTCTTAGGGAGAAGATATAGATGGATAAATAAGATCCAATAGTTTAACATAGATGTCCAAATCATCAAACTGGACAAAGGTCAAGGTCTAGAAAAATTGATGACATAGGATAATCTAGATGAAAATTAAATAAATCAAATAGATGATGATCACATACCATATTTGTGTGATATGAACTCATTAACTAGTACATAGATGTCATTCATTATTCACAACATATGCAGTGCCTTCTTGGAATAAGTGAAAATAAAAAAAGGGCGTTGAAGCTACAAGCCATTAAGTATGAAATTGTCACTGAGAAAATATGGTGGAGAACTATAGAATTTTTTAATGTTAAAATGTGTGGGCCAAGAAGAATCAGTCAAGATATTGAATGAAATGCATGGTGGTGTTTGTCGTGGTCAATACATGGAAAATATTACATCCCATAAGATGATTAGAACTAGATTTTGGTGGTCCACATTATTCAAGGGTGTTAATGAGTTGGTAAATAAGTGTGATGTATGCCAAAGACTTGCAGGCAAGTTTAATTTTTTTGGCAATTTTTCTTTAAAACTAGTAGAAGTGTAGGCAATATTTCAACAATAGGGGATAAACTTTGTAGGTAAAATTGCAAATAATACCAGTGAGGGGCATTCTTGGATTTTGGTGGTAACTGACTACTTTAAAAAATAGGTGGAGTATATCCCAAATAGATGATCAACTAGTAAAGTAGTGATTGATTTCATCTTGAATAATAGCATCATCAGGTTTGGTTTCCCTGATAAGATTATAAAAGAGAATGCCATGTGCTTTAGATCTGATGAATATATGCAATTATGTGAAAAGTATGGGATTAATAGAACCACATCTTCCCCATACCACCCCCAAGGGAATGGACAAGAATAAGTCAACAACAAGAGCCTATTGACAATCATCAAAAGGATCTTAGATGGAAATAAGAAATCTTGGGATTCCAAGTTACCTTTAGCATTATGGGTAGAACGAGTAATAATTGAAAAAGCCATTGGTTTTGTACCTTTTGATTTGGTCTATAATATACATGAAAGGTTTCCTCAAAAAAACTTGATTGGAATGTACAAATTCATCCAAAAATATGATGAAGATGTAATTGATGACATGTAAGCCAGGTTGGATGACATCCTTGAGTTGGATGAAACTAGAAGAGAAGCATCTACTAGGAATGCAAAGTTATAATTGTAGGTGAAACATGCATACATATGACAATAAATCCATAGTAAAAAAATTTGAGATAGATGACTTAGTGATTCTTTGGAATGCCAAATTAGAGGATAAGGGTAACCATGGAAAATTTGAGCCAATTTGGCTAAGACCATACATGATTCATAACAAATGGGGAGATGATTCATACATTTCCAAGGAACTCTCTGACAACATTTTGTAATTTCCTACTCATGGAAAATTCCTTAAGAGATACTTCTATTGATAGTATTTCTTATTCCATGAGCAATAGATAGGCATTTATACCCTTGTAAAGTTTGTACATAGGTGTGTTTATTTTCAGCTTGGTTGTTCCTTGTATATATATTTTTCCTTGGATTTCTCTTGGTTTGTTGTTTTTCTATTGTTGTCTTTCTTGGTCCTCCCTATGTTGTCATAATATCAAGTATGTGGTCTACTCACCCAAACATTCTAAAGTTCTTGTATGGACACAAATTGTCCATCATCCCCAAACAAAGCCACCGTTAGCCCTTTTTCAAGTGAAATAAAAAAGCCTGGATATGTGTCCTAATTGTCCATTTTTTTGATTAGGATGGGTTTCTAAATATTTGTCATATCTTTGAAATTTTTCTAAGCATAAGACACCCCTAGGTAAAATCCACAAAAAAAATCTTACCACGTTATAGTTTTGAGTTACATTTTTGAAACAACTTAAGGAAGGGTTTTCACATCGTTAAAAGGGTCCCTTTTAATTTTTCTACTGATGTAACTTGACATTCCTATCCCATGGTATTGTTACCCATTTAATTAAATGATGGGTTGGTCATCATGTGTAGGGGCCCCTTTTTTTCCCTAGCAAGTCACAATCTATTAATATTTTAAAATCTCACCATTGTCATTGAATATCCGTAGAGTCTTTTTTTTAGATGCACAATCACTTCTCTTGGCCAAGAAAAATGTAGTTCAAATAGTGCTCTATTCTTCTCTCTACTTGGTAAGATCCTATTAGGTAATATATGCCCCAAAAGAAGTGGACCCACTAGTTCTATATCTTAGTGCATTATCATCTTATCAAGATTGATGGTGGTCATGAACTCATGATTAAAGGTTACATGATTTTTGTTCTTCATAAATCCACAACCTCTTGCTATGTTTCCTAGGCAACTTGCAATGTGTAGATGAGATTAGATCAATGATAAAAAAAAATGACGGTGGTCATGAACCTAATGTCAAGAGGTGCATGGTGTAATATGCTTTGTTACTTCATAATGAACTAACATGTGTTTGGTTTGATTTGTGAAGTGCGAGATAGATATGGTCAAACCAACAACTATCCAACTAATGTCATGAAACTACAATGAAGAGTTGCAAGTTGATTTAATTATCACAATTTTGTGACTAAATGCTACATGTCCTTGATAATTTGTACTAAGAAGATAAGCTATGATAAGAACCTGATCAAGATCTAAGGGTTGTCATGAAGCTGTGAAGTCAAGTTGCAGTTGATTTAGTCTTTGTGAATTCATGACTAGTTGACATGTATCCTTGCATATATGTTGAGATCTTCTTAGTAGTTAAAAGACTAGATGGATGTCATGAACATGTGATGAGAAGTTGTAGGTTGGATTAATGTTTGAGGCTTCATGATGAGATGCTATGTATCTAGGGAGACAAAAGAAAATATGAGTGTAAGATCATGAAGATCCAATGGCAGCCATAAACTTGTGATGGAGAGTTGTAAGGTTTTTACTCATCGAGGGTTCACAATTATTTGACATGTGTCCATGATAGATGGAAGGCTAGATGGTGGGGTCCATATGCCATGTGATATCTAGATGTTTTATTTTTATTGTCCAACCTCCCAGTCAATGTAAATCATGGACCCAATGTTTTAAGGGACAAATCTGAGGTGTAAAAACATGCTTGTATGGAAATCGATTGACAAATCAAATTTAAAATTGTTTCAAGGTCAATTTTTTGCCCATTAGTTGTAACATTCAATTATGGTGGAAATTAATGTAGAGTATGCAACCATTGATGTTACAAAATAATAAGTCCTTCCATGATGATTTTCATTTCACAAAGAATTCATGAAACTCAGAGAAAAATTGGATTGTGCAGAGGCATCAATTAATCAAGTTTGTAGAGCTATATTTTTATGACAAATATTGAAGGTTCCTATGTTCAAATAGTACGTTATTTTTTGGGAGCTCGATAATTTAATATTTAATTCAAAGAGAATTGTGTAGTATTTAGTTGAATTGTATAGTGTAAACCTTAGATTATAAAATGGAACCTCGTAGATATTTCACTAGGAAAATATATTATGAAGATAACGTTGTTTATGATGGTAACCTAGAACAATTAGACACATCCACAAATGATTTTGTAAAAGGAAAGAAGTTTTCCCTAGTTTACCTCATTTTAAGGTTGATAAGGGTTTATATGATAATGGTAACTAGTTGAGGGATGTCAAAACAACTCTTAAGGGTCTAAATTTATTCAAAGTATGACACATATCAATGTATGGGAATCTAACATTGGAAAATTGGTAGTTCTTGGAGTATTCGTGGATGTCAAATTATTAATTAAATTCAAAAAGAACTATGATCCAATGGCTAGGGTTGTGAGGAATAAGAATGGAGCCCATCTGATAAGTATTACCATAGAAGAAATTCATGAAGTTTTCAAGTCAGATCCACCTTATGGTTTTCAAAACCTAGTGATTTTGAAGTATTAAAGAAAAATTATGAAGCTCAAAGCATTTATATTAGAAATGAACCTTTAAAAGAGCACTTTTCAGTTGTTGGGGATTTAATGTTGGCTAGATAAAATACCTCAGGGCTATTTTTGAATAAGTATTTCAACCATTGTACCCTAGCTATCTACATTTCCTTGCAAGATTTTTGGTGAAGATAAAGATGGTGTTATGCAAACTCACTTCATGTACATGATGGTTCAGATCTTTCATCCTATTGTGGGTGTAGTTTTTGATTTGCCCCTTTTGTTGACAAGTTAATAAACAATGGTTTAATTGGTATTGAAAAGGCCAAGGTTGACTAGCCATTTGGGTGGTTTTCTATGCTCATGCATATGTTTTTTCTTAAAGGTGCCTCTTATTTTGAAAAAAGAAATGGAATTTTCTAGAGAGAATAATGGTGAGGAATTTCCTATATAATTATAGAGTGTAGATATGTCATGTGATAGGGAGGATTCCTTTTTTCTCTGATTTTACAAGTATTTTGATTCTAGGTTAAGATCATTATTATTTCATAAAAACCCTAGAATCTCAAAATCTCTCCTTGAATTTATTAGACACAAGGATTTTGCTATAGATTCAAAGATTTCTCATAATTGGGGTAAGATCATTCTATATCATGTCTTTACTATTTCTAGAGTGTATGGTTTCAAAGGAACTCCTCATGTATTGCCTTATCAAGTTCCTTTTAAGGTTGACCTCATAGAAATTTTGTGGTAGAGTGGTTGCTCGCATGAGAGATGATTGGTAGGGAGCTAAAGATGCAATATCTTCCAACCTTTAACCATGGCACATTAGTATATGTTTACCAAAGGTGGGTGGAATCACTTGGGTAAATTTTTGGAGCCCTACAAGATGTCAACATTTATTGCATGATTTATTGATCTTGAGGGACTTTTTGAAATGTTTAGGCAAAGAGTTAAGGCTGAATCCAAGGCTCATCAATTCCATTTTCTAGATGACATCATTAGGAATGATTTTTATTTGCAAGAAAAAGAGAATAAGAAGTAAAAATGGGTAGTTTTCAAGAAGACTTTAGATTTTATAAACTATTTTAATAAAAAGTATAATCCTTTAGAGGATTTTAAGCCTTTTGGTGAGAAGATAAATAAACTAATGACAAATTTTGAAGAAATTATGAGTACCTTAAATGAGAAAAATGCCATGGTTATGAATGAAAATCCTAACCAAGCCAAAGGTGTAATGAAGAAACTTGTAGGAGCTCTACCATTACCACTAGTGAGAACACATTACAAAATAAAATAGGTTTCACACCCAAACTTTGTAGGGCAAAAACACAACTACAAATTATTTATTTTTTAGATAAAACTTGGAACATTAGGTTGTTGGAAATATAAGGTAGGCAAGGTTATTGAAAGGGGAGACGTGAATCAGGAACCAATAAAACTTTATCTTACTTCACTAAATAATCCTTCATATAATCTTTTGATTTAATCGTATGCATGAAAGAATAAAAGCAAATAAATATTCATAACACTTTGACACAAGATATGGTGACCCAAAAACCTTCCAATTAGAAAGTAAAATTGGGGTGGGGATGATACCCACAAGCTTTAGTACTATGGTATAAAGTTAACTTGTTAAGGCTTATAATTGACCACTTTTGGTGATCTGTTGTGTTAGGAGCAATAAGGACTGTGAGGTCCACCTTGTTAAAGGATTTACAAACATACAATGAAGTATGCACTCGATTAGGAGATTTAGCAAAAGTTTGTGAAGTCTACCCTATTAAAGGATTTGACTGTTGCACTGGTTAGGATGACCAGTGACTAATCTTTGATCTACAATTTTGCTTTTCTGGTTGAGATTCCTTGTATTGTAATGATCACTTGATTATGATAGATAAATCTTTGCTGTCCCTTATATTGCTTGTATCCTTCTCTAATTCCCACTTCTGCTCATTGTATCTCTTCAAATATATATTTGGATATGATATAATGCATTACGTATATACCAATCCAAACCATAACTTACTAGAGTCAGCCATTACACTAATTTCATCATAATTTGCAAAGTTGACCTAACTATTGTAACTCAAGTTCTGAAGAAAAACTCGGTGATGTTCTAATACATGGAAAGCACTGCCAATGCTCAGAAAACTTTGGCACTTAGTTGAACTTGAAGCTTGGTCCATAGTAATCACTTTGAAGTAGCTTGAACTCGATCAACACTGTGTGACTTAGTAAGTCAACACTGAGAAACTTGGTAGCTACTGAATCACTCGGTTGACACTGTATTACTAAGTCAACACTAGATTCACATTGTTAACACTACAAGCTTGGTAGACATAGTATAACTTGGTTAACATACCATAGCTTAGTTAACACTACGATCTTCTTCACTTCCCCTAAATATCTTAGTAGCCTCTGCTATCTTCGATTTGTACTCTACATTACTTATGAAGCTCAGTAAACACTGTGTAGCTCAACATACACTACAAATTTACTCCTCGACTCAGGAGTATCTAATACACTTGGTTAACACTACAAATTGACTGATAATCTTGGTAGCAACTATGGAGCTCGGTAGCAATGTAACTATTTGACTAAGTGTTGAGTCATTGATAGAAAAATTTACCTTTATGTCAACACACATAAGAACTTATACATTGGCAACTGGGTTATCAATTGGGTAGGAGTTTGGAACACATCTAGTCAAGGTCTGTGGTAATAGTTATGTTACTTCAATCACTAAATTGAAAAGTGATCCCTCAAATGAGATGATTTAGCATAGTGTAATATAGTTAATAGTTTAAGATTGCATTAACATTTAAAACTAGGTCTTAGGTAACATGGGGTAAATAATCATGTTGCATGTACTTGTAGTTTGAATAGAATAAAAATTCTAGTTTGGTGACACTATCAGATGATTAGTTCCATTCGATAGTCTAGTGTCACAACATAAATGATCTGAGGGGAGATTATATTACATTTACTAGGGTTTAGGTTATAATACATGGCTAGGTATTAATATCTTCCAGAATAATAGGTTTCCCCAAGGCCTTGTTGGTGCAAGCATTGTTATGCAATATCACTTTTAATTCTATAACCTAACTTGGAAGAAATGTTGTGTTCATAAATGTGGGGTACCAAGACTTTATTAAATATAGGTTCATAAACTTAGAAATGGAGATGTATCGATGATAGATATGTATGTTCATTCTAATACATGTATATGTTTTGAACATTTTTAAAGAAACCTCAATCCATTTTTTTCTATTCCAAATTTCTCATTTCAAAATAAATAATTTAATAAACTCTTACATTTCCAGGTAGGAAATTTATATGTTATTGACATGCATATTATTTTGTATTCAAATTTGGTGTTATGACATTGGGGTATAGATTAATTATTACATCATGGAAAATATAAAACCCTATGTTAACTCTATGACTATGGACCCTTGATTATGTACTACTAATGTCAACTTTATTGATATACTTACATTATTGGTTGGTTGTTTTACATATGCTAGTTGATATATATCATTTGATTGAAAACCACATCCTTAGTTTCCAACTAACAAAGATATGATTCATCTCTTAGTACTAGATAACATAACTTCATGTACACACATGCATATCAAACAACTAGTGTCCTCTAATCCTTGTATATTGTATTAAGGAATATGGTAATCAAAATTTCTATATGTTAAACATAATTGACCAATTGCACTATATCACAATTAAGAAATAAAAGAAACATTCATTATTCTAATCACTAAGTACATGGTATTGTTTTCAACACCATCAATTTGTTACTTCTTATACATTTTCATCTTAACACTTAATTACACTCTAACAATTTCCACATCAACTATTTACTAACCAAGGTTTAGTCACTTAAATTTCTTATTTTCTTACTATTATATGAACTAAATAAAACAGGATCTATATTGTTTAATTTATATATAATTATTCTAAAAATACTAATAAATCAACTTATACTAACATCCTTTAATTAACTACCAACAACACTACTCATTTAACTAGCTTCCAACAACACTACTCATTTAACTAACTTACATTAAGCACTAAATCATATAACCATAAACCTAATTTACTACTATATTATTAAAATATGCTAATATTACTTACTATCCTCAAAAACTAATTTTCTACTATTTCTTACACTACCTAAATGCTTCTTATATCCTCTTTACCCTATCTTGTGCACCTTTCCATATGTGCTATACCCATGAGATCATGATCACGTGCCCCTAAAGTCATAGGGTGGGTGACGGTTTTGGCTAAGCCTTCAATGCCCATGTCACATGAATGGAGGGTTGCATGTGGGTTATGTGGTGCTTGGTGTTTGGGAAGGATTGAAGTGGGGTACTCCTTTTAAACAAAGGTCTTTTTCAAATGAAACTTTATTAATGTCACTTATTCCATTTTATTGTAGCGCCCAAGGTGGTGGTACACCTAGAGGGTGTTAGGCATGACAAACAAGGTGTGGGGAGAGGGTGATCTAGGTGCTTGGGTAGGTTTGGTTATGAAGTGCACCACATTTATTTATATATTCATTTTAAATTATTTTTCCCTCTCAATATGTGAGTGTCAATTTGGAGGAGAGTAGTTAGGACGTTAGATGGGACATTGAATGGTGGCTGGACAATGGAACTTCAAAGTTGGGGTGGTCATCAATCCTAAGGTCCTTTATCAAACATGTATACTATATTATAACTTTATTTTCAAAAAGACTCTTTCCCTCCTCACACATTGATTGGGCACTTGATGATGTGTGCCAAGGTGTCTAGAAAGTGGTGCAGGTCTTGGATGAGTTAGAGCACTTAGGGAGGAGGTACGAGTGTGGAGGGGACCACTGACATGATCTTTTGTATGTCTCAAGGGTACCATCCTCCATATGAATGGATGAGGTAAGGTTTATAGTATATTTATTTTGAATGTGGCATATGTATGAAATGTTAGTCATGAGAGGCTTATGATTCATACACACTTCCTATTTGTTTTGAACCTTGCAATGTTAAAGTCTCTCACCTTCCTAGGACTAGTGTTTATTTATTGTTTGTTTATATTTTTCTTCTTTTTCATATCACATTTAATTTTACTAGGTACATATATGTATATTATTTTTATAATTGGCTTTGGTTAGGGATGTTATTTTATTTTATATTCTATAAGGAAGATTATGGAAATATTCTTCCTGAATATAATATTGGTTTGTAATAATAATCTAACTAAATCTTATTCTTCTCCAATCTCATACAAAATCTAGAGAGTGAAATGTACATGTATAGGCTCACAAGGATAACTTTAAGAAACCCCCTCCTCGAAAAATATATAAATTCATGGCAAATCCAACATTAATTTTCAGGGAAAAAATTAATTTCTGTTGGTGAATTTTTTTTTGAATGTCACAAAAAGTTTAATGTTAGATGTGAATTTTCTTTGACCATTACAAAAATTTCATAAAATCAAGGTGATTTTTTCCCTTTTGATACAAAGGGTATATATTGTATATGGCAATTTTTTCCATTCATTGGAAAAATATATATATTGCATTAGGCGATTTTTCTTGTTTGTTGGAAAATATATATATTGCATTAGGAATTTTTTTTCATTTATTGGAAAAAATAAATATTTGATTAGGTAAATTTTCCTTTCTATTGAAAAACATATATAATGCATTGGTGAATGTGATTTGATGACACATATGTGGAATGTCCTATTGCATTTATGGCATGATGGAATTTTCTTGAAAAAAACATTCTTTAAATTGTAGACATCCTGCTTAGTGGTTGTTGTTATCTGAAAGTAGTTGGTTGCTAAAAATGGGGAAGAGGGATCATCAAATGAAAATTCAAGCCCTGTTGTCAACCTAGATTTGTCTATGGAGGAGGATGAGGAACAAAGTGATCTTACTACTGGGCTTATTGCAACTTCAAAATTTTTCTCTGGTAATCTGGGGACACCATCAAAGAGCTTGAAAAGGAGATGGAAAAGGCAGACCTTCGAGCGATGTTTCCTGAAATGGGTCTCGACCCTACTCATTTTGAAGATCAAATTGCATATGCGGTGGAACAACAAAACTGGAACTTCAATGTTTTTGGAATGTTTGAAGGATAAAAGAAGTGTTATACGAAGAATCATTAGTTTAGTTAGGGTTTTTTTTTTAAAAATATTATCGAAAGTGTATGATTTTGAAATGTAATGGTTTGAAGCTCTATTGCTTCCCTTTTTGAGGGAAACCACAACCATTATTGGTATACTATAGTATATATATATGTGTGTGTGTGTGTGTGTGTGTGTGTGTGTGTGTGTGTGTAAAGTAGATGCAAAGAATATAATGTAAAGTAAAACCCTTTTTGTTGACATTTGATATTTTAGTGGGCATGGTGTTTTTTTTTTGGTCTCTAGTTATTTTATAGTAATCATAAATTTACTTTCTAAATTTGTGTGAATTCTAATTTCACTTTCTAGTATGTACTTACTAGTTAGTAGTAGCACATAGTACATACTACACATGCCGCATGTGACCAGGAATTGATGTATGCAGTAATGGATTTTTAGGAAATGTTTCTAATATAATTTTATATCTCCAACAAATGTGTGTAACAAGTAACATCCATTCATAGACTATCATCTATTAGATGATAATATATCAATGGTTGAAGGTTTATTTCAGGCCAAACATCTAGAATGAAGCCTCAACCTTGTTCAAGCCTTTGGAATGGTGACATGTTTCCTTCCAGCCTGTACCACTTGTAGTGGATAATACATACATGTCTTTGTCACTATTAGTGGCATTCCCTCTTCCATTGGCTTCACATGCATAATAACTTTTTTGGTGTGAACTTGCATTTATGTTGAAGATTTGTGAAAATTTAATAATTTAAAAAAAATGAATTAGAAGCTGGACAAACAAATATGTAAGGAGTTGGGACCATTTCTTTGCCACTCAACTTATTTTTAGGAAATTGAGTTGCTTCTTTCATCATTGTTCATCACATTTTTGGTAGTCAATAGTTTGGTAATAGATATATACTTTTAGTGCTCATTCAATTTTGGTCTAGTTTACTTGGTGGTAGTTTGGTAGAGTGGTAGGCCTTGCTTTGTAGTCAAGATGGTCACTCCAATTTGCCTACCATGCAAATTGGAGGCAGAACAGAAGGCCTTTTTAGGTGAAGTCCTTGATGAAAACCTCTTGTCAATCTACAATGAGGTTGTTCCTGCTACAACTACTACTATGAACTTCATTGTTCATGCTATGAAAATGGTTTTGGGGCATTAGTTTTTGGAGAATAAGAATAGGTACTGTGTCCAAACTAACATTATGTCCCATTTTCTAGCCTCTTTGCTTGACCTCAGAGAAGCAAGGGTCAACATTTTTCTGCTCTTGAGGAAGACTTTTAAAGAAGAATACTTGGGTGATGACATTGATTTTTTTGCTCATGCAAAATTAGGGGTGGGGATCCCTTGGGTGGGCGAAATCCATAAGCTTATGGAACCTAGCCAGAATGTGGCCTTGCAACCATTTTTGTTGGGCTTGATTGTTGGGTAGTTGAAGCACCATAAGAAATGGACATGAATTGGCTTGGATTTTCTCTAAAAATGGTTTAACCTAGACGAAGTGGCATAGGACAACCCATGGCTAGAATAATTCACAACCTTAGTCTGGTCTTGTGCTTTCTACAATGACTAGTACAATAGCACTAGGGTTTTCCCCTGAAGTCTAGTTTCACTTTCCATTTTGTTTTATCAAATTATAATCATTGTACCTACCTCTAGAGTCTCTAGACTCTACTTCAAATTTTAATTTTCAAGTGACAATGAATATCAATGAAATTTATGGAGTTCCATATAAAATTGTATTTCATTGTTATGCTTACTTATGCAAGGTTTTTTCATATTCCAATTTTTCTATAAAATTGTTAAGAAATAAAATATAACATTTAACATTGAATTAAAATTAACTTATTGAGATTTCACATTTAATAATCAATGTAATCAATAGTTACTTTTACAATTAGATTTAACTCTCCAATGGATAGGCTTATTTTACAATCAAATTTAAAGTATAATTGAAAAAGTATTTCATTTTTAAAATTAGAAATATTATAATATATTTAAGAACTATGTTACTATATTATAAAGTTAAAAGGTCATGTTGCGATGACCATTGGATGAACAAAGATCAACAATTTCAGATGATTTTCAGGCCGAATTCGGCAACAACTAACTAGCTTTTCCAAAAGCCCCAAAAAGAAGACATGTGTCAAATATGATCAAGTGTGAAATCACTATGCACATAGTAGCACCATTTGATCAAGTTAGATCAATGACCAAAGATGATATTTAGGAAAATGTGGGGCATGCTCAACCAGTTTTATAACTACAACTAGAAAAAGACATGTGTCATCTCTAGTCCATAATAACTAATAAATATGCTATATAAGAATGCTCAACTATTCATATTGTAATCACTTTTTAATTAAAACTTTAAGTATGCTATATGAATTAGAATAATTTAACTATACCAGGTATTAGATCCTTAAAGTTAATTATATTTTAAGCATCTTCAAAAGCATAACATAAGATA
Source organism: Cupressus sempervirens (assembly GCA_028749045.1). Classification (NCBI taxonomy): domain Eukaryota; kingdom Viridiplantae; phylum Streptophyta; class Pinopsida; order Cupressales; family Cupressaceae; genus Cupressus; species Cupressus sempervirens. The sequence continues at coordinate 656,919,176 of CM053792.1, read as the reverse complement.
AATATCTTTTTAATGTAAATGGTTTAGTTTGAAATTCAATGCACATTGCATAAATGCACAAGTGTTAATAGAATCTTGTTTTTATTATAATATAATAATAATTAATATTTTAATTATGATTTAATATGATGACATAAGTGCTAATATAATAAAGGGGATGCCACCACTACTGTTGGATGAGCAAGGATCAATGACTCAAGATGTATTTTAGGTTGATTTGGGCAGCACTCAACTCAATTTCCCAAATCATTCCGAAGAGAAGACATGTGGCATATATGAAATACCAGTGACTATTTGATAATCATTTTGACATGGATGGTGGATATCATACTAAAATATGAGATAAGGAATCAAGATGACCACTGTTCAATCAACTTAGATCAACGAATTCAAATGAATTTTAGGCCAATTTTGACAACAATCGACTTATATTCACATATTCCCTAGGAAGAGAACATGTGGCATACTTGATATAACATCTTTTTCAGCATCCATATCCTTTACAATGATACACACCATTCAATCAACAAGGATTGAATGGCCCTGGTTGTATTTTAGGCCAATTTCGGCTAGAGTTGTCTTGCTTTCTCAAATGTTGTAGAAATAAGACACATGCCATACACAAATTAGGTCAAAAAGAAGACACATGGCATTGACATAGACCATGGTGTAGTAACAAGACATGTAAAGATCAATGACTAATACTATTGGAACATCAAAGATTGATGACTTGAGATTTATTTTGGGCTGAATTCAGCTACATTCAATTTTGTTTCAAAATTTCCCTTGAAAAGAAGTCATCATAAATTAGTGCTAACTATAAGAGTTAATCCTAAATTATACTGTAATATCATACATTTATGGTTTCATGAATAATTATAATAGCAACTATCCACAGTACAATGTACATTAGAATTAATATCAAACACAAGCTCGAGTAATTTATTTCTGTGCATATCGTAGGGTTTAGTTTTCATCATTCAAACTTGGATTTATATTGTGTGCACAAATTACCAATCCAAGAACCAAGATTCAGTATAAGCAATGGAGCTACGAGCATCAGAAACCTAGTCTTCTTTGACAACTCACAATGTCATAGAAAATAGTTATCAATTACAATTTCAACTTTTTAGGTAAGAACTAAGATCCTAATTCTTGAACACATTTTTTACTAAGAGTTTAGTAACTAGTATTTGCTATAAAATTTAGGGTTTAATTTCCAACTTATCGTGCATTGTAAGCCTAAATTGTTTACTTTTTAGTGGCTAGGTAACTTGAAAAGTAAAAAATTACAAATACAATTTAGGATTTAAATGTTATTTGTGTCTATAAATTGTAATTTGTGTTTGATTATAGTTATATAAATTTTTCAACAATGACAAAAATATATAAAAGGAGTGGTATTGGTAGTGGAATTGCAACCCAAAAGAAAATACAAGGGGCCCAAAAACTAGTTTTTGACATGCACAAACTTGTTAAAATGCTAGGTTTTACTTATGAGTTCTATGCTATTTTTGGATTGTGTTATCTATGGAAGGAGTATTACAAAAATCAGATATGGAATTGAATATAAGTGGAATAATTCACAAAAAGAATCAAAATATATTAAATTGAACACTATGATAGGGACCATTGTAAACAAAGTTGTAATGTGGACTGGTGGAATTGCCCACTTGGGGTTCCGTCAAGTATTCCCTTTTCAAAATTTGTAATAGTTTGTGCTAAAAACTATGATGAAAAAATATAGGTAATTGTGAATCAAAACACATAGGAGGTAACTTTTTCTATCACATAGAGTGAATTTGGTAGACTATTGGACCTTGGGTTTGAAGAACAAAACCCAACCCACATTGACCTAGAAAAAATAGCAAAAACATATGAAAAGTTAGGTTCAGATAAAAAACATTGTTATATAAGAGGGTTAGCAAACTCATTCAATCCACCCCGTGATCATAAACCTCCTCACAAATTGGATTTTTTTGGCAGTGGGTTCAAGATACTGTATCTCAGCTATCAATGTGCTTAGGTTTGGAAAGCAACAATAAAGTGGGTACCAATGTTTTGGAAACGGTTTTCAATATTCATTATCTAAAATAACCTATAAGATATAATTATATTGGGCACATTGTACATCACATGAATGAACAATTGTTAATGATTAAAAGAGGGGCATATCCACTATCACAGAAGACATTTCGATACAAAACCTACTTGTGTTATCTTTTGTTATCAAAGCATCAGCAAATTTTTGAAATAAACAAGCTTTAGCTTAATTTTGGTAAACCAATATTTGAATGGAAAACTATGATTAGGATGGGTGATATCCAAGGGAACTAAAACCACTTTGTAGACTTCTTTTTGGCATCACTTTATCATAAAATTACAAGCACTTCAATGCCTAGGTTGTCTATGTCTTGGAAATGATTAATTCAACTAGGAAGTCAAATTCAATTGGCCGATTAGTACTTTATAGAAAAGTACAATGTATTAAGATTTTATGGTTCAGTTGTAGAACCCTACAAACTTCCTATACATGTGACAGTGAGGGTATTTGAATTAGAATATGTATGGTAGATGAAAAGTACAGATGTATTGTTTCATGGTTAGCAAAAGAAAACCATTTTTCCTTCCTTGCCTGTCAGATGTAGAGGGTTCACATTGGTGAGGATAGCAATGTGGTACAAGAATTGTTTGTAGTTTTTAAATTTGATGTTGCTAGGCACTAGCAGTATGAGGCATTAGCAATATGAGCCACTAAACATAATGGGTACAAAATGGGAACTCCACAAGAAAATTTCAATATGAGACTGTGCCATTGATTAGAAGATTTAAAAAATATGGACTCATGGGAAGAGGTGAAAATAGAGATCAAAAAATGATCTAGTAAAAAAAAATTTCAATACATGAATTGTTAGCACAAATTAAAGAATTGCACAGACATAAAGAAAAAGTGTAGCCCATGACATCCTACAATTTCTACCATTAAGTAGATCATTGAAGTAAAAAACATCTTCCAGATGCCATAAATCATGATTGTGTAGCTACAAAGTGGTGTCGATAAAGAATTAATGGATTTTGGGAGATGAGGAAGAATCTTGGCGAACCAAACACCTTTGTAGATTTTGAAGACTTTCCTGAGGATGAAACATTTAGCAAATTATGGGATAATGAACATCTAGATGCAGCAGAAACACAATGTGATGCAGTTTATGAAGGAAATGAGTACAAGGTTTGTAAGGATCCTTCAACCATAGCCATAGGCATTGCCACTGGTTCCACTGAATCCACTGCTCCAAGTACTAGTACATTTGATTCAATAGAAACTAGACAATATGTTGTACTTAATCAATAGACAAGGGAAAAATATGGCATAGGGGCAAATATGATAGAAAAATGGGTTATCTAGGTGATGGTGGGCTAGGCATAATAGGTCAAGGAAATTGTTATCCACTCCCTGTACCAAATGTGTTGAAACATGGTCATAAACCAAACATTGGAGATGAGTTAGATGACCCATCAAGTTCAAAAAAAGGTGAACCCAAGAAATTTTTTGTCCTAGGTGGATATATATCATCCCGAGTTGTTTCCTCTGGAAAAGGTATGACACAACTGGAATTTGACAAGATCCCTACCCCTAGAGTTGAAGGTCACTATGTAAAGAAGAAAAAGGTTTTAGATACTAATATTGATACAATGCTAGTCTCAACTCCCTCAACAAAAAACCTTCTGAACAGTCCAAAAACTCCACTTGTTAGTGGCAATGGGGTAAGATTAGGAAGGGGCAATGCTATTGGTATTGGTAATCCTCAAAATGAAATTATTACAACCTTGGGTACAATGTTGCAAGTGCTCTTTCCCCTTTCAAGCATCGTATTATATCAGCAGACCCAAGTTTTGAATTCAATAATTTTGTATCAAATTTTCAAGAAACCACAAAGATGAATAGAAAAAATAATAAGGCATTCAAGAAGGATGTAATTGAGGTGGTTTGATCTCAAAAACCTATGTTGAGTAGGATATTTCCAACATATAACACCAATAAAGAAATGATGGAGTTTATGATTGTTTATCACCCATAACTAGATAGTAATCCACCAAAGAGTGAGATAAATCTATCAGATTTTCATGTTAGCATATAATCTATGGATTTCTCCAAAGTACAAAATGTGGAAAAAGTTAGTGTACCAAAAAAGACCAATTTTGTGGTCTACAGTTCACTATTCAAGGTAGAGAGAGAAAAAAGGGCTAGAGAAGGAAATTGAAAAGTTAAAAGTAGACTTGGCAAATGCAAAGGCAAAGAAGAAAGTAGAAAATAGTAGGTGCAAAGAAATAGAGAAAAGGATTAAAAATGCTTCCTCTCAAGGACCAAGTGTACAACCACAACCAAAAAATATGGAGGCAAAAATGAAAATTCTGAAGGAACAATTGGAAGAAAGAAATAAAAAGCTATTTGATGTAAATGTATAGAGAGAATCAAAACTCGAGATGTTGAAGGAACAATTGGAACAGAGCACTAAGAAAATTAGTGATACTCTTAACCATGTTAATATGGAAGCTGATGAAAAAATAAAAAAACTCAGGGATAAATTGCAAGAAACAAATAAAAAACTTGAGGATGAAAGAGCATCTATAGTAGATATTTTCAAAAAGTTGGAGTCTAGTGGACATACAATCAGTAACATAAATAAGGAATTGGACAATGAGAAGGAAAAATAAAAATAGTAGGAAGAGAAAGTAGAGGAAATTAAAGAAACAAAGTAAAAATCAATTGTCACAAATGGTGCAAGAGGTACAAAAGGCTAATAAAACAATCAAAACCTTGGAGAACAAATTCTTTGAGTCAAATGAAAAAAATAAAATTCAAAAGCTAATTAAAGAAAAAATATGGGGGGAAATTATGGAAAATACCAATGGTTGTGTGATTGATTTGAATTACATCAAAATTTTTGAGGTATTTGTGGGAGTATCAAAGAGCACATTGAGAAGAACAATGATCTTTTTAAGCTCAAGAAGATTGCAAGTCAAATTATACACATAATCAACACACATAGTGATAGGTATTTGGACACCAAGGAGTCCATGATCATATTAGTGCATCAATAAAGACATCAACTATCATTTAAAAATGCCAGAGTATAAGGGAAGGAGAGGAATATTTGAACTCAATTAGAGAAAACTTACCAAGATGGATAACAGACAAAAATTAAAAGTCTTGGTTTGTGTACTCCTTTCTCTAGTAATTCATTAATGACATTCATTGGTAGGGAAGCTAACCAAAAAGAGCTGAGGCCAAAATGATGTCTGAAGTAGTCAAGTTTCCTTAGGATTCAACTCCTAAAGACATTTTGAATTGCATCAAACCATTGGAAAATTTGAATGCACTATTGGATGTAGCATTGATTTCAAGTAAATCTTCCAAATATGGAAGTCCGACAAAGTTAAAGGTCATCTACTATAACATAATAAATGTTAAAACACCAAAAAAAGTAGACTTCAACATCCTAAAAATGATGACCAAATCTTCAGTCATATCATAAGATATCCATTAGGCATCAGAGTATGTATAATGTGACACTTGGAAAGTGATTTTAATCATCTTTGTAGTGTTTACTTTATTTCTATTTGTAATCATTTGATGTGATTTTAAAGTTTGAACTTTATTTCTTGAATAGGATAAATGTAGCATAATTAAAATGCTATTTTGCTTACTAGGCCTATCAAATGAAAAGGCAAAAAATGTAACTAATACTAAATTTGATGCTAGTTTATGAGTCTAAGACTCTTCCCATGAGGCAAAATGACTTGAAGCCGTTGTTTCTTCCTTATTTCTATATTTGTATAGAAAGGAATTTAGGGTCATTTGCTAAATATTATAGTTGTAAATTTAGTACTTTTAACTCATGATTATGAAATTGGGCATTTAAATTTAACTTTTGAAAATTGAAATCATTGAATTTTATCATTTGATTTGCTATTTTTTCACAAAAATCATAAAGAATTGTCATTATACCATAACAATGTATCATATGAGCAAATAATGCAAATAAAAAATAATAGTAATGGTAAAATTTTAATGAATCTTGATTCATGAATCATGGCATCATCTAACTTAAAATGTACTTGTTTATTTTACATTAGACATTTAAAAAATGATATAAATTATTATGCATGATTGATGAATCATGATTAGATTCAAATAATAATTCAGAATTGACACATCATACTGTAACTATTAAACTTGCCATATCATCTCATCATTTGAATCTTCTGATTCCTTGGCATCAAGTTCAAATAGTCCATCATGCTCCATGTTTTCTCCAATAGGCATACCTTCGTCATCTTGATAGTAATCCTCAACTTCAACATCAATGCTACCACTACTAGCACCACTACCTGAGTTACTAATCTCATTGTTTGAAATGTTTCCCAAACCTCTTCTTTGGCATTTCTTCATCCATAATTTGAGTACCCTTTCATAAGGAAAAGTATTGATTTCATATATGGATGTATACAACCTTAGACAATTTTCCAAATTCTTGTCTAATTTATTGCTTACCTTTGATTTTAGGAACCACAAAGCACTGAAAAATCTCTCATCCTCCATAGACCCCAATATCATGGTCAAACATAATTTAGGAAGCTTGAAATTTTTTGATATTGAATCTTGCAACACTTCACTCTGAGCTAGATTTGTCCAAAGTTTGGTTACTGATCCTTCTTTTCTAGGGTTTTACATAAGATCATATTGTTTCATTATTGTATACGAAAAATGACACGACTGTTCTCTCAAATGAGATTAATCTAAAAATCCATTTATAGTCACCCCATTAATATCTTTTCTTTTACAAAATTGATCTATCAAAACCATTAACTTATCTCAAAAATCTTTAGCACTTCTTAAACTCTAGTAATGAGGAAACACAACACACATTGATTCAAGCAATTCACATTGAGGCAATCTTTCTCTAATTTCTAAGGAAAGATTATAAGAAATATCCTTCACAGAATTCATTATAGACTCAACAATTTGTTTAAACACTTCCTTTGTAACAATAAATTTTTGCTACATAGGTTTCTTTCCTTTTCTCGTGGATATGAGCCTTTTATAGTACTGCACTGGTATTTCAACACCCTATATATTGGCACATAATTCCCCCTTTGCATCAATCTTTAAAAAGTTATTAGGATTATCCAAATCTGTGATTCTCATCCACCTTGAGAGTTTTTCATCCATAGAAAATGAATATGAATTTCTATAGATATTATCGAGGGTTGTGCATGTCATTTTATGCAGTGTATTGTATTTTGCAATGTACACATATCTTTGTTGGATCTTCTTCACTATATTTTACATGTCCTCTAGCATGGGGACAATGATTTCTAACATTAATAGTGTCTCTACATTACTTAACCTTTTCCATTGACCACCTTGATCATCACAAGTTGATTCCATTATACCAAGTAACGATGGATATTTAGAAAGAAATTGATGACCTGGTCCATCCAAAGAGATCCATTTGGTATCATTATCCTTAAGTAGCTTTCTCCCATTAGTTAGGCCCTCAACAAACTATTAAAATTCCCTAAGTTGTTTAGGACTTCAACAAAAGTTCTTATAGATCTCTTTGATTAAAACTTCAACTCTGTATATTTGTGGAGAGTTACTGACAATTCCAAAATTAGATTCATTCTGTGGGCCATGCAGTGAATGCCAACAATGTAAGGTGCAAAAAATTCTTTTAATTTTGTAAAAAGACCATTCTTGTGGCCTTGCATTACTAAAGCTCCATCTACTCCAACATACACCAACTTTTGGGCAATTTTTATTTCATCTATACCTCCATGTTCAACTAGGAAACTCTTTACTAATTCAAATATGTTTTTTGCTGTTGAATTATCCTTCATTTTAATAATAGTTAGTAGATTGGATTGGCAGACAAAATTGTGTATAGTATAGACATGCATGCATACCCAAGAAGTATTGTCTATTGTTGTCACCTCATCTAAAGATAATGAAATTAAATTTGACTCTTTAATTTTTGCTTTGATATCTTCTTTTTCAACCTTAGCAAGAAAACTTACCCATTCACATCCATTGTTTACTGACTAGTGACTCCTCACATAATAATGAACTTTTGTAAAGTGTGAAAAAGTAATCAATGATGGGTAGTCTATCATGGGACACCCTTTGCTTAAAATATATAAGACAACACTTAACTGAAGAACTTTACCCATTTCTTGAACTTCCATTGCCTTTTCATATAAGAGATTCCATGGAGCCCTTTACTTCAGTAGGCTTCATTTGCATTTTTACTTGAAATTCTAAGATTTCTGAATTCTTAATATGTTGACATTCCTCCTTGGTTTTCCATATTGCAATTGATTTTTCCACTCCATCTATGATTTTATTCTCATAAAATTTACCCATATAGTTTTCTATGGTGTCAATTTTTAGCTATAACATCTTTTCCTTTTTATTTATCCTTGAGTATATTGTACATCTTCATTCTACCAGAGGCTCACCTTCTTTTGGATTGTGTACAGGTTCAATGAATGGATACTTTGAGGCACAGTCTATTTGAAAAATACCTAAATGATACATCCCAATGCCAATTTCTATTATATTTCACACCAATTTTTGCATTGTATTTCCTTTTTCCCTTCCTTGGTCATGCACCATCACCATATTTGGAACTATCATCCATGTTTATTATATTATTCTTGCTACTCTGGCTATTGACCTGCAGATCTTGGCTTCTCTGGCTATTTACTTGAATATCTTGTACAAGTTCATTGTGATAAGATATTTTAGGTTCACCAACTTCTTCAATATGTGCCAGTGGAATTGGAGATTGTAGTGGTTGGGAATCTCATAAATTCACTTGTGATGATGTTGCTTCCTAATTTTTTCCACCAAAATATGATGCCAAGGTGCGAGTGTGCTTGGCTGGCCTTTCTTGACTTCCACCACATGTAGGACTCTTACCCTTGTTCATGTTCAACATCTCCAAAGAAATATAGGTTGCCATAAAATTCAAGTTATTCAAAAATTGAAAATTGACTATAGTCTATCACATATATTTATTTAAATAGTATTCATTGGTTGTACAATCTACACTTTAAAATATAGATGTCCTAAGTCTCCCTAGTTACTGTACTGGTCCCAATTGATAACTAATCACTAACAGTCTAACTTGTATCTACTACATATAAGAATGAACTAAAATTACAAAGAACAAACAAATAGGAGCCTGAGTTACTTACCTTTGGCTAAAATGTAGTCGTCACACTCACGAATTGCCCAACAATGATCTCGACAGAATGAGAAATTGAGACTTTTCTACTAAATACTCATTGGAATTGAGACAACCTACTTATCCATGAATGTATTTATACCACTCTTTTGTGGTGAAATCCGTAAGGATATTATAGGGCATACCAAATATTTGGAAAAGCTTGCGTAAGAAAAACCTATATTCTAGAATTTCCAAGGTGAATATGGTTCATCTATTATAAGACCATGCATAATATAGATGGTAAAATTGAATTTGTGTGGACATGCATCCGTATATTTGGGGGGTGAATGTCATCCCATTCCTAAAACATTTTTTATAAACAAGGGAAAATTGAGGCCATCCAAAAATATCACATGGGAAATCATAAGCAAAAGTGTTTAATTTGCCATGTTCTAAAAATATTTCTAATTGGCTATTTCATTTTGAAACACAATTTGATGACATAAATCCTCTGGCAATAGGCCTATGGGTTTGACTTATATTTGGTAAACTTTGGGTGACACACCAACCCGCATATTCATAAAAAACTCACCAAGTCAATGTTGGTCACTAGGCAACAATCTCCATTTTGCAATTATTCACCAATATAGTGACCCCTACAAGCTCATTTTCTCTTGTAGTTTATGCTTTGTGATTGATTTGATTTCTCTTCTCTACTCAAATATGAAGTTATGAATATTGATTGATAGGGATTTGATGTTACTTCTATATTCTAATGCAATTACCTATTTCAATGGATCTATTTAGAAATCACTTGAACAATTACTTAATGCATGAAAAGAATTGAAAACATGATCAAACAAGGATCTAATAAATTTACCCTTCCTATCAATAATGGAACTTTAAATAACATCTCTTTTTGAACTAATACATAATGAAATTTCTTTTCATTAATGATTCTTCAAAATGTAATCACTTGTATTGATTCATGATTCAAATGAGTATGATTCTACATAAGCATGCTTATCCCTTGAGTGTCAAAAAGAAAAAATCAATGGATTATTCTTGGAGATGAATCCCTATTTCCATCCAACTATGACTATTATGATACAATATTTTTCCCATTTCAATAGATCTAAATGAATGGTATTGAAACTACAATGCAATTACATATGGCCATCTTCCAAATTTCTCATCTCTTTCATTAAAACACACTTCACAATGATGTGCATAATATGGAGACCTCATCTTTACAAATGTAATGCACAACAACATCAACGTAGATTTCATCTTTTCAATGCAATACAAAAATGTGTTCCTTCTTTGATACATCAATGCCTAGGGTGGCACCAAATATTTTCCTTGGATCTAATGAGCATAAAACCTACAAATCTATGAAAGAAAAACAACAAGAACCATGGATACTCTCCAACCAACCATAGGCCTTCAAAGAGACCACCCTCAAGCTAGGGGATAACAAGGCTTAAATAGGATACAACATACAATCTTAAAAATGCTTAAAACACCACAATACAACACTTGAACAATCCCATCCAAAGGTTTTCACAATGGTTCACAAATGGAACCATGAACATAGGGTTAAGGTGGGATTTTTAAAGAGGGGACTTGCAATATCAAACAATATCTGCAATAAAATTTTTCCATGCCCTTTGACCATCAACTATAGCTTTCTTGGAGCCCATACTCCATAAACTTCCTCTCTCACTATACTTCCCTTATCACTCCCAAAGCAAGATATGAATGACTATGGTGTACAATGGAGCCCATACTCCAAGGTTCTCAACTACATTGTCAAGCCCAACTAAGCCTTCACCCTAGACTTCTCTTCCCTTCCCAATGGGTGAGTAAAGTCCTCACACCCATAAACAACATACATAAACAAATGGAGAAACAAAGAGAACATAAAATACAACAACACTTCATCTCAACACAACAATATCACAATCTTTCTACAACATGAATCACCATTCCAACATTTACATGAATGCTACATCATAATACAACACAATGTAATATACTTACAATATGAACTCACACTCCTTCATGCTCATGAATGCAACACCATTATGCAAGTTTGAAGAAAAATACTACATGGGAAAGAAGCACCAACCTTGGTCCTTTGCACATGGCCATGAAAGTTGAAGAAGAGCTCCCTTTTCTATCCCTTCAAGTCTCAAAACTCTAACTGTCTCTAAAGTTAGAGAGTGGGTAGACAACACACTAATTTCATCCCAAGTCCTCTAAAAGGGATCCCAAAACCCTCACTATCTAAAAATGGTCATAACATAAGCTTCCTTTACTTACACCATTGTCTCCTTCTAAAAATGTAGCCTTGACCAACTAAGAGGGTGTGGAAGGAGTCATGTAACACTCTTAATTTCGAAATGCTTTGCATGTGACTTGTTTGGAGGGTCTCTAAAGTCATCTAGACCCACTAAAGGTTAAATTTAGACCCCTAACCCATACTACTATCATGTGAGCACTTATTTTTCACCAAAATAACCCTCTAGAACCATGTTTTGACCCCCTAATGTCATGAGGAAGTTGGAATTCAAATTTCAATTGGATGGAGACTTCTCATAACATTTTTCCATGTGAGGTTAGCTTGGGTACTACATTGGGGTTAGGTTTAGGTTAGGTTACTTCTTGAAAAACCCTAAATGACATGTCATCTCCACATGGACAATAGAAGTGTCAAGTGACACATTACAATTCATAATGGAACATCTCTAATTGATCATGAAATTAAATCCATCACACACATACAATTCACATTTACAAAATAAAACACATTACACTAGGTTCAAATGTTTCCATAGATTCAACCTTGGTTATGTCATGTTCACATGGGTTTGAGCCTCGATTCTCCAGTTAATCCATGGTTAATTTCCTGTACACTAAAATTAAGCATCAGTAGTCTGAGAAAATCATACAATAAATATATAAATAAGTGCAATAAATCATTATCATCTTCAACATTAGATTTTTATATTCCATCATTTTCAATTAACTTTTCCTACTATAATAGCACATGAAATATTGCAACATTGAAATATTATAATGTCTACCACTAATTTCCACTTAAACATTACAATTTGACATTTCAAACATTTTTATGATTCAATTTCTATCAAAACAAATGTGAAAATTGAGAACGTGAAATGGAATCGTTAAATATATCAATTAGGGCCTAATTCATAAACATAAGGGCATATTGTCAAAATGTAGATATTAAAATACCATAACCATAAGGGCTCAAAAGTGTACCAAAACATTAGTCAGGAGTATCATAATGTAGTTATATCATCTATGCTATGATAGGTCGAATGAGGCCTCACAATAGGGTACAGTATGATTAAACCCAAGGAGGGTACTAGTCAGACAGGTAAAAGGTTTGTGGGAAGTCCCTTACCACCACACATAGCAGGTGTGCCCTAACTCCAACATACAAGAGGTATGCATGTAAAGATTCCCCAACATGATCTTCTCCTAAGTGGAAAAGTGTGGAGGAATCATTTTTTCCAAGTGAGGAAGTATATTCACCCTCCTAGTCCCTAATGTATTTTAAAATTGAGAAGGTACCAAAAAAACAATTGATGTAGTTGGGTAGCCAAGGAGACATTATTGTCACATCTACTAAGATAGAGGAAACTAAGTTCTTGATGAGCCTACAACACCAACTATGGACCTCATTATAGAGGGTTTTAGAGGGAAAGAGTTGGATCCTATCTCAAAACAAGTTTGTCGTAGATTTTTGAAAGATGATAATTTTGTAAAGTCTAGGGCTTTTGTTTAGTTTTCTTGGAGAGAAAATATTTTTGATTTGGAGAGAAGAAGTGAGGCAAGTCATGAAAAGAAACTTGCTAAGGAGGAATATATCATCAGATAAGAAATGAAGAAAGCGATGCTAGAAGAATACACCAAGATTACCCTCAAGGAGGGGATAAAGATGATATAAGAACCATGTAATCTGAAAAGAGACCAAAACTTCCTATGGGACAGAGGAGAAGGCACCATCAAATTCAAGGGGAATGGTATATAGTGACGATTGTTCTTCCTTTGTAATGTGGTCTATTCAGAAGAGGGATAGATCTAGAAAAATTGAAGATTTTGGTACTGATTTCACTAGGAGTTTGATGATAAGTAGGGTAGGTGATACTTCAAGGGTTGAGGCTACAGATATGACATTTCAAGCTATAATTTTTGCTAAGGTTACAACCCTGAAGGAAAAAGAAATGATGGATGAGATTAGGCTTAAGTATGAAAAGATCATGGAAGCTTATGATGTAGAGAGGAAGAAATGAAAAGATCATGGAAGCTTATGATGTAGAGAGGAAGAAAAGTAGTGAACTAATGAGGAGACTTGCCCAATTTGACAGTCAGCCATCTTGATGCATTAAAATTGGTGAATCTTCTTAGAGACTAATTACATCATCACTTGCACCACCACCCCTTTCAAGCCCCATTGTTGAAATTCTCCCAACCCCAATAATCCTTGAAGAGAAATTTAGTGAAGGATTGTAGGAATAAAAGCCAAGCTCAAGGCCTTTGGGGTAAATATTGTCCAAAAATATGAGGAGAAAATATAGGAAATAGTTTTGCATATCATTAACAAGGTAAATATAAGATTTCTTTACTGTTGGTTATCAAAGATCATTGGTATTTCAATTTTTTTCAAAGAGGATAAGACTCAATTAGACCATATTTCAAATAAATGGATTGGCCGAGAAAATGAGATGGATGTGATCTCTTGAGTGGTGAAACAAACAAGTAGAGGAAAATATTTAATTGAGTAAACATATAATTATGCTACATATTTGCTAGAATTTTCCATCAATTGGGAATCTTTGTAGAGAAAAATAAAATCTTACTTTTTGAATATATCAATATGATTTTTGATCTTTTTTCTTGTATTTTAAAAGATGCAAAAACATTAAAGGCCCATGAAGAGTGGGTGGAGGAGTAAGATGCCACTCTTACCAACATAATTAATAATATCCTTAGTAATTATGATAATTATTTATTTACAAGGATAGTTGAGGGGATTGTAAAGCTAAATATCCTTTGAGTTTTTTGGGGCTAAGGTAAAATAGTTGAAGGCAAAGTGGATGGATATAACTGTGCAAGAACAAAAAGTAGATAAGTTTCAATGGACTAATGATACTATTTTCAATGAGTGGGTAAAAAATATAGTTTAGATGAGGTAGGTACACATTTAGTGCCTAATTTGGAAGAAAAAGACAAGGTTGAAGCTCCTATAATGCCAATTGAGGGAAATTAAAGATAAAGATGGATGAAGATCATGAAGAGCGAATAGAGGAAGGACAAGTCACTTGAATTGGATGCTTTACCTTTACAATAAATTTTCTATGACGATGCCTACATTACAAACTAAGACTAATCCTAAAGAGTCTAGGTTATCACCTACATATTTTGGACATTGTTCCTATTTTCCTTTCTCTCTTTTTCTATTTGAAAAGTTTTGATATTGACACTTTCTCTTATTGTATCAAATATTTTTTATCCAACTATAAGAAGAAATGTGTCATATTCCCATGTCTAAAGCCTTTTGCAATCATTCTCTATAAAAGGATTACCGAGACTGGGATGAAGGGTACAAATTCTAATTTTGTGAATGAAATATTCCTTTTCTATCAGTCCAATACTTGTGTAATATTTGATATTCTTGTAAAGGCAAAAATAATGAAATAAAATGTTGACAGCCTAAGTCTATTTTGGGTCATTTCAAAGTTCAGACTTGATACTACAAATGTATAAATTTCTAGCAAATTAATACAAATGAAGTGATTCCTAGAGTTACATATTTTGGATCTTGTCTCTTTTTATGTTCTCTAATTCTCTATGACTTAGTGACAAAGAAGTTGAGTCCCAGTTGTAATTCATTTACAATTATATCTTGCATCATATTTTTCTATATACCTAATGGATTAAGTAAATTCTTGGCATGACATGATTAGTCATATCATATAATGAAGAGATTGATAAGTAGAGGATACAAAGTGTGTATTAATATTCATTTACAAAGTAAATGAATAATATTCAATTTTAGTGTTTGGTTTTTGTTAGAAACCCCAATGGACAAAAGTATTGCTCATGATAAAGTTTTTGAGTATATGTTGAAGTGGTTGAGCATACGTTGAAGCTTACAAAGTCAAAAAACATAAATCAAAATCAATTTTACCTTCTGTTAGATTATAGATCAAAAGATGTTGACCTCACTTAGTCTAGAGATTACTAGGGTGGATAAGTAACTACTATTCATTTCTTTTATTTTCTCTATTCTAAAATAAATAAGGGTAATTATCTTCTTTGCTAGGGATTAAAATAAGAATTTTGTTATGAGAAAATGGAATTAGTCTCATTACACCTGCCTAAATTATGCAGAGTTTAAAGTGGAAAGAGATGAATTTCTTGATGAGTTGGTCCTTTGGCTCGTTAAGGTGTACATTTCATGGGAATTATCTACACCCTAGGTATAAGTTTCACTTCATAAGGTAGTTAAAATCTTGTCATATCGGGAGCCAACAAAATCTTCCAAAATTTTCCACTAAATCACAATCCCATATCTCCATCAAATTCAAATTTATTGAATCTAGACGCTCAAAAAATAGAGTTCAAATTTGTGCTCCATTTCACATTGATAAATCTTCTCCATTAGATCTTTTGTGAATTTCTCTAGTCATTGATCTCATAACTAACTTCATCCTTATCCTTGAAACTTCTTAATTTTTACAAAATTTTAGCTTTAGATTAACCTTTTCTAAACTTGTTCTTTATATTCATGCTCAGTGAACATTACAACTTTCTCAGTCAATACTTGACTCAGTTAACACTGAAATCACTTGTTTAACACTAAAATCCTTCACCTATCTCTTAGGTGCTCAGTTAGTAGCTCAATTAATACTATATTCCGTCACTCATTGACCAAATTGTTTTTCTTATACATCTTTATCAAGATCATATAGAGAAAGCAAACCAACATTATACTGTTAGAGTCTAACTCATTCAAGTGCCCGTTGAATACCATAAACTTATCAACACTTACATTATCCTACTTTCTTCAAATCCTCTTCATCAATCTAATGGTATGGAACTCTACTGAATTAGCATAAAGTCTAACCAATTAAGTCTTGACATCAATGAAAACATAACAATTGATATGTATCTTACACATATATTAACAATATTATCAGTTGGGGCTGACAATCTCCCCCTTGGGCATTGATTGAAATACATAACATAAGACATGACATTACATAACATTACATCATAATATTATCACATGTATGTATTGATAAAAATAAATCTCTTTACCTCTCTAACTTCATTTAGATTCTTTGCAATAGGTTCAACCTTTCCACCTTGGTGTTTATTATGACAATTTCTCCCCCTTTGGGTGTACTTCAATTTTTCAACAACATCTCTTCATCTTAACTCCTCTCCCTTATGATATCATCTTCCTTATTGTTGCATCTTCCTTCTTATAGATTCCCTTATTAGTTCATCTCTCCCTTGGACAACAATGCCAAAGGGAACTATAAGTTCCAATGAGAAACTTATAAAACTTTGTAGTAATATCTTGTACCTTGCATGTACTTATCACATTAGTTTCATTATAGTCTCTTTTGAAACTTTAGGAAATAGTCCCCAAAGAGTGAAATATTGCATTGACTCCAAAAGATACATTAGATCATCCATGAATTGATGAAGCATGCATCATTTCTTAGTGAATCTTGGATAGGGGAAGGACTCCTAACTTACCTCTTAGATGCTCAAAATCATCTTTAGGCAGTGGCTTAGTGAATTTATTTTCAATTTTCTCCTTAGACTTCACACTCCAATCTTACTTGCTTCTCTTGTACTTGATCCCTCAAGTAATGATACTTGATAGACATGTTCTTAGTTTCTACATGCTTCACATGATTCTTGGATATGTTTATTGCACTTGTGTTATCACAATAGATAGTAATTGACTTGGTAACTTATTATTGCATTTCTTCTAATGATTGCTTGATCAAAACTATATTTGAATAATTAATAGCAGAAACAACACACTCAACTTTAGATGTGGACTATGATATACAACTCTGTTTCTTGCTCAATCATGTAATTAGTCTTTCTCCTAAAATAAAAGTCCACCACTTGTACTTTTAGTGTCATCAATATTTCCAACCCAATCAACATCAGTGTAGACTCTAAGTTCAAAATCATGTTCTTGTTTATACCATATTCCATAGTCTTATGTAGCTTTTAGGTATCCAAATATCATTTTAACAATAGTCATGTTTGTTTGCTTAGGATTATAGGTAGACCTTGCAACAATGCCAACTGCATGTGCAATATCAGGTCTGCTATGCACAACATACTATAACTTCTCAATAATTGATCTATATTGTGTCTCATTCACTTCAATAACAATGTCTTCCTTAGATAACTTGTATCAAGTGAACCTAGGCATGTCAACTGGTCTTGACTTAGCCATACCAAATGCTTTCAAAATCTCCTTTATGTACTTAGAGTAAGTCACATATATACCATATTTTTCTTAATAAACTTGCAAACGAATAAAATATTTAATCTCACCAAAAATAGACATATCAAAATCCTTTCAAATATGATCAGAAAATGATTTTCACAACAAATCATTACCACCAAATAATATATCATTACAAATATTTTATCAATGAGTATCTTGTTTTTAGCTTCACTCTTCAAGTACATGTTATTGTTCTCACTTGTTTTGACAAATCCAATCTTGACCAAATATAATGTAGTCTTTCACACCAAGCTCTTAGTTCTTGCTTTAGTCCATATAGTTCTTTTTCACCTTGCACACTAGGTGCTTTTGATTTGACTCCACAAACTCTTCAGGTTGTTCAATGTATACCGCTTCCTCTATTATTTCATTCAAGAATGAAGACTTAACATCCATTTGATATACCTTGATTTTATTGTAAGTTTAATATGCCAAAAGATTTATGACTCATAATCTTGCAATAGATGCAAAAGTCTCACCATAATCAATACCTTCTTCTTGAGCACAACTTTTAAAAACTAATCTAGATTTGTTCCTCACAACTTCTCTGTTATCTTTTAGTTTGTTTTTGAAAATTCACTTAGTTCCAATTACATTCTTGTCTATAGGTCTAGACACTAGTGCCCATGTTTTCTTCTTCTTAACATTGTCTATTTCTTTATTCACAACATTGATCTAGTCTTCTTTATCAAGGGCATCTTTCAAAATTCTTGGCTCAAAATTAGCACCCAAACAAGTATTGTCCTTCAACTTACTTCTTGTCACGACTCCAACACTCTTATCTCCAATGATTTTCTCAAGTGAATGGTTTCTTCTCATATACTTTACTAGGACATGTTCTACTCTTTGATCTCCAACTTTATCATTACTCGGTTGGGGCTCAACATCCTAATTAGGTTATTCTATTTGTGGCTCAGGTAATGTAGGTTGACACTTGATAGATTTATGCTACTACTCAGGTATTGTACCATGTTCATCTTCATAAACCTATACAAACTTGTTATAATCAATAGTTTCTATTTTTCTTTCTTCATCATTCTTATTTGCAAACTCATCACTCCTCACATTTGCACTTTTAATCATTGTATTATTTGCATTATTCAAACATTTGTAAGCCTTTCTCTTAGTAAAGTAACCTAGGAATATGCCTTCATCACCTTTGGAATAAAATTTCCCATTCCTTGTATCTTTATGGATATAACACCTACTACCAAACATTTTGAAATAGCTTACATTTAGTGTATGACCCTACTAGAGTTTATATGGTGTCTTGCTTGTTTATTTCTTCAACTAAACTTAGTTGATAGTGTCATGCACGAAAACTAGGGCAAAACCAAACCACTTGTTTTTAAAAAAAGGGTATAACTATGTTACACATCCACTAACTTTGAATGAGATTTAGTAGGGTTAATGATAAGAGAATGTTATAAGTTTTTGAGTTTTGAGGTTCCACGATTTGGTTCAACATGTGTAGGGTTTAGGTTTCAAATTTATATTTTTGATCTAGTTAATAGTTTGATGATGAGGTTAAAGTACACTTAAGAGTTTTATTTTCATTTTCTAGGTTTAAACATACTATTAAATTCAACTAAATATTTCACTAAAATACACTGTCATTTGTTAAGATCTTCTTTAAAAGGTTTGATGAATCTGACATTCCATTTCTACAGGAACACTTGATAATAAGGTTTCCTTGTCTTAAGTTTCCAAAGTATAGTTTAATTATTAAATTGGAATAATCATGATTCCTCACCATTTCCCCTTTTGTGTAATTCAAATGGAATATTTCTATGTTGTAATCATGTTAAGGATATAAGGACAATAATTTGAAGGTTCATATGAGTAATGTATAGGAATGCTGAAAAGATCTTGTACAAGCCAAAGTTGGATTAAACCTACAAAGGAATATCATTTTGATTTAATAGAGGTATCAAGTAATAAAGTGCTATTGTAATATAAATGTAATTACTATCACTGTTATACATCAATTAAATTTAACACGAAAATCAAATAGACTATATGCACACATATTTTCCTCATAAGACTTACATAACAATTTGTAAACATATTACAAATTTAATCACTTTATTTATTATCAATTTTGCTAACTAATAAAGTTTAAATCCACCAGCTAATAAATATGCTTGATAGCTAATTAAAATATTTCCTTTTACTATCTTACAAGTACTACTAAAAAAACCTATATACATATACTAATACAAGTTCTACTTACTAACTAACTAAAACATATTTACTAATTATATTATTAACCACACTAAATTTCAATACCAACTTAATTTTACATACTAACTAACATATAGCTAATAACTAACAAAATATATTAAAAATTAACAAAAAATATAACTCAAAATCTAAATAACATAGAAAAAATAAATCAGCTTTATTAAAACTTCAATCTCCCTGTTCTTACTACCTAACTACACTACTTAACAACTTACTTTAATCACTAAACTAGCTATTATATATAACATTTAATAAACTAAAGTCCAAACAATTTTTAAATAACTACTATATTTCCATCCCTACCTTGTAAGAATTTGCCTTAGGGAAAAATCACCCAAGATCAAGGAACTCAAGCACAAGCACAAGAATAGACCAAAAGAGTATGATCAATATGAGAATGAATATCTCAAAGCTGTACATACACACTAGGAGTGCCTGTATATAAAGGCCTCTCGAATGCTTCTAGAATGCCTAGGATTCAACACATTGATAAGTCTTACAACCAAGTACATGTCCACCAAGTGTGGGTAATCCTCCATTAAGCACGGGAGTAAGTGTGATGATGAGAGGATAAGCCTACAAAGCTGTAGCATGTAAAATTATGTTGTACACACCATGTGCTTAATTAAGAGTGCAAATAACTATGTTGTCAACATGATGACTCAGTTAATTATGTAAAATCTAGTGTTGTAGACATCATGTGTTGAATTAGAGTTGCTTACTCTTAGGTGTCAAACTAATAAATAATAAAATAATGCATTTTCCTAAGTAAACTAAAATAGAGTGTAATAAGTAAATACTTATTTACACCAACACCCCCCCTTAAGTTCAAATTAGGGGAATGCTGTGGTGGTGGTGCCTTGCATTCCCATGAAGATATGTTTTCCCATGCTAGATGACCAAAGACTCTGAAGTGTTTCACAACCAATTTTCTGCCACACCATGCCTCAATAAGAGTCTTACCATCTAAAGCATTTTGAGGAGACCTATTAAGTATGTGATTGGCATTTCTTATACCTTCAACTTCAAGCTTAAGAGACTTAGCTTGAATCATACAACTTGCCATATACTTAAAAGTTCTAATCCTCATTTTTGCAACACTTGTCTTTTATAGACTAAATGCTACTAGATTTTGAAGATGAATACCCTCAAGTTCACAAAAGTCTTTAAGTCTCGAGTTCACATATCTACTTTCATTGTCCATATGAAGAACCTTGATGGCTTTTCTTGATTTCTTTTCAACATGACTCTTGAAGGCTAGACACTTGTTAAACACTTCATTCTTGTGATCAAGAAAGTAGATCCATGTGTAGTGTGAAAAGTCATTAATGAAATTGAGGATGTATTGACCCTTGCTAACTAATGTTACTGCAAAAGGATCTGCTAGAACTATGTGAACCAACTCAAGAGTGACTGATTCTCTCAAAGACTTCCCTTTATCAATCTTCTCTTCTAGATGCATATCCATTGAACAATTTGAAGATTCACCCTTAGAAAAGTTGAGTGTAGGTAGACCTTTGACCATATTGTTTGAGAAAAGTTGATAAAGATAGTGAAAGGTAAGATGTCCATATCACTCATGCCATAATTGGCTTTGTGATTGAGATTGCATCAACAAGTCATGTGAAGGAGACTTAGGCACAAAGTGGGAGAATGAATAAAGCCTTTTGTGATAATTGACTTTACCCACTGTAACTAATGAATCATCTTTAAGATTGTGCATCATTATTGAATTAGGAAGTAACTCAACTTTATTTCCATCTCCATAGTGAGTGATTTGGTAGATTGAGAGGAGATTAGAGCTAAGGTTGGGAAGATAGAGAACTTTTCTGAAATCCCCATTTTCCATCTAAACTTTTCTTTTCCCTTCAACTTCCATTTTTGTATCATCTCCCACAAAGATGTGTGGTACCTTAGACTACTTCAGTGAAGAAAAGTCTACTTTTGAAGAACCCATATGATAGGAGGCACCTGAGTCAAGAATCCATTCTGTTGAAGAACTTGAACTAGCCATAAGTGCTTGCCCTTTTCCCTTTGAAGTGGGTGGAGTTGATTCCTTGGAAGAATTTGACACATTGATTTTTTTCTTCCTAGGTAGGTTTTCCAACTCATCGATTCCCTTAGTCCTGTAATGATGCTCATCATGATTCAGTTTCTTGCAATATGCATAAAATAGTTTGTCCTTCTTGTCATTGTTTCCCTTATTGTTGGAAGAAGAATTGCCTTGCTATGAGGAGGAATATTGTTGTGTCTTTGATTGTGATTTTTGCTTCCACTGCTTCTTGGTGTTGTTGGTAGAATTTTTGCCACTTTGATTTGATTGGTTCTCATTGCTAGCCACCAATGCTTTTTTCTTTGATAATTTGAGAATTCCCATATCTATCAACTTGGATTGTTCCAACATTAACATTTCTAAAAATACAACAAATGTAGGCTTAGTGAAGGCACTTCCCATGGTCAACCTGCGAGTATTGTAACTCGACACAAAAGATGCATACTCTGAAGGTAGCCTCTTTAAGATGTGATGAATCAATTGATCATCCTTCATGGGATTACCACAATCTTTAAGTAGTGCTCTCAACTCATTGGTTTGTTGATATAATCTTGAATTGTGTCAAAATTCTTAGTATTCAAGAGAAGTAGATCATCCTAAATCTGGTATCCATTTTCCTCATCCACCTTACCATACAACCCTTCAAGTTTTCCCCAAGTAGGCTTGGCTTCCTTAAATCTAGAAATGTGGAAGAAGAGATCTCTATGAACACAAATCTTGATAATTCCTAAAGCCTGATTGTCTTTAATTTTCCAATCAATGAGTGTTGTAGCATTAGTGGGTTTTGTGATTATACCATCAACATATAGATTTAGAAAATTTTCCATTAATCTACTCCACACATATCTTTCCATGTAGCATAATTGTGTGAAGTTAGAAGTGGAGTTTAGGTGTACCCATGATGCAAAAAAGGAAAAAGAGCACAAAAGAGAGACACAAGAACACAAGAGACACCCCCCCAATTCACTCAATCAAAAGACCCCACAAAAAATGATGCTTTTGGCACTTTATATGTAGTGCATGTACAATAGGCCACTTGTGAAAATGTAAAAAGTGGACTTCTAATTTTACTATTAACAACTGCCTTTTTAGGCTCAAATCTATCACTAAGCACTGTAGCTCAGATGTACAACAATTTTGAAAAGTAATCAAAGCAATACAATGTAGAAAAGGAACTAATTATGAAAGTGATATTTTTTTCCACAAAACCCTACAATTTGATTACACATTTGGAAAGTAGACAAAAAATTAAGCACTTAAAAAAAATAGAACCTAAAAATGTGTCTAGATGAGCCGGTACGAAGCGTTTGAAGTTGCAAAATGTAGGATTGGACAGGTATGGTCACCAAAAAATGCAATTTTTGAAAAATTTGTGCACCAAAACTAGAAAAGAATAGCACCACTAAAAAGTTCAGGAAATTCTACCCAATATCAAAAAACATCACACTTGATTTGGAGTGTGGATGACTGAGTTATGGATTCTCGAAGTTGGATTGTCAAATCAAAATTGAATCAAGGGACCAGGTTAAATTTGATGATCAAACGACCATCGCAACAATGCTATTTGGCCTAAAAATGATAATCAAATGACCATCAAATTTAGGCTTGTGACTGGCTAACGTCAACAAAAAAAGGGCCCCTGCTAATGTGGTATATGCCATCAGCTATATGACCAGTCCACATGTCGTACAAAAGGGATGATGTCATTGGTTGAGTTGGCACTAGTTATGTGGCAGGTACCATACACTAAGCTAGTGGCTGAGATGTCGAGTTAATTGGGTGACATGTGTCACTGGTGGCGGGGTCTGCATGCTAACCATACTAACCTAATCCTACATCCTATTTATCCTAATGTCCCTATGTCCTATCCTATCTTTCCTAGCCCCTATATCCTCTCTACACCCCAAGAAAGGCCAAAGAAGTGGGAAGGGCTACAAGGGAAAGCATGCATGGAGATGAGAGTGCCTAAGAAGCATTCAAATGGAAGAAGGAAGGTTGGAGGGCCCACCAACTAATATCCCCTACACCTTAATGTTTCCTCATTAATTTTTTTGAATGCCAACATGAGTTTTGGAGAAGAATGGGGAGGATGGGATGTGGGCCCCAAGTGGGTTACATCCCCATCTCCCAACTTATAAATATAAAAAAAATATTTTTTTGTGATGAAGACTTTTGAAGGGCATTTAAGGACTAATATATTTATGATACACATGTTTATAATTTTGAAGAAAGGGGAATATTTGTGGGAATATTCTCTCTCTCTCTCTCTCTCTCTCTATATTTTTTTGAATGTGAATTAATTGTCCTCCCCATAAATTTTCCATAGAGCAAAATGTGCTCTCCCATAAATATTTTGGGAAAACAATTTGCCCATTTCTTTTAAAAGTTTTTTGCACTTTATTTTCTTTCTAGCTCATATTTACAACAAGAGGGATTAATTTACATGGCCTAGTTTGACTATAGACAAAACTTCTATTAAACTCTATTGTGAATTTATTTAATTTGTTTAATTGCTTGGTCAAATAGAAAACTTTTGTTTGATTTAATTGATTTACTTGTTGGGTCTATCAATGTTAATGAATCCATCTTAAAAAATGAACATGCTAATTATTTTGATTGACTAAAATATTAAATCTAAAGTGTGTGAAATGACAAGAATATTTATGAGACAATTTATTCCTTTACTATAATAAGTAACTAAAATTTACATACTCTTGTGTCTAATATCAATTTCCACACATGAATAACTCAATTCCTCTATTTCAACTTTGAGATCAATGAATACAATGAAAGTAACTATTGAAGTACAACATTTTTTCATCACAACATTCTTCTCAAAATAAAAATAATATTGCCTTTAAATTGATATGCATATGCATCCTTGTGCAATACCAATACATCGTAAATGAACTTACAACTATTCCTTTCACTAGAAGATTTGCAACAATGCAAACAAGGAGGACACAAGGTTTTAATATTATCAAAATGAACTATTTGAATGCATATAAACATAATCATCAAGGTATTGATAATAAATAAAATTATCAAAAGGTATTGTATCACATAGCATCAATAATATAAATCAATGTTTAAACAATCAATTAATGTATCAAGTCTTGAATTGTAGGGTATCAAAACATGAATCTATCGACTGATATCAATTTCCATTAAAACACCTAAACCATAAAACCTTAATTCATTTCCATCATAATAATCCAATTATTTATAGCACCTATGTGTGCAAATGTATCCTAGAGAGCACATGCAATGCTTATGATTTAAAACATAATTTTAAATAACCAAATAACTCACCTCAAAGGAGAAGTATAACCTCTTCTACATAATACCCTTATAATCTTAACACACCATAATGTACTTTTAATATTTAATATTGAGTTACCCTAAGGGCACTTCTAGTGAGTTGATAATCTTTATCTTTGATTTTCTAATGATTCTTAAAAGGTTAAGTATTAAATTATATTATCACAATGACCATCAAATTAATATACATAAGATAGCCCAAATTTATCATAATGTCCTGAGCACATGGTTTTTAGTAAGAGCCATAACAATTTCCCATACCATCATGTTGTCATGCTCCTATATCCATTCAACTCTCCCATATGGGGATTTAATAGAGAAATTTAAATAAGTACCTATGAGGATGGGTCTTATAGAGAGTATATACTGCATTACTTATGGCTTGTCTCTAGAATATGTGTGCAACTCTCTTTTCAGTTAGTAGCAATATAGCACAATCAACAATTGATCTATTTTTTCTTTTAGCAATCCCATTTTGTTTTGGTTTCCTCAATATAGATTATTATCTCCTAATTCCATTCTCAATACAAAAGTTAGTGAATTCATGAGACATAAACTCGAAACCTCTATAAGATCTTAGGCATTTTAAATATTTATTAGTTTCTTTTTCAACTCAAGCTTTATACCACTTGAACATTTGAAAAGCATCATATTTCAAATTCAAAAACATCATTTTCATCATTCTAGAATAATCATCAACAAATAATATAAAGTATCTATCTCCATAATGGCTCTCAACTCTCATTGGACCACAAAAATTAGTACGAAGTAACT
The DNA here is from genome assembly GCA_028749045.1 of Cupressus sempervirens. Lineage (NCBI taxonomy): Eukaryota > Viridiplantae > Streptophyta > Pinopsida > Cupressales > Cupressaceae > Cupressus > Cupressus sempervirens. The sequence goes on along the minus strand of CM053792.1, from coordinate 656,892,970 downwards.
CCAAAATATGATTAGTTGAATTTCGTTTGTTTGAAAAATTAGACTTTGTCATCTTACCAAGGTGACATTGTTTACACATAGTATTCTTAGGTTTATGAAGATTTGGTAAGCCTCTCACTTTCTTCTTTCTACTTATTTTGACTATAATCTCAAAGTTAACATGACACAACTTCTTACACCACAACCACACATCTTCAAATTTTGCAAAAAAAGTGTAATTGTAGTAGGATTAAGGTTTAATAGATTACCTCTTGTTTTCTCTCAAGTACTAATCAAATTTCCATTATCATCATAGATCTTAAATTTTCTATTAGGAAATTCTATCTTGTGACCTATATTATTAAACTGTACAACACTCAATAGATTATACTTTAGTCCTTGAACCCAATATGCATCCTTACATCCAATTTTATCATTTAGCATCAATGAATGCCTACCTTTCAGAGGACATGGAACATCATTCCCAATTTTAATAGTTTCACAATCATCCTCTTCTATCTTATCAAACTTACTTATATAACTAGTCATGTAATGTGAACATCCACTATCAACAGTCCATGCATCACTTTTACTAACATGAGAAATAAGGGATTTCTATTCCTCATAATTGTCCTCATTAGGATATTCTTTAAAAAAACATATACTACTTCCTCTTCCTTCTCATCCTCAACAATGTAAAATAGCTTCTTCCCTTTGTCCTTGTAGTTCTTGTTCTTTCTATATATGTGCTCCTTCTTATCATTTTTTAACCCATTTTCTTATTAGGACATCTAGTAGAAAAAATAGAAACTTTATTACATTTATAATATATTAGGGGTAGTTTACCTTTGAGTTTTTGTTTACCTCTTGGTAGCCTCCTTTCAAGAAGTGCTTAAATATCATCTACATCTTCCACTAAATTTGAATCACTTTCATCCTTATTTCTCTTTTCACTCTTTGAACTTTCAATGGTTAGTGATGACTTGAAAGAATTCTCAATATTAGGTACACTATTATCATAATTACTTAATTCAAACATAGTCAAATGACCAACTAAACCATCAAGAGTAAGATCATTACTAGACCCAGCTCTGAATTCCTGAATATAAGATACTCTTATAGCATAAACATGTAGTAACATTCTGATAATTTTACTTATGTGTTCTTCTTTACTGATGACACCTCTAGTAGCTTTAATAAAACTCACAAGTTCCTTGACTTAGTTTACATACTAAATAATATTTTCTCCATCTTTAATCTTTATCATCATATTTGCCTCTAATAGTTTATGCTTTGGCTTTCAATATATTCTAATCTCTACCATGCAAAAGCATTAGCTTCTCCCACATTTCTTTAGCAGTACCACAATCTTTGACATCATCAAACTCAATATCATTCAATACAAAAGAAATCCAAATCATAAGACTATTCTATTCTTTCTTCTAGTTCATATCATAAGTATCATATGACCAATTAGAGATGAGTATTGGTTTTCCATATAATATAGTGCATTTCTCCAATCCTAGATAGATTAAGCCTCATCTTGCTTTTCTATGAGGAGAAACTTTCCTTGTTCATCTTTGGTACCTCTCTCTTATATATCTTTGGATCTTTAGCTTAAGTCCCTTCAAACTTATTCCTTCAAGAACTTAACTCTGATACCAATTGTTAGATAAATTGGGTGGTGGTGGTGGTCGTGGGGGTTTGAATCTATTATATCTAGGTATCCTACATGCTTGAAAAACACGTTTTTACCAACTTCAAATTTCAAATAAATAACTTGGTAAATAGATCTAACATCACAATTCAAACTTATAAAAACTTTACATCAAACTGAATTACTATTCCCTAATATACTAAGTTGCAACATTAAACATTTAACTTGAAATAAACATGCAAGACAATAAACATTCACACATTTGACATTAGTATTTCATTTGGTAACCCTATAAAGGTAAAAACCACCTTGGAACTAGAAACCCAAATATTTTCACTCTCCTAAAGTAAGCTCTGCTAGGAGCCAACCTTGTTAAAGTTTACATACACATTTTAACGTGACGTTGATAGAATATTTACACTAAACATCATCTAGACCTTATCACTCCTTGATATTTCAAGAGAGTAGCCTATTCTAAAGGACTTACAAACATTATAGTTCAAAAGATTTTTATGTCCACTTGGTTAAGATTTTTTTCGCTATAATGGTAAGAAAGTAATAGTGAAATGATTTGTTAGGTTTTAGTACTACCTTGCTTTCTTAGATATCTACTTCACTCAATTTATTTCTTTTGATCCCTTTCTAGCTGAGTGACACACTCCACAATTTTACTTAAGACTTCCTTTTCTTGATCTTCTCAATACCATTATGCTTAATTCACCCTATTATTTCTTCTTCCACTTTAATTTGCATCAGCAATAATCAACAAAGATTAGCAAAAAAAACATCTTTTCCATCACTTTAAATATAAAACTTTTTTCGTTCCAAAATCTTCCAAGTTTTTCCTCTTAATCACAACCATAGATCTCCATCAAATTCAAATTCATTGAATCTAGACTTAGGAAATAAATTTAAACCTTGAAATTTGTGCTCCATTTCAAATTGATAAATCTTCTTCATTAGATCTTATTTGAATTTCTCTAGTCATTGATCTCATAACTAACTTCATCCTTAACCTTGAAACTTCTCAAACATTCTTAATTTTCACAAAATTTTGGTGAACAATACAACTCACTAGGTTAATATTTCACTTGGTTAACACTAAAATCACTTGATTAACACTAAAATCCTTCACTTTTTTCACATGTTCTTCGTAACAACTGTAGTAGCTTGGTTAATAATATATTCTTTCATTCACGACCAAACTATCTTACTTATGAATCTTTATTAAGATCATGTAAAGTAATCAAACCATCATTATACTATTAGAGTCTAACTCATTCAATTTCCCATTGAATACCATACACTTATGAACACTTACATCATTACTTTCTTCAAATCCTCTTCATCAATCTAATGACATGGCACTTTGCTGAATTAGCATAATGTCTAACCAATAAAAGCTTGACATCAATGACAAAATAACAAATGATATGGCTCTTACACATACATTAACATCATTATCACTTGGGGATAACATATGGTGTATTTGCCTATTACTTGTGAAAGTTATACTTGTACCCTTGTAGCTTTCTGGGAGGTGGGTTAATTTTAGAACCCTCAAATTGAATTGATTTTACTTATCATGGGGAAAGTTTTGTCCAAGGGACCATATAAAAAAGTTGATGCCTGGGGGTGGAAAGCACCATGTATATCTAGAGGCCTTACTACAATGATTTTTAGATTCAGCAAAGGTATTATAGGTGACACTCAAAGAATGAAATGAACACCTAAATATTATGGTCCTTCTTGAAGTGAGTTACATATATAGTGTTGGATACAATTGATTAATTGTGTGTTGTCTTTGATTTTACACAAATGTCATATCATTATTAGTCAATATATGTCAAGCTCACTCGGGTAGTGAAGATAGTTCTCAATGTCTACCAAGCATTCCCGTGTTTGCCTAGTTTAGAAGGTAGCATGTATTGAGTTCACTTAGGTGTCAAAAGAAAAGTTGCAGAAAGTGAGTGTTAACTGAGCTCACTTGGTTAATGAAGGAAAGTTGGATGGAACCAATGCTAACTGAGCTCACTCACTTGCCAAAGGATTTTTGCAAGTTTGTAGTGTTAACTGAGCTTCTATTGGTTAACAAAGGAAATCATTTTTGAGTTAGTTTCTACTGAGCTGGGTTGGCTAATAAATGATTTTCTTATTTTGGCATATTAAGCTTAATTGATTTATCTATTGATTCCAGTTTACTAAGGTGATGAATATTGATTATTCTAAGTTGTATTTGAGCTAACTTGACAGAGTGAAAGATATAAGTATAAAGTCAAGTGATTTCAATGTGTGCATTTAATGAAGATGTTATTGAAGATTTAATGATGAGAAGAAAAAGTAGAATATCCTTGTGGATCAGTAAAGATATATTCCATTAGGAAGGATCAAGTACAAGACAAAATAGAGATCTATAATCAAAAATTTAGTTGCATTCAAATTAGGTCATCTCATTGTTACTCTCTAACCATTCTAGTAGTGATCTAAATCTCCTAACAGAGTTGGCTTAACAACTATTTGCAAATCCTCTAACAAGGTGGAAATTCCATTGAATTATTCTCAAGGCCTCTAAAAAGGCCACTCCTAATAGGGTGATTAAATCCTTTAACAGTATCACACCTAACAATGTGTTTTGTAACCTTTAACAAGGTTGGCTCCTAACAAGGCTTACTTTAGAAGAGTGAAAAATAGTAACTAGTTGCAATTGGTGGTTTTTCCCAAATTGGGTTTTCACATTAAATCCTGGTGTCAAATGTGTTCATGCTATTTTATTTTATGTGTTTGAAACTAAGTTAAAGTAATGGTAATCACAGATAACATCTAAAGTTTTATATGTTAATAATTTACCAAGCTAATCTAGTTATTACCGAGTTACAACATTCTATATGTGTTTACTGAGCTTTAACAATATTTAGTTATCTATTTGCATTTTGTACTAACATCTAAGGGATCTAGGATTTATTTTTGTAGTAACTCTTAGTTACCCCTCTTATATTTACAACATATAGGAGATGTGGGTCCATGAAGTATAAAAGCAAAGATATAGATAAGATGGGTCTCCCTATGGTGGAATCAGAAACCCTAAACAATTTTGTGATTGGAGATATTTCCAAGGATGTAGTAGAATGGAGCCACACCTAATTTGAAAAGGAATGCCCATCAAGTGTATAGATAGACCCACCAAAATGGTCTATGATGTAGGATTTCTTGCCACTGGAATCATCCACCCATCAGTTGTAAGGCCAAGAGAAAGGAAAAGAGAAGAAGGGGGAGCTCTTGACTTAACCTTATCCCCTTCTTGTAGCCCCTATTAAAGTAATAATGGAGAAATTAGTGGAGCAAGTGGATTATTCTCAAAAGTTGGTATTTCAAAGGAAGGCATACCCATTGGACTCAAGGCTAAAACTCTAAGTGATATGTTTCTAGAATTAGATAAACCCCACCAATTATAACACCCATTAATTTTAATATAGATGGTGTGTGGATGTAGAAGACAATATTATAGTCAATCACTTGAAGAGGAAAAATAAAAAAAATATAAAATATATAAGGATGCATTTAGTCATTATCCCAATGAAGGATAAGAAGAAGATAACTCATCACTATGGGATGATGTATAAGTACTAATACAAAGATCTCCCCCAAAGATTGTGGATCTATAGAATCCATAAAAGAAGAACATCAATGATGTCCTAACAACTAAAGACCACTAACACCTTTTTAAGGAGGCTAAGGAAAATGAACTCCTTTTTGAGGATGCTTAGATAAATATACAAGAAAAAATATTAATGCAACTAGAAGGACTAAGAAGTAAAACTTTGAAAGGAGGAAAAATATTGACTCTAGTGAGAAGTAGAATAAACAAAAGGAAGATGCATATGAAGCTAAAAGACTCTAATAAAGGTGCCACGAAGAGGAATCTTAACATAATGTGGAGAAAAAGGCTTATAACAAAGAGAGTAGATAATGAGTAGAGGTTAACTATAGTAAAATAAAATACTTTTAATTTCATAGGAAGTATATAGAAGCATTTGAGTACTAAAGAAAAGAATTAAAATAGAAGAAACACAATAAGGAACAAGATGCTACTACTAGAAAAATCCAACCACTAGGAACAATTGCACCCCTAAAAGACAACACTCATCTTACTTCACCATCAAGGGAAAAAAACATCACACTACCTCTTGGACCATGACGAGTATTAGTAGTTGGACGAGGTGCACAACATGAAGTGGCTAGACCTCATGTGGAGGTCTCAATAAAAGTACCACAAAGATCAACCGCAAAATAAATAAATAGAGGACAAGATCTAGAATCACCAAGGGCAATAATGGATGCAAATTTAGGTTCTAAATAAATTATCTAAGCACTCCAAGAACCACCTCAATGTCTCATGGAGTCATAATAAAGGAATATATCAAATGATGTGACACTCCTACTATCACTAAGTGAGTTGATATTAGGGATTCTGGAACCTTCCCCTAAGGCACAAAAGAGGGCATGGATACTCCATAAAATCCAAAGTGAACTCTAGGGAGGTTATTGTAAGCATTACTATGCCATGAAAAGGTTGAGAAGTAATTGATGCGAAACTCGAAGATTATGTAACTGCAAAGATTCCCATGGGTTGGAGAAATAAGGAAGAGAAACTTAATCTACTTGATGATACCAACTATGTCATTCATGAGTGGTATGATAAATAATATTGGAAGGAGAAGACAACATAAGCTAGGTTAATTAGTTTGGATAAGCTCCTCAAAGATCTTGAATCACTGGTTTCAATGAGAATATCAAGAACATTGACATTAGAGGCACCACTACCATAGGGAAAGAAAAATAAAATTGGATGGTGAGGAAGAAAGTGTTGGTAGTAAATGAATGGATCTTTGACAAGATTTCAATTACATGAGACTTTCTTGAAGAGTTCCTATTAGAATTATTTTTAGTGAGAGATATTGTTCACCAATTGAGTGAGATATTTTTTTGGTTCCAAGGAGATGTTGACTAGAATACCAATAAATGTGACTTGCTTCGAAACATTTTGGACCTAAGGATTAAGGATGGAAATATTAGACATCCTTAAGGACCTATATTATTTGTTGAGATTCAAGATCAAAACATTAAGGCCCATAATAGAGATGCTTTGTTCCTAGGATGTGACCCTCCAAGGCCCAATCCATGAGCTCACAAAATACATGTAAGATTCCACCTTGGTGGATCAATGGTCCATATAAGGAAATGCTCATATATATTCTTTACTCATATAATCTATTGAGCACTCGACAAGAAGATTCTAGCATCCAGGAGATTTTGATGGAAGGGTGATGATAAAGCTCACCCATTTTGTAATAGAGAACTTCAATATTAGAAATGTTGCTACTAAAATGAGAAGTGTAGTGGAAGAAATTGGCCATAAAATGGGAGAGGAAAAGTCCCTCCTTAATTTTATTAAAGACATTGATGAGGAGGTCATTAATGAAATTTTTGAAGCATAATAAAAGTTCAAGGAATCCTTTGGGTGATGGGGTTTTTGGTTCCTTGATCCATTATTCTATAGAGCCTATAATTCTAGACCCTATAACCAACAATTTGTTGATTCTTTCAATCATTTGACGAACAATGTTGATGTTTTACCTAGAGGCTATTGTCTACTACCTTGAATAAAGAAATGTTTGAGGTACTATTTTAGAGATGGAGGGTACAATCCAAATCTAATGTAACCAAATATTGAGGCATATAACATAAATCTATTCCCACTAATTGAGGTTTCAATCAAGTATTTGAGGTTGATGGTATAGGGTGGTATAGGAGACATGGAGTTAATACTACATTTATAAAGTGGGTGGCTTGAGGAACAACAAAACTGACAGAATAGACATCCACACATATGGTGATCCTTCTTAGAGACTAAGTGCTCAAAATTATCTCTTTTCTTCTCTTCCCCTTGTTGGTTTATGATTTAACAGATTTGCATTTGAAACTAGGGAAACACCAAATGGCATATTACCTAGGGTTTAGCTACTTCCCATGTTGGGTATATATTATTTGGGCCTAGACTAACTTAATAAAGCACTTATGCTTTTTACACTTTAGGTTCTACTAAACCAAGGTGGGTTAACCTAAGGATTTGGCAATTTTTATGAATAATGCATTGTAATACAAACCCTTCACAATAGATTTTGACCTTGAAACTTTTTGAAATTGAAAATTAAATGACAAGTCAATAGTAGCGAATGATGAGCTTGATAGATTCATACAACAAGTAATGACCAACTTTACACTCCATTATGAAAATACTTATTTAATGATTTTTTATTTATAAAGTATGTTCATGCTAAAATAATATTGACATTATTTGACTTTCTTCAACCTAAAGACCAATGCCTTAATCCATTGTGAAAAACAAAGTCATATCAATTAACATTTAGATCTATTTAATTGACTTGCAACTAAATGTATCAACTGTTGATCTCCAAATCCTATACTTATCATATCCCTTTCATACCCTCAATGATCCTATCATTCCATAGAAGCATTTACTTAATTCTTTAAATTAAAAGCAACTTTAAAATGATATACAACTAATTAAATAACATTTGAATAAAATGAAACTTGTTTGTTCATTCTCAAAATTACAAAAGCATGAATATGGAGATAAATTTTTGAGACATAAATACCTTGCAACACTTTCCTTTATTAACTTTTAAAATAATAGATAGTTTTGATATAAAATTTATGACATAGATATAGGATCAAAACTAGACTTCCATTAATCTCCAAACTTCTATAAAAAGAAAGCTGTATGCATAAAATACTTAACACAAAACCTAGGACCAACTCAAAATGATATGTATCATCATAGAATAAGAATTCAGACCCTCCTTCCCAATCTTGAAAATCTTTTTATAGAATAAGGATTTTAATAAGCAACGGATTGGGAAGACACATGTCAAAGAATGACATAAAAAACAAGATGTAGAGGAAAAAAAAAAGTTATAAATATTCTCTAAACTTGAAAATTATGGGAATTAGCTCAAAACTGATAGCTAGCATATCTGGTATTTAAGTATAGTCTTTGTTTAAATGCAAGTGTGTCCACAACAAGTACATGAAAAGATAAGACACCATGCTATGATCCTATCCTTCCTCTATTTTGCTTTCATTTCCTTCAATAGCTATCTTCTAACTAATTCTTATGGGTAGAGCCTTGATCTCTCCAACTCCCTTTGACACATATATCTCACTTTTGGTAGGCTAGTTAGTGCCTCTATCAGTCTCCTAGTCACCAAAAAAATTTCTCCAACTGGCATATGTAATGACTCTTGGTTCAACCAAAAAATGGTTCATGTCAACTTCCACTTTGAATAGAACATCAATCAACTCATAGAAGGCCACTTCATCAACATTTTCATCAAATATTGTTATAACATTTTCCAATGTGAAAATGTGATCAAAAGTTGTTGACCATTCCTACCAATCTTTTAACTTATTATCACTATAAAAAATGGAAGGAATGAATTCATCCAAACCCTCACTCATTATCTTCATTTTACCTAGTGTCACTTGTAGTTTTCTTTATAAAAATCCAATCAATTCTTTAACTAACTCCAAAGCCTCTTTCACTATGAAGATTTTGTCTGGTAGCTCTAGCTTCTTAGCCATTAGAATAATCAATTTTTCAAAGAGTTAAATATATGAACCCCATTGATTAAAGATAGGGGTTAACCATGCTAGGGCTTCATTGCATGTATGCTCTACACCTTGCAAGGATATGAAAATGCTATTAACATTTTGGGATACCCTCTTTAATACTTCCACCCTATGATTCAACATCCCTTTTAATGCATCCACTTTTAGTTGGTTGTCTTGGGTAGGAGCCCCAATCTCCATTACAATAATTTCTTGTTCAGTTCCAACTACTTTATCTTTTTTCAAGGGAGTCATTTCTTTAGTGGCTCCTTCTCTTTCATCAATCCTCATTTCTATGCAACTTCACTCCATTTTCTTGAGCTATTCTTTCAAGGGGGTAATTTTATTCTCTAGCACTTTTAATTTCTCTTCTAGCTCCTTCACCCTTTGTCCAAATACATAACTCTTTTTGAGTTCCTCCTCATACAAATTTCTCATGTCTATGTATTCTTTGAAGATTTAAGCATGTTGATCTTCAATCTTCCCTAATTTTTCTTCAATCATGAAGGAGAAGTGCTTGAAAGCACTTGAACTATCACTACTAGTGGTAAAATCTAGGGTCCATATGATGGCACTTCCTTGAACTATGTTTTGAATATCCATAAGCCTAGGCTTATTGGTTTTAGGAGAAAAACTCCACAGAACTAATGTCTTGTTATCTATATTAAAACCTGAGCCTCTTTATAGGTCTTGTGCACCAAAGGCTTCATAAGGCACTACCTTATCTTGTCTTCTAATTTGATCTAGCAAAAAGGATGTTCCCAAATCCCATCCTAGGAACAATAGCATACCACTTCTTTGCACAAGGTCTTTGGCCTAAGTAATAGTCATAGCCTCACTATCAAGGTAAAGACAAAAGCTTTTCAATAAGCTCTTTTGTTTTCTCTTCACTCTCTCTAGGTTTTAGCATTAGAGTTAACTCACTCTATTTTACCTTTTATAGGAAACTCTTGATCTTTAGAGACTTGATAAAATCATCATCCTCTAAGAACTTTTCAACTTGGATGATCCTACCATCCAACCTTGCTGCAATTGATTGTAAATCTATTAAGGAGCTCTCTACTACCTTAAATATTTCTTGTATAAAAATTTTCTCATATAAGGAAAATAGTGGTTCTTGCCAGGCATCAGCTACAGTATCCTTTCCTTTACCATTTCTGGCATGTGGAAAATTTTCTTCCTTTTGTTTCCTTTAGCCACCCAAGCATAAGCTTCAAGTTGATCTTCCTGTTTTTCCTCCAACTCCAAATTTGGCTTAGGGGAATCTAGATCCACCTGGTCTTCTTCTCCCAAATCTTATGGTAGTTGTGACATTATATGGAAATAATTTTGTAACATCTTCTCAGGCCCAAAAGGATATGTAACCTCTATGCAAAAATCCTCAAAATTGGGATCCTTCTTCTTCATCTCTTTCTCTACCCTCTGAATGTCTTCAAACTTCCCCAGTCTATCTTCTACATCACTTTCAATTAGATTATTTCCCAATAAAGTCTTCCTGAAGGAGTTCTATATTATTGGGGATAGTGTAATTCCTTATTTCTTTCAATGTATTTCTAATCACACTCTCAAGGTCATAGATTTTATATGGGGCAAAGGACAAATTGTAGTTCCTTAAGTACTGATGAATTTGGTCAGTTGACTCTTTCCAAATTGTAAAATCCCCTTTCTTGAAACATCTATATAAGAATGTTCCCTTGTGTAATTTAGGGCCTAATTACTCCCTATCCATAATAATAAGTTTCCATAAAAAACTCATAATCCCCAACCTAAGAGGTATATACTTTGGTAGTATATGCGAGGGTTGTGGGCATGCACAAAATCTCATAACTAAAACATGTTGAAATAGAAGAGAATCCTCCTAGTTATGGTCTAATTTGGCATCATACTTTAACCATGTTGGCCTTAATACTCTTCTTAAAAATTTAGGGAGCTTATCTGGTAGGGCGCCCAACATTTTCATGACAACATAACTAAAATTATTAAAGAATGAAATAGAAGAAGAATGACGGTAATGTCTGTCCCAAACCTGAGCCCATAGTTTCATTGGAAAGGCTCCATCTAAGTTTGATGTTTGGTCAATGAAATCAATACTTAAATAGCCAACATTTTTGTGCAATATGAGATGCATCAACAATGAGTATTGATGAAACTTAAATTTTCCAAATTCTCCCCTCTAAGAAGTAATAATTTGTTCTTGCATCTTCTCAATAATGTACCTCACATAGTCATATTCAATATCAGTGAATGGATCCTAGATGTTCAAAGCCATGAGGTAGGGCCTTCCACACACCATTTTTGATCCATCACTTCCTAGAGCCTTATGCAGACCATAAAATGTATTTTGCATATAGTTCTTAAACTTGTCAACTAGTAGCATCTTGTCTACCTTCTTAGGAATCTCTCCTACTATTTCAAATCATATGGGATGTGGTGAATCATCTCCTTACCAATATAAAGTCTTATATTCCTTTCAAACTTTTCTTGGAAGTCTTGGATGTCTACTTCCACACTCATTTTCCCCTCAAGTCAAAAAGCCTTGATGAAAGATGCATGATCCAATGTGCATAGAATGTTCCCATCCTTCTTATGGAAATACTTGGTTGTAGGGTTATACACTTTTATTAGGGCTTTCAATATATCTACATCTACATATACCTCAAGAAAAAATAAGCTTCGCTAAGCTCCTCCTCGGTGGATTTGAAGCTAGTGGCCTCTTGAATCTGTTGCTAAAGAAGAACATGAAAAACTCATACTCATTTGTATTTGGATAGATGACATCTCTATAATTTATGTAGGGATCACTAAAACTATGTTCATTTGATGATCCTAGAAAGAGCCCACTCATCAACATACTTGTAAGGATTTCTTTGCCTCGAAATTCATGTCTTTGAAGATGATTCTTGAGAAATTTCCACCTCATAAGATTGTGCCTCATCACCTCCTTCTTCTGACTTTTTCTCTACTGCAACTAAGCTCCAGATTTTAAAATTCTCAAGAAATATATCTGCAATCTAAAAATTCAAGTGCTTTGCAACTCAATAATTATTTTGGCTTTAGCAATTGGTATTATTTTTGTTATAGAGAATGTGTTTATGTGATAACATGCCCCATAAACTCCATTTATTTCACTAAATTCCCGAATGCATGGGGATTCAAATTCTATAGTTGGAGTGTTGTTTCAGAAATTTGGTGACATTAGCATCTAGCTTAGAATTCTTATTTTATGCCAAAAATCTAATTGGTTGAGACCCTTGTCCTTTTCATATTTCTATAATTCCTCTTTATACACCTTTTGTCTTTTAGGGTTATGCTCTTACACTCAACTAGATTTCCCTTTTATTATAAGTCTGCAAGCTTAACTGTGGGAGACCTCTACTCTTACACTCAACAACTTATTGGATAGTCAAAAGATTTAAAAGTTATGTCACCTTTCAACCACAAACTTATGCTCAACTATCAGTATCCTTTAGTGTAGCATCATAACCTCTTAGAAATAGACCTTCACTCGTTCACTTACCTTGAACTATAACTTCAAGAAGCATCAGAATGAATCTTATGATGTTAAATCTAACAATTAGTTGTAGCATTGAGAACCTTTAAAAATAGACTTATGACCTTACACTGGTCATTAGATCATAGCATCATAACAACCCTTAAGACATACTTATGATCATATGCCTTCCTTTAGAATGCAAGTTCAGCAGACTAAAAATCTTAATAGAAAACCTTTTATGAAATTATGCTCAATACCTTGATCGTATCTTTAGGAAATCCTTACAACATGGCTTATGCTTTTATGTTCTCTCTTTGAGTGTATCATCATGCCTTATTTTGAGCATACATATTTAAACCTATGATGATGCACTTTACCCTTAGATCTAATATTAGGAGAAATCTTTAACTTAACCAAAAAGACCTACCATCTTACATTCTTAATCCTAGGCATAAGATAGGAACATGACCACAACCTTCTTACAATGCTACACTCACACTTGATCTTGAGATCGGGAGGGAATATAGAATATTCTTATTTCATTTATGAACACCTGCTAGGACATAAGACTTAGGAGAATTAAAATCAGAACTTGGATAAAGTCTTTTTGACTAAGTGTTGACATGATTAAAACATTTTCAATTTAAATTTGGGTTACAAAAGATGACTTAGAAAAATTACTCGACCTAGGGCACAAGTAAAAAATCTAGGGTTTCTCTAGGAAATCCTTAGAAATAAAGACATGGAAACCCTAATTTTATTCATTCACCTAAATTTCCATAGTATTTCTCAAAAATTTAGAATGGTGAAAATACAGGCCATCACCCCCTTCTTCTCTCTTATCCCATTCAACAATATAAATATAAAAATATTATATAGTTGTAGAGGTAGTACCTACTTGTCTATAATATAAATAGGTATAGCTAGGATTTGTAGATCTTGATATATAATAGGGGATCTTTGTGTATAAATAAAAGTTTGTTTGACCTCTCAAGGGTCAACAAAATTTATGTTTTTTTTTGTCCATATTCTGTTAGTATTTTCATTTAGTGTTCTCAATTCTTTCTTTTAGTAGTGTAATTTGAGTGGAAGTTGATTCTCTTTTGGGTCCATGGTGTATAAACAAACCAATAATGCTAACCCCCATCAAGCTACTTTTGAATAAAGGATACACTTTGTGCTTCACATCTTGTCTTCTTTGTCTTTGATTACAATGAGATCTTTTTTGTCTATTTGTATTTTTGTCCTTGGCTTAAGTTATGTAAGAATGAAATATTATTTCCATTAATGGAATAGTTTTTTTGATGCTTTTATATGTTAATGGTTTATGATTGTATATGTGTAGAGTAGGTTACTAATTTATTTGAGCATGTATTATTGATAAACAAGCAAGTAAAAATGAAATATAGTTCTAGGTAAGAAACTCTATGCCCTATTTTATATTTTTGTCTTTCTTTGTTCTTGTTAGATAGTTATTCTTAGAACACCATAAGATTTAGTCCCTAGCACATAATGAAACATATTCAATAGGCCTTTCTTATTAACAATCACTTATTTGACTTAGCTAGGACACACATAGTTAAGATTTGATTACCAATTGCTTAGCAGTTAGGAGGAATCATTCTTTGGTAAACTCTTTTTTGGAAACATTGGCCAGTGTGTAGGGGCTTAGTGATAATTAATCAACTCTATTGGTGCACTTTGAAATAAAGCCATATAAAAAAAAATTCATATAATTAAACAGTGCTCAAATAAAATCGCTCTATTACTTTATTAGATATATACCCTTGGGATTGAGGATGCCGTTTGTAAAATGAGGTTGGGGGAACATTACCACTACCATCAACACTATTGCACTAAATTTTGATCTTAATCATTAAGTACTAATTTAGTTATGTATATATTTATAAATTAAATATAATAAAAAATTAAATGAACTTGTAAGTACTTACCTGTCTATTAATGCCAAATGCAGTATTAAAAAAATTATCACTCATCTTCCATTATCTTTTGTGTGTTCATCATTACAACCAAATGTACATATAGATCCACATAAAAGAAATATATATGTCCTTGAAGGTTGACCATGCCTATAATCCACTAAAGAAATGGCACACTGAATGAGAGTTTCTGTTAGAGTACTAATTGTGCCTAGTGCATTAAATTCTACACATTCCTTTAGAATGACATGAAGAGTATTATGCTTAATCTATGCATTTCTAATGGTATTTCTAATGGCCACCTAATAATATGCATTAGGGTCATAATGTTCTCCTAGTTTATCAAATGATGACCCCCTACCTCTAACCTAAGAGTCTACAAAGTAAAAAATAATTGGGTATGTCCTTGAGGATAAATTCACAATATAGTTTCCTCAAGAAATATATTGGAACCTTGCGTTTGTTGCAAGGAGGGGTTTAAAAAACCATCCACCATTTGTCGTAATTAAAAAATATATTTCATTATGCGTATACCAATGGATCAGAAAACTTCTACAAGTATCCTTTAGTTCCTCATATGTTTTTGGATTTACAAATAGCTTTTAAATATATCCTTTCAATTTTTTTTTTCTTTTTTATGTCTTCATATGATGAAATATTTGCATAATTTATATTTTCTCTTCTTTTTTAATCTAGCAATAGGTTAAGTTTCCCACTAACCAAGCCTATGTAGGTCAAGATTGATTCTATAGAATTGGAAAGTGTTGCCCTTCAAAACTTTATATTAATTAATGGTTTTAACCTCCTAATAAAATATTGTAATTTTTTTTTCTCCACTATCTATTTGGTTCATCAATGTTTCCTATGTTCCAGGAAGAGGTCTTTATATCAATGAAGGAGGTTGGTGCTTATTTTCTTTGTTAAATTCTTTATTTGTTTCTTCATCAGGATAAGGTGGAGACTTTCGTTTGAGGAGGATTGTTCCATCTTGGAAATAAAAATAAAAATAATCTTAAAATGATATTTGAAATAAAAATTTAATAGCTTGACACAAAGAGAAAATTGATTTAATACCTAAATAAAACTCCAATTTTAATAAAACAATGAAACATAGGTTGTAAATTTACTTACCTCTTTGACCTCTTTGACCTCTTTGACCCCCTCTATGTGATGGATATATTTTTGAATTAATCAAATGTATCTACACATAAAATTGAGCTCCACTGAAGGTGTATGCAGTTTATGTAGTAAAAAAATATCAAGCATTATGACTCAATTGAAAAAAATTAGGTTTCATTATATATTTTTAAAATGTTTTATTTTTAATAGGGCATGGGTCATACATTCTATGTTTTTCATTTCCCAAGCCTAAGCCTTGGGTGTGTCAAGTCATAGGGAACAAATCCTATGTAAAATGGGGGATCGATTATTTTTTTGCACCTTCTTGGTCCCCCATATTTGTGCACATACTCTAATGTTGAAAATGAGGACATGCGAGATGTGTCATCATTAATATTGAAGGGAGAGATTGTTAACATGTTTTTGGGGATGATTAAGTTTCTTATGTCTTGCATTCATGACTTGGTTTTTCATTTATGACAACATATGATGAAAAACCATAAACGAAAGAATATAAAACTGAAAACATATTTATCTTCTAAAAGTTTCTCCCCCACACCTACACATATAAATCTCCCCATTAAAATTAGTTACTCTTTAGAATAAATTCCTTATACTGGTACTCTTCCTTAATTACTCTCCCTCATTCATATATAAGTTTTTTCTTGTATTATTCTCCCCCATTGACATCAATGATAAAGGTTCCATTATGCCAATCTAAGAGTATAAAGTGCTCTCTTGTTGGTCAAATGATTAGTTTGGAAACTAGAGTTTTATACTCAAGGATTTGAAATCCTAAGTAACATCCAAATACTTCATTAAACTCATTTAATTTATCAACCAGGGATGTAGACTTGAAATTATCTACAAAATATATTCTTTAAAAATTTCTAATTGTCATTACTAACCTATGATAATGAAAGTACCAAACTTAATAGAACTTGAAATACTAAATCTAAGAGCATAATTTAAGAAACTAACCTTAAGTATGCAAATTTAATTACAAATAAAAATATACACTATTTTCCTTTACTGTAGGAACAACCAATAGTTCTATTGCCAATTACTGTAGGAGCAACATAGTTCTATCTATTCTAATGGAAATGAAATGATTACTCCTACTAACTAGATTGACTCACCAAGTGGCCCCCTTTGGATGAGTGAGTGATTACAAAATCAAGATAAAGTGTTGAGAAATAACAATGTCATTGTTATTGATATAAAGCTGTTAACAGTACAAAATGAAAATAACAAACTATATATTGAATGTTGTTATGAATTACAATCACTCCTCCACTAACTCATAGGCTCAAACTACAATTTATTTATGACATCCAAGGAAAACTAACTTTCCCAAAATCTAGGATTCTCCAACAAGCAAGGATTCAACATCTTTAATCAATGTAGAGAACATTATTCTCAATTGAACAAGTCTTCATAAAATGTAGCATGCTACAACTTATGGATTTGTACACAAGTAGTTAATAGATACATTGACCCATTCTAGCTGAACCGCTGGTACCAACTACATGAACTTGTCATTACTTCCTTTGATCTTTCTCCTTCTAGTCCTCCTTAACTTATTCCTACAAGAGATTAGTACACATTCCATATATCAAAACATATATCCATCTCAATAACTAATAGAAAGCATTAAATGCATAGATAGACTAATCCTTTCTCATGGTATATGGCTATAGGAACTTACCCCATAAATTTTTTAAAGGAAGAAAGTATTCAATCTATAAATATATACACACATGATGCTATTATCAAATATAAGTTCTAAATTAAGAATTATATTTATGAAACCATATGATGTCTTCGAAACTATAATAAAGCATAGTAATTATAGGTTTATACAAAGTATATAATAAAAAGTCTTTGAATGTAAAAAAGAAAAGACCTTTTAAATAACCATAAAACCCTACAAAACTATACTATTTTATAGCCTCATCATTCACCCCAACTTAAGTTCTTGCTGGTCCTCTAGCAAGTATATGGTTTATGACCTGAGCTCTCATCCTAAAATTTGATGCAATTCTTTCTCCTACTCCACCTTTCTACGAGCTCCAATAGTACCCCTTATAATCTCTTAGATGTTCCCAAATATGTATTTCAACATCCCTATCATGTTCATTTACATATTCATTCACACCTAATAGTGAATCCATGAGTAGAGGGGTCAATGGAATCCAAAAACTATCTCTAGTTTAATCCAACATTAGATACCATGGAGCCCGCCTACTTTCCATAACAAAGTTATGAGGAGAATGTGGTTCTTGGACTTACAAATAATAGGGAAGTCTTATCCACCTATGGATAATGGATCTCTTTGCAAACTGCAACTCTCTTTCATGTAATACTTCAAATTCCACATAAGAAATTAATATGCCTAAGAGGTCTAATGTGTTTCTTCCCTTCTTTTCTTTTTGCTACTTTAAGCCAATCATAGTAATAAGTTCTCAGATCCTTTGCTTCAGGCCTAAGATACAATGGTGATACCATTTCCTCTTCTCCATATGAACCAACTTTATTTTCTCTGTTAATTTCATTTTGGACCTAAGATATGAATTCTCTAAGCTAAATTTCTCCTTTATGCATCAAGGGATTCCAATCCTTATCATTTGGGAGTACCAAGTTATGCATATATTACTCACAAAAAAAATTCTTAATTAGTATAGGAGATTGTTGGAATGCATAATACAATTCATGAGGTGTATCTAAAGAAGTACCAAGGCCTTGAACAACTATGGTCATTTTATAATTCAAAATCTATTCCTTAAGGAACATGGTATAAACTTATGCTGGAGGCCTACATTGAAGTAGTTTAGGTATCGGTGCAGTGATTTGTGTGACCTTATCCTTTAGAACTATAATATCCTCCTCTTTATCCAACAACTCCCTCTATTAGTTATTAATAATATGCTGCAATTTCTTTTTCTCTTCCAACCACTTGGCCTTTTTCATCAAAATTTGCTGATATAAACTCTGGTGGAGGAATTAGTCCTTGATTATCAACATCAATACGCCCAGGACCATAAAATTTTTGTGGCTCATTATTCTTAGGTTCATCAACTAGATTCTTGTTCCATAAAACCATTACTCTTTCAAGGTTATCAATTGCTAGCTGTTGTGAAGGATTGTCTACTTCCATTTGTTGGGCTACTTGAACTAAAGTATCTAACCCTTCATTAACTATTTTCTCCATAAATTGACCAACAATATTCACATTAAGTGTAGGATAATCCTCATCAATGTCTTTAACTTTATTATTTGTGGCTCTTTCTTGTTTATTATCTAAAACAAAAATTGAATCATCATCAAAGTCATGCACAACATGAGAAGTTTTTCCCTTTTCACCTAAATGCAAAATTAGATGGGCTAGATTCATTATTACTGGTATCATCTTCTATATGAACAATATCTTCATCACCTTGGACTTGACCTAAATTATGTTGATAATTTTGTGGAACAGTTTCTAAATCTTTTTCTAACATTTCTGCCTTATGAACTTTAGGAGTTTCTTTTCCAACCTAAGGAATATCAATATGAATAGGTTTAACAGTAGCAATATTAGTTACTAGGGTTTATATCAATCCATTCACTCCTCCTTACAAGTGTTTCAAATAGATTTTTGACACCTACTTTCTCCTCTTTGAAGACTCTCCTTCAATAGAAGCTGTAGGAGTTCCTTTTTGGGATTTCATCCTCTTAGTAGGAGATGAGGAGGTGATATTAACATATTCAACATCCCCTAATTCCTTTAGTTGTTCTAAATTTTCTCCTACTAGTTCTTGGACTGGTTCTTTCTTGAACCTTTCAGCAAAAGACCTAGTTGTAACACTAGTTTGGGGTTGAGGAGTGATAGGATTTTCTTTAGAAACATAGTTTTCCTTGCCCTTCCTTGTGGTAGAAATAGATGGTGATTTCTCTACCTTCTTCTTCTTCTTCCTAGATGACCTAGGGTTTTTAGAGGAGCTAGCCCATTATACAATGTTTACAGTACCTAATGCTATAGAAAACCTCCTTCCTATTCCTAACCCTCTAGGTCCTCAAAATTTAGGAAAATATTCATCCATTAATAAGAAATTCTCCCATGGAACAATATATTTATTTTCTCAAAGCCTTTTCAATTAATAATTTAATTAAATAATGATTAGTTGTGAAATTGGTCTTACCTTCCTCAACATAAGTGGCTCTCTTTTTCAAAAAACTAAATATAAAATGTGGAAGATTCATTTCCATATTCTCATGTTGAAGGAAACTAAGAAACATAAAATGAATGTCATGCAACCATTGATGCTTACATTCACAGGTGATATATTCCATGATGTAGATGGCACATTGGTTGTAAGTTTCTTGCACATATGTTCTTCTTGTACCTTATTTTATATCAACTTCTAGGTTCCTATCCGTGTATAGCTAAATCGAGCCCTAGCTGACTGTGGGTCCAAATCTTCAAAAATTTCCCTTTCTAGTGATAAAATAGAGACTTCATCAATTATATCTATACCGCATTCCACTCTAAGACCCTTTACTATATTGACATTATTGTTTAGAGCATTCATAAATTGGAATGCCACTTCATCATCCCATGCTATGAGCTTTAGAAAATATTGCAACTACCCACAATTCTCAAACAAAGGACAACATATATATTTTGTAGTATAATGTCATTAATTGTTTGTTCATGTTATATCTTATTTATACCCCTGATTGTATCCTTAAATTATCACCAATTGAGCTAATACCCACAACAAGGAACAACACAATCTTGGCAGAGAAATGACTATAAAATTTTTTGTAGAGTAGAAATATTTGAAAATTTTCTCGAAAGAAATGGCAAGATAAAGCAAATAAAATGGTATACTCAAGTGTAGCTATCCTCAATCATGTCATGTCATCATTTTAACTTACTCATGTCCTTGTCATTCCATAAATGCATTCTTTCATACCTCTTGCTTGTATGAATAAGTGCCACATCTAGAAGTTGTGCTTTTAAGTTTGAAATTATAACATGTCATGCTTTTTAATGCCTTTTAAATATAATGCCAATATTGAATTAACAACAAAAGTGAAACAATATGTGCAAAATTAAAGACTCAACACAATCCCTCCTCCCCTCGTAAACTTAAAGTAGAGTGTGGGTCCCACCTTGTATGCATAAGTGAAGATCACTATATACATTATAATACTAAACTATGAGATTAAACATAATAATTATATGTACGAATGCATGATATTGACCTGGCAATATAGTTAATAAAATTTTTGTTGCTACATATGGTAATGTTGAAGTAAGGATGAGGTGGAATTGTGGAAAAAAGAGACGGTGGACTGAATTTATTATGGAGAATGTGAGGTAATTTATTGAGTCTTTGAATGGAGTCAAAGAGATGAGGCAGGCTAGGTAGAAAACCTTGCTTCTATGGTTGCAAAAGGTTCTTTCGACTCAAATTGCTACAAGAACTCCTCTTTACTTTATGTCTTATGATAGAGCTTAAGCCTATGACCATTCACCAATAGTTTGAAATGAACAAGATCAATAGTAGAAAGTTTTACTACACCATTTTCAAAAACTGATATTATTTCATATGGCCCCAACCAACTTGATTGAAACTTACCTAGAGTGTGTTGATGTTGTGAATCATATAGTAGTGCCCAATTGCCAATCAAAAATTGTTTATCTTTAATAAAATTATAATGCCACCTCTTCCTTTTCTATTGGATAACTTCAATGTTATGTAGGACATACTTCCTATACTCATCTAAGCTATTCAACTACATAATTCCTCCTCTTTGAGCTTTAGTGAGATCAATATTGAGTTCTGATAAGTTATCCTTAGTGTTTGATGCTAAAATTCAATGGGAATGACATCTTGTTTACCATAGAGTAACTCAACGGGAGTGAGACTAGTTGTATTCTTCCATGTTTTCCTTATATAATCCCAAAGTTCTTTAGGTACATGAAATACCCAATCTTTTTTATGGATAGCTACTATTTTGTTCAGAATGGGTTCAATTTCCTTATTTGTTATTTCTACTTGACCATTGTCTTGAGGATGATAGGGTGAAGGTGTACCATGCTTAATGGTATATTCATTCATGAAGGATATTATCAAACTAGAAGTGAATTGGGCATCGTGATCAGTTACTAGCTCCCTAGGGACACCAAATCTAGTAAATATTACTTCATACAAAAACTTTGCAACATAATAACCCCTAATGTGTTTCATAGGTGTAGCTTCTGCCCATTTAGTAACACAATCAATAAAAATTAAAATGTATGATTTCCCATTTGATGAAGGTTCCATGGGTCCTACAAAATCTATTCCCCATTTATCAAAAGGTATGATAATTACCTATGGTGGTAGGGGCATTTCATTAGACTTAGTAGGCCTTCCCATTCTTTGACATCTATCACATTTTTCTCTATACCTTACTACATCTTTGTGTAGAGTGGGCCTATAATAACCTATTTTAAATTTTTTGAATGCCATTCTCTTAGCTGCAAAGTGTCCTCTACATGGCTCATCATGACATGCTTTCAAGATGTTATAAGTCTCATCTTCCCTAACACACTTTCAAATCACCTGATCAGCTCTAGTGTAAAACATACAACCAACAATCCCATAAAAGCTAAAACTTTTCCTTGCTAACAATCTATGCTCCATACAAGAGAAATGAGTAGGTGTACTTGTATGAAGGTAGTTTGCAATATGAGTATACCATGATATTTGTGTTGAGATATTGTTGAAGCATGAATGTTGATGATATTCCTATGGGGGAGTATTGTAGATATGTTACATTCATGGCTGAGTTTGTCATTGATGTCAACATAGTAGTTTCTTGTGGTATCTGACAGAAGAACATTGGAAAGATCAAGTTGGTATGGATGACTAGTTGATTATTATCACTATTTGAGGTTGTGGGAGATACTTCTGAGTATCTTGTATATGTAGTTAATACAAATGAAGAAATGATAAGTCTAGAAGAAGTTATATAAGTTTTGGTGATGTCTGTTCTGAGATAGAGTTTACAGAGGCATGTTTTGGTAAACGTGTTACATCTCTTACCAGAATTATTTTTCTAAGAATTGAGGTTGAGGATGTGTAGAAGAAATTTTTGTGATGACATGGCTAAGTTCACTCATCATAATATTGTGTGTACAAAAGTTTATTCAAGTTGAAAGGTGGAAGATTAATGTAATCACTAAGTGTAATGTTTTCTTGATGTGGTCCTATAATGATTAATTGAGAAGGTCTAACGACCAACTCAAGGAATTTTTTTATGGACTTAGTATAAAGGAAGGACATTTTCCTTAATCATGATATATATGTGGATGAGATAAAGAAGTGTTTGTAAGAAGCAAAGAGAGCAGAATGTGAAGTTGAGCAGAGGGGAGTGGAAGTGAAGGAAACTTCATTGCCGAGGCTTTCCTAAGTGATCTGAGGTTTGATATTTGGATCCAAGGTTTGGGACCTAGTCTATAAGGTCTGATAGTGTTTGGTTTGGTTAATAGAACAAAGGAAATAAGAACATAACTGTAAATTGCATGTTTGAGTAGTGAGCTCTTATTGTAGTTGAAATTGCATGTTTTGGTGGTGGGCTCTTCTTGCATACATTGTATTACAACTCCTAATAGGGTTGGAATCTCCCAATAGGGATTTAAAGTCTCCTAATAGGGACTCTATGTACTAAATGTTGTATTCAACTCCTAATAGGTTCCATCCTCTAACAAGGAATATTTATATTAGTACATCATCTTGTGGGCATCATTCCCATCGGTGTTTTCCCTCTAATCAAGAGTTTTCTTAGTTGATATATTTGGTGTAATTATCTATGTGCATCTTATTATGGTTTATGTTTACTTTGGTTGAATGGTTAAGTTTGTTTAAAGAAGATAAATATTTTAATTGTTGGATAACCAATTTACCCCCCTCTCAGTTATCTTGGCAGACTATTGTTTCTAACATAGAAAACAAATGTTCCTCTAGAAAGCTATCATCAATTGTTGTAAGATATTCTAGAACATGTAAATGAGAAAGAAAAATAGCTCCCACATTTTCTTTTCCTGGCTTGTCTATTATAGTTAAATCAAATTATTGCATTAGAAATAACCAATGAGCCATGCACCCATAAATATTAGGTTTATTTATCAAATAATTGATAGTAGAGTGATCTGTATGGACAAATATATCATAACAAATTATGTAGTGTTTGAATTTTTTGAGTGCATAGATCACTGCAAGCAGCTCCTTTTTAGTGACAACATAGTTAAATTCTTCCCCTTGTAAGTTCTTAATAATATAGGAGATTGCATGTTCAAAAAATTCTTCTTTTTGACCCTAGAAAACTCCTACAATGTAATCAAATGCATTTGTATGTATGTGGAATGGAAGGCTCCAATCAGGTCCACATAAAATAAGCATTGTAGTATACACTTATTTTAACTACTGAAATGACTTGTTACATTCTGAAATCCATGAAAAATCAACATTCTTTTTCAAGAGATTATATAATTGAGCTACAAGTTGACTGAAGTCTTTAATGAATCTCCTATAGTAACTAACATGTCCAAGGAATCTTCTAACATCTTTCTTCTTTTTAGGAGTTGTCAACGTGCTAATTACTTCAATCTTAGCTGGATCAACTTGAACTCCCAAAGAGGATATATAATGCCCCAAAATGACTCCTTCTTCCATCATCATATAATTCTTTTCACTATTCAAAGAGAGATTATTATCTTTACATTATTTGAGATCATTTTCCAAGTTAGCTTGTGCTTCCTCAAAAGTGGAACCATATACAATAAAGTCATCTATAGATTTCCATGCAATTACCAAATATATCAGAAAATATGCTAATAACATCTCATTGAAAGGTAGCAGGTGCATTGCATAAGCCAAAAGGTAGAACTAAATAAGAAAAGGTTCCCCAAGGGCAGGTGAAGTTAGTTTTATCTTGATCCTCAAGTGCTATTTTTATTTGGATATAACCACTAAAACCATCTAAGAAGGAGAAGTATTTCTTACTAGCCAAGGAATCAAGGACTTGATCAATGAATGGAAGGGAAATAATCCTTCTTAGTTTCTAACTTTAGCTCCCTATAGTTCATATAAGCCATCCATTTGCCTCCCTTTTTATGCACTATGACCAAAGGAGAGACCCATTGATTATTAGAAATTGGATAAATGAACCCCACATTTACCAACTTTTGTAGTTAAGTTTTCACTATATCTCTTAAGATTGGGTTAATCCTTCTCTAAGGTTTCCTAATAGGTTGGTTCTCTGGACTGATATAAATTCTGTGAGCACAAATCTTAGGATCAAGCCCTTTTT
Organism: Cupressus sempervirens; assembly: GCA_028749045.1. Taxonomy (NCBI): domain Eukaryota; kingdom Viridiplantae; phylum Streptophyta; class Pinopsida; order Cupressales; family Cupressaceae; genus Cupressus; species Cupressus sempervirens. Next base: position 656,867,748 of record CM053792.1, on the reverse strand, counting down.
ATGTCAGTGCAGTCCCATATAAATTATTTTTGGTTTTCCTATAGCAACTTGAGAGGAATTTATTGATGGACTAGAGAAAAGGTTTTGCTGATATTCAACTATTTTCCTAGATTGACTTCAAGTTTGGAGATTTTATCTAATATGGCTACTTTAGAAAAAGAAGGTGAGTTAATCTCATGAGGTAGCAATGTATAAAGATATTTAGATGTCTCAAAATAATGAGGTGCATTTGGAGGTGGAAGGAATTTTACAAGGAGACATATCTATCCTTACATGGGAAAGAGTCAACACCATACTCAATAGCCAAAATTGCTGTAATGATATCATCCACTTCTTGTGATACAATAAATGGCTTCCTATCAATTACCACACATTGATTGACTGAGTTAGATTCTATTTTTTGTGTCCCAAGTCAAGCCATACAACCTTGTCATCTACTGGAGTGGTTGAGTAAAGGAATACAAAGTCAATTTCTTTGTGTTTATTCCACTAGAAATTATCATCTTGCCAAATCGGTAGGCTATAAAGGCATAAAAAATGGAAAGCTAAGGTCTTCCTAGGATAATAGGATAGCCACCTAAGGTAGACATAGGGGATAAAATGGAAAAGTCCACATAAAATTCCCAAGCATCTAATAAAACCATTCCATTTGGTTTTTTTGGTGTAAATAAGTATTTACTTGTTACACTTACTTAAGTTTACTTAGGTTAATGCATTATTTAATTATTTTGCATTATTTAATTATTATTTTAGGTGAGACACTTAGGAGTTTGTGTACTCCCATTGAGTTAAAACTCTAATTACACACATGGTGTCTACAACATAAGAGTTCACATCATTCACCGAGTTGTCATGATGACAACACAGTTATCCGCACTCCTCATTTAGCACATATTGTCTACACCACTAATTTGCGTGCTACACCATTGTAGGCTTATCGTCACATCATTGCACTTAATCCTGTGCTCAATGGAGGATAACCCATATCTGGTGGACATGTGCTTGGTTGTATGACATATCATGATGCTGACTTCTATGCATTCTAGAAGCTCTCCTAAGGCCTTTATATTCAGGCACTCCTAGTGTACTCTTAACTAGTTATTGAATGAATACCATCATTCTGATCATACTCTATCTATTTTGGCCTACTGTGTGCTTGTGTTGAGTTCTTTAGTTCTTGGGTGAATTCTGGCCCGAGCAAAATTCTTACATGGTATCAGAGCTGAGGGAGATTCTCATCACATAGCTATTTGAGACCGTTCATGCTTCATCACCTTGACATAAATTTGGAGGATCTGCAAAAATTGGTAGCGTGTAGAGCCAGATCTAACTTCACTGTTGCATCTAGAGCATCGATTTGGTAAAGATTGACTATAAATTTGCCTATATTGAGTGAAAGTTGATCATGAGGCAAATTTTTTTGACAAATTAGAACCCGAAGGCCGCGATTTGCAATTGGGTATGATCATTTTATTTGATCTAATTATTTATTGTTCAGATCTGCATTTATTTGTTCTCTGTAATTTATTTCCAGATTTGGTATTTTTGAAAATTTTTAAATTGACCTAGCAGAGAATTTTTTTTGACCGAACTGGACAGTGACACCCTAGCTCAGCTATGCGATTTTAGTTGGTGGATATTTAATTTCACAGGGTTTCATCTTTTTAAATTTGGCTATATCACCTACACGCGACCATACCTGTGCATTTTAAATTTGGGCACACATTGGGCACACACACATTATAGTCCAGTACTGACTAACATCTATTTCGACATACTTTGCCGGGCAGATACTCTTCTTCCTTTGGAAGCCACAGCTTTGGTTGAGATTCAAAGAGTAGTGTATTTTAAATTGCTGCGTGCTCCACGATCCCATGCATGTGGGATATTACCCACGATAACAGGCAAAGACTATCTTAAAATTTTGGCACTGTGAATGCAGACGTCTTCCTACCTATAGCCCTTTCTTCCATTGTAGACATAAATCCATGCAAAATTATTTCCTTCTATGCACAAGAAAACATGTGGACTATTATAATTTTTCCACGCTATACTGTGACAAGTCATTCTCCTATCAGGTCGAATGGTGCAAGCCATGTCACTGCCATGCTGGACACCTATTCATCAGACATGTCAGATCTAAATCATCTGCCATGTCTACAACCTAATCAACTTGTATAGTTAGCACACATCATCAACCACACAAAATTTTTGTATGATCCATACAATTGTGATGTCATCAACACGTCATCCTGATGTCATTGTAGCCTTGGAGGTCACTCACATCATCAAGTCAATAACCTAATTTTGACGGTTGTTTGACTGTCATTCTAGGGCCATATACAATTGCTGCGATGGCCATATGACCATCAAATTTAAGCTCATGATTTGCTGATGCAACCCCTCTCCAAATTGATTTTGGTTTTTGTAGTCTAACTTCAAGAGGCCATAACTCGGACATCCAGACTACAAATCAGGTGCAATTTTTTTTTGAAATTGAGTAGAATTTTTAAATTTTTTTAGTGGTGTAGCTATTTTCTTGTTTTGGTGCAAGGATTATTTAGAACTTACATTTTTTGGTGACTGTACCTAGATAATCCTGCATTTTGCAACTTCAAATGCTCCATACGGGCACATCTGGAGTCAAAAATAGGTTCCATTTTTTTTGAAAGTGCGTATTTTTTCATCTACTTTCTAGATCTAGCATCAAATTATAGAGATGTATGGAAAAAATTGTCACTTTCAGCAATAGGGCCTTTCTTTGCATTGTAATGCTTCAGAACTATAGCACATTGTAAAGCTTCAGATTTGTAATCTATTTAGAAGCTGTAAAAAGAAAAATTAGAAGTCCACAAAGGCCAATATTGGAAAGTGGCCCATTGTAATCACACTACTGATAAATGCCCAAAGCATCTATTTTGGGGGGGTTTCCTGATTTAGTGAAAAGGGGGGGTGTTCTTGGTGTTGTGTTCTCTCTTTTTTGCACTTTTATTTTATTTTTTGCATTATGGGAAAGTTTAAGTTTCCTAAATTAACTCCTCATAACTATGCTTCGTGGTCAATTAAAATGTTGTATCACTTAATGCATAATGGAGTTTCACAATTTGTAGATGATACTCTTCCTAAACTAGCAGGTGATAATGTATCAACAAGTGATATTTCAAATTGGGTAGCCATGGATAGGAAAGCTGAAATGTCCCTTTTTCTGATTTTATATGATATTTCCAACCTCTAATCAGATTTTCAAGATCAAACAACTAATATCACAAAGATCCACCAAATTTCTCAAGAAACCCCAAATCGGGTATTGCAGAAATTGTGCCAAAAGCTTCACAGCTTCACAAATTATTAATAAATCTGAAAGTAGACATTTTTACAAAAATTTCAGCAGCATAACATCCTACAAAATGACATTTCTAGATCCGTATATCCTTTACACAACAGTTCTCAAATGTAGGACAAAAACTATGCTCATCGGGCTCCCGAAATTAACACAAAAATGCCCAGAAACACCACAAAAACACTAATAATCTATCTCAGAAGTTTAATCACGTCCCAATACATATATTAAGCTCTATTTTAACACCTTAAAGTCTGAAATATATCAGCAACCCAAACTGATATGAAATACTCAACTGAAAACACCAAACTCATACAAAAAATATACCCGAAAACCCAAAAATCTGCACTGTTCAGCACAAAGGCAAACTCTGTATGAGCATGCACATGGAATGGCTTCAAACTCCCATCCTTAGCCTTCCTAGAAACCTGCAAACTCCCGTTCTTGGGTCTCCCTGGAAACCTGCAAACTCCCATTCTTGGGTCTCCTTCTCTACAGGTTTGGTAGCCTCTGAAGAATAACAAAGAAATGAGCAAAATCAAGTTCTGGAATCTCCCCAAAATGCCTCCAAACCCCTTAAAAGAGGGCATAACTGTAACTCACGTCCAAGAGAGGTTAATGAAACATATTTTAATAATAATTTTCATTTATTAGTCCAACGATTTCCAAAGATTAACCCCCTTTTTCCGAAACTTCACTTTCTTGGGCCTGCTTGCCTTAGCAAAGATTATTATTTTTTAATTATTTGAAAAGGGGACATGAAAAGTCCTCCCCTCCCAAACATTTCTTGTCCTCAAGAAATGGCTGAACAATAAAGCAATCAATCCACCTGGATCCCAAATGTAGTCATGAACTATATTACTACCAATTAACACAGGCTCCTGCAATATCCTCTGCAATATGACCAAGAGGAATCCATAATCAAACGGACAATTATAGCTCCACCAAACTCCAAAATCACAACTTCCACAGTCAAAAACCCATGAGACACAAACTCTTAGAACATCAAAACCCAAGTAAAGTTGACTACCAACACAGTAAATACCATCAATGCATTCCACTGGCCTATACGGAAAGTACAATCCAACTCTGCAACAATGGTGAATGCTGCCGAATGAAATTGTACCAAGTATGGAGAATCCACACACTATACAATGCCTACAGCCAACACAACTCTGTAGATCACCGACCACTATCTCATAACCATAACTACCATGCACCCCTGATGGTGAAAAGCCATCACAAGATAAATAGCAAGAATTGGAACCCAAACCAAATTTTCCTGCCATCAACTCCTCAACACAAGGATCAAATACTAACTGATGTACATACCTTGCAATATAATGTTCATAAAAAAAATGAACCTTAGTCAACAACTCACCATGAAAAAGTGATACAACCCACTGTGACTGATCACCAGCTAAGTTAGGAGATGTCATAGCCAAAGGAGTAGAATCAATAACAACACTCGCTGAAGCATCACTCTGAAACTCCTGCTCTAAGTCATGTATTATCAAGCTATCAACTATAGAACCTATCACCATGTCATGCCCATCACAACCCTCATCCTGAGGTGTCAAACTATCCCATAACTAACGACAAGCACTAGGAACCAAAGTACATCTTTGTATCATCATCTCATCAATATGGTCATCAAAGGTAAATTGATGAGTGTACCTCATAGTGTAATGCCGATAGAATGCGCCAATCTCAATCAGTGGCTCAGACTATAATCCAGATGAAACTAACTGCAATTGATCATTAACCATGTTGGAACTAACTACTACCTCCGAAGATATCACCAAGGGAGTAGTATTACTAGCAGGAACCATGCCAACTGCCGACTCACCAACATCACACATGATCTTTGATACATCTCTAGTCTCCATGCCTTCAATACTAGAGGCCACCACCCTGTCAGGCATACAACAATCTGCTACAACACCCAACTCAACTAAACCCGACTCTAGTGGGAATGAACCTGGTATGCCAATGTTAGTATCAAGGATGGATGCATCCCCATCTCTACTATCTCTGACAATCTCGGCCATGGACATCCTCAGATCACAAAACACCATAGCTTGTGACTGTATAAAATTAGGTAAAGACTATAGTCACTCTAACTCCATGGTCACCTTAGCCAAATGAAACTATGACTCCTTGAGAGCCAACCGTGTACTCTCAAGAATCTCAGAAGTCACCTCAAGCTGCTCAGTAAGCTCACTCACCTCATCTTCCTTGACCAAAAATGCATCATATGCTGTACTACCCCACTCCATAAGATAATCTCTGTCGGCTACCAACTGCATATAATTCTATCTCAAAATTTGAATAGCCTCCCATAAAGAGTGGATCTCTATCAAGGCAAGATAACTGCCTTCCTACTCATCACTAGTAGGAGAACCCCATCCATAAACTGCTAACAACTGACGAGCAACATCAAAATGCTGGCAAGTGATAGCAATGTCTCGGTCACTAACTCTCAACTGATTAGACACATGATGGCACTGGCTTGACTGTCTCCTACAAACCTCCTCTGATGCACTGTCTAAAGGAGTATCCTCAAAGTTACTAGTCTCTAGAGTATTACCATCCATATCCTGTGAATCAAATCTAAAGCTCATATCAACATATGGAGTATCAAAAACATTAGCATTGATGTCCAACTCCTCTATACCCAAGGAAACTAAGTCTTCAAAACTGCCCACTGCATCCTCCTGGATGTCATCAATGCCAATATGATCCTAGGACTCATCTATACACACTGCCAAATATGAAATATCATCAACACATTCTAAATATGAACAAAGCCCAACATCGGTGTATAAAAACTAATACCAACATCAGACAAGATACTGGCACAAGAAAAGACAACACCATGTAATCTGTTAATCAAATCCATGATAGCACCCAAAAAAACACTGCTACCAAAAAGTGTTAAAGATCTCTAGTCAACTGAATCCCAAATGCCAATATAACAATCTCGAGTCCATATCCGTAAACTAGAATCAACTGGTAACTCAAGAAAAATCCTCACCTGAGTAATATGACCAATACCAACTAACTCCACATACCTGTCATGATGAGATAATGAAGTCACAATACTATCTTTGTTTACCTTCAGCTAGCTGGACAAATCATGTGAAGTACTACCAGCCTCAACCTCATGTGGTGAAGCATCTAACTGTGCCTGGTACTCTTTCTCAGCAAAATCATGAATGCTCAATGTCTGCTCATCTCTACCAGGTATCTCACCATCCTGCACAACAACATCCTCATAATCATCATCTGAACCCACTACACTGTAGTCACTGCCTGTTGTAACTATACCATCCTGAATACCTGTGGCATCACCCTTTGACAACTTGTAAACAATTGTCTCAATTTGAGTATCAAGTTGACCATTACTATCAATCTGTGTAATATCCTTTCCCACCACCTCCTGTAGCAGAGTAGAATCTGAGACCTCTACCTGGCTATCAGATAGTTTCTCAAACTCTTCATGCAAGTTCTTGGTAATTGTGTCATCTGCCCTATGAGAAAATCTGCCAAATAGAAATCCAGTCAACTTATCCACCTTAGTTGGGTCAGAAAACATGTCATTCATTATACGGTGGTGCTCAATCAACTGTTTAGACATGTCATGGCTTATTTTCATAATTTTATCTCAAATGTCTAAATAACCATCCTTTCTACTATTTTGACTCTGGATATCAATTGTCCAAGATCGTGTCCTCTGAGACTCTGTACTATACCTGTCCATTCTGGATAAAGTAGAGTGTAACCCCAATAGGATATAACTTCTTCAAACACCAAGAACTAACATGCAAATGATTAGAAGTAGCATGCAACCATAGATTTTGACATGCAACTGATTAGAAGCAACATGTAGCCACCAAATTCACCAAGAACTAACATGCAAATGATTAGAAGTAGCATGCAACAATAAATTTTTTCATGTAGCTAATTAGAAGCAACATGCAATCATCAATGATGACATGCAAGATCTAGGTAGTTGTCAAAAATGCAAGATCTGGGTAGTTGTCAAAACTGACGTGCAAACTTCTACAACCACCAAATTCACCAAGAACTAACATGAAAATGATTAGAAGTAGCATGCAACCATAAATTTTGACATGCATCTGATTAGAAGCAACATGCAACCATAAATTATGACATGCAAGATTTGGGTAGTTCTAAAAACTGAAATGCAAGATCTGGGTAGTTGTCAAAACTGACATGCAACTTCTACAAACCCTCAGGCTGGCAAGATCATGGCTCTGATACCACTGAAATGTCCCTTTTCTGATTTTATATGATATTTCCAACCTCTAATCATATTTTCAAGATCAAACAACTAATATCACAAATATCCACCAAATTTCTCAAGAAACCCCAAATCGGGTATGCCAGAAATTGTGCCAAAAGCTTCACAGCTTCACAAATTATTAATAAATCTAAAAGTAGAAATTTTTACAGAAATTTCAGCAGCATAACATCCTAAAAAATGAAATTTCCAGATCCGTATAGCCTTTACACAACAGTTCTCAAATGTAGGACAAAAACTATGCTCATCGAGCTCTCGAAATTAACACAAAAATGCCCGGAAACACCACAAAAACACTAATAATCTATGTCAGAAGTTTAATCACGTCCCAATACATATATTCAGCTCTATTTTAACACCTTAAATTCTGAAATATATCAGCAACCCAAACTGATATGAAATACTCAACTGAAAACACCAAACTCATACAAAAAACACACCCGAAAACCCACAAATCTGCACTGTTCAGCACAAAGGCAAACTCTGTATGAGCATGCACATGGAATGGCTTCAAAATCCCATCCTTAGCCTTCCTAGAAACCTTCAAACTCCTGTTCTTGGGTCTCCCTGGAAACCTGCAAACTCCCGTTCTTGGGTCTCCTTCTCCACAGGTTTGGTAGCCTCTGAAGAATAACAAAGAAATGAGCAAAATCAAGTTCTGGAATCTCCCCAAAATGCCTCCAAACCCCTTAAAAGAGGGCATAAATGTAACTCACGTCCAAGAGAGGTTAATGAAACATATTTTAATAATAATTTTCATTTATTAGTCCAACGGTTTCCAAAGATTAATCCCCTTTTTTCGAAACTTCACTTTCTTGGGCCTGCCTGCCTTAGCAAAGATTATTATTTTTTAATTATTTGAAAAGGGGACATGACAAAAGCCCTAGGTGATATATGTTTGGGGGTAGATGATAAGATCATTTATCAAATTAAGAAATGTACTACATCCAAGGAAGCTTGGGATACCCTTGAAAGCCTTTATGGTAAAGTGTTTGAAGAGGATGTGTTCAAAATTGAAGATGAGCTTGTATCCTTAGATCCTAAGTCATATGACTCAATACAAGATTTCATCATCAAGGTGAATGAACTGAGGACAAAGCTTACTGATTATGGGAGTTCTATCAAAGATGACAAACCGATCTATCTCATTCATAACAAGCTGCCATCAGAATATTCCACATTTGTATCTTCTTTTAACATCTCTAAGACTACCTTAGGGTTTGCCTACAAGAAAGTCACTTTTGATGAATATGCTAAACTGTTGGATTATGAAGAAAAGAAGTTGAAATCAACGGGGATTCTCAAATCACCTTAGTCTAAAGCATTGGTGGCCAACAATGAGGATTCTCAACCTTCAGTTGGATAGTCTTCAAATAAAGGAAAGGGCAAGAAGAAATGGAAGAGTAAATCAGAGGATGCAGAAAAGACAACACCACAATCCAATCAACAAGGAAAGTCCTTGAATTCCAACAAGAAAGGGGACAACAATAAGGAGAAAAATAAGAGTGCTTATTGCAAGAAATGGGTCATGAAGAGCATGAGTGTTATCTTAGAAACATTGATGAGTTGACCAACATCATGAAGAAACATAATGTTTCATTTCCTAATGCTTATAAGGATAAAGGGTCTTCATCAGATTCAAAGGGGAAAGAGCAAGCATTCATGGAAAATGCAAACTCTTCAAAGGAATGGATATTTGACTCAGGTGTCCCATATCATATGGGTTCTTCAAAGGAGGATTTTTCTTCATTGAATCACTCAAAGGTACTGCACATCTTCATGGGGAATGATAGCAAAATGGAAGTGGAAGGAAAAGGAAACAAGGAGATGGAAAATGGAGAGTTTCAAAAGGTTCTCTATGTTCCAAACCTAAGTTCAAATCTCCTATCAATCTACCAAATCACTCTCCTCGGAGATGGACATAGAGTTTAGTTCCTTCTAGATTTAGTTCAAATGCATAGTCTTAAAGATGATTCCTTGGTTACAGTGGGGAAAGTGAATGATAACAAGAGGTTGTACTCTTTCTTGCATTTTGTACCCAAGTCTCCTTTAAAGGCCTTGTTATCACAATCAAATTCAAATATGTAATTATGGCATGAGCGGTATGGTCATTTTGACTGCCGCTATCTTCAACAACTTTGCACATAACACATGGTGAAAGGTGTACGTCAAATCAACTTTTCTAAGGGTGAATGTTCAAAAGATTTAGTGGATATGCATTTAGAGGGAAAGTTTCAAAGAGGGAAGTCTTCAAGAGCACTTGGTGTTCTAAAAATGGTTCACATGGTATTAGTAGGTCCTTTTGCATTAAGACAGGGTCGCTACATACTCACCTTAGTTGATGACTTTTCAAGGTTCACTTGGGTCTACTTTTTGCATAACAAGAATGAAGTGTTGGACAAGTTTCTAGACTTGAAGGCTCATGTACAATGAAAATCTAGAAAGGCCATCAAAGTACTCTGCATGGACAATGGAAACATGGATGTGAACAGAAGACTTAAGGACTTTTGCAAACATGAAGGAATTGATCTTTAGACTCCACCAGCATTCAGTCCGCATAAGATAGATGTTGTAGCTTTGAGGATCCACACTCTTAAGTCTATGGAAAGTTGCATGATTCATGCCAAGTCTCTAGATCCATCATTAGAAGTTGAAGCAATCTAAAGTGCCACTTACATTCTTAATCATTCTCCTCATCTAGCCTTAGATGGCAAAACTCCTTTTGAGGCATCGTGTGGCAGAAAACCTATTGTGACACACTTCATAGTCTACGGTTGTCCTGCATGGGCAAAGAGATCTTCTAGAGGATGCAAGGCACAACCATCTCAGCCTTGTACTATCATTGGTTATGAAGATGGTGTGAAGTCATACAGACTTCTATATCTTGAGACACATCAAATTTTTGTGGAGAAGGATGTATATTTTGAGGAAAGTTCACCAAGCTTGTCCTCTACTCCTCTCCGCACATCATATAGTGTGGATACTGATAGTGACATCGGCAATAGTGCTTCAACAGATTCAGACACATGGGGCTTTTTCGATAGTTATAGTGAGAGGTTACTTCATTAGTTTAATCCACATGCATACATCGCCACAGTGATAGGTCCAGAACAACAGGGCACATCCAGTCTTGCAGATATAGGTTTAGTGACAAATTTGGGAGACAATATTCATGATTTGCATCTTCTTCTTGATCCAGAATTACCTTCTTCAGTTGTCATGAGGGTTCCAAACTCTCTTGTTCATTCTCTACATAATCGATCCTCATAGGTTGAAGTGATTGTGGATACTTATGATTAGCAATTGCAGCAGGGTTCTTCATCAGTTGCAGAGATAGACAGTTCTTTGAGACAGGTTCTTCAGCCAGTTGAGTAGGTTTCAGAGACATCACTTTTCCATGGGATTCTTTCCACACATAGTGGAAGCATCTCATTTTTACCCTTGGCATTGTTTCTTCCTAAGGGGAGGAACACCATTCTACAGTCTTGGATCAACTTCTTCATCGGAGCAATCATTGTTCAACATTCTTCTTTGGGGGGGGGAGCCCATCCTGTCTCTCTGCCTCTTCTCATCATTCTCTTATGTATATACTAGATGTATGTCATAATGGGGGGGTCTTGATTACTCCATCCATCCATGCATCCCTATTTATCTCTCTTTTTGGGGGAGGGTTTTTCCCATGAGGTTTTCCCTCTTTCCCTGCTTTATGGGAGATTGCATATCATTATGTACATGGGTACCTAACATGGCCTAGTAGTCAGGACCCATATTGCATTTCATCCTAGATTTTGTAATCTTAAGGGCATTACCCTAAGTTGCACTTAAGGGGGGGTTTTGGTGTAAATAAGTATTTACTTGTTACACTTACTTAAGTTTACTTAGATTAATACATTATTTAATTATTTTGCATTATTTTATTATTATTTTAGGTGAGATACTTAGGAGTTTGTGTACTCCCATTGAGTTATGCAACTCTAATTATGCACATGGTGTCTACAACACAAGAGTTCACATCATTCATTGAGTTGTCATGATGATAGCACAATTATCCACACTCCTCATTTAGCACGTGTTGTCTACACCATTGATTTGCATGCTACACCATTGTAGGCTTATCCTTACATCATCACACTTAATCCCATGCTAAATGGAGGATAACTCATATCTGGTGGATGTGAGGCCTCACCCCGACCCATCCTAGCACCTATGATACATTGTTATTTTGATACTCATGCTTGTTATGTCAGAACATTATTGGATACATTGAACATTGTTATGCTATTTTGTGATGTGTGATGCTTACTTCAGTTAGTTGATTTTTTCCATTTAATGCTTATAAATATGTATAATGATGAAAGAAAATGTATGCAAGCTAACACATTTGGTTATGCAAGTCGAAAGGCTAGAAATATGAGTAGAATTAGATAAACAACTAATTATTAAGAAGTAGATGCTTTAAATTATATATATAATTTCCTTTAGCATGATATTCACATTATGCACGTGATTTTTTTTTGGACCTACTGATGTGTGCAATGAGTGTGCAGGAAAATTAGCCAAGATAACCCAATGGAAGAAAAGGAGTTAAATTTCTTGTTAATTTTGTGCTAATTCATATTGTAATTCTTTAAAGGTTGTAATTTGATCTTACTATTCTTCTAACTTGTAATTATTCCTAATAAGCCTTTAAAGGCTTAGAAGCATTAAATTTAAGTACCCCTATGGGTAAGGGTATGGGTGGGTGTACTTTCCAACCCATTAGCCTCCTAGGTTGACTCTTAGGGTCTCTTAAAAACCCTATTATAGGCTGATTTCGAAAATGGGTTGCTCTTTACTTGGGTTAGTGAAACCAAACCTCCATCTTGAGTTACTTGAAGCTTAGTGGGGTTAGAGACCATACTTAGAGGCTTTTGGAGGAAACTTGAGTTTTGTCACCCAATCCTCTAGTTTTGGAGGAAGCCTTGAAGATTGAGGAAGGAGAAAAGGGAAGCTCTTCTCAAACTACCATTGCCATAACTCTTTTATGAAGGTAGGAGTTCTTCACTCCATGAATGGTTCTTGGGTGTGTTCATGTTTTGGAATCTTGTTGAATCATGTTGGAGACATTGTGTAGATATGCATTCCTTGCTTGTGTGTTGAGGGTGGTATTGGGAGGGATTTTACCTTGTTTTCTTTGATGTTATTCTATGCCTTCTTGGTGTGTTGATTGTTTTGAGAGATTTTCATGGGGATGTATTTGGCAACACTCACCCTTGTATAGGGAAGAAATGGCCATGCTTGGGGAAAGGGCATTAGTTGGACCTCAATAGTGTAGAGTCTCCTCTCATGGAGAGAGGAGGGAGAAAAGGGTAGGGTGTATGGGCCCCTACTTGTCATCCCATACCTTGTTGTTATTGAGAATTCTTGAATGTGGTAAAGAATGAAAATCCTTGTGGATATAGCCTCAAAAGGGCCTTGAGAAAGAATGGAAATTCTTGATGTGTTAGCCCCGAAAGGGCTAAGTGAAGGTATGGTGATTGGCTTCTCCTATTGAGAAAATCCACCTTTCCCCTATATTGGTCCATTGTTGGACCTATTGTGCAACCGGGTGGAAATGCTTGTTCAATTTGCTTATCTCCTTGTGATGTTATCTCCATGTTGGTTCTTGTCTCTTCCATGTTTATCCTTGATGCAATGAAGGCATTTGATAAAAGTTCTTTTGTGGAATCCTTGAAGAAAACTCAATGAATTGTAATATCATGTAAATCGTAATGGAATTTGATGTAGTGGCAAAGATATCGAGTTTTCTTACTGGTTCTTTCCCGATGGAGCCTTGAACCAGGATGATTAATAGAGGAAAGAAAAAGATTATGAAATTCTTCTTGAAATGCTCTTATGTATTTTCAAACTTTGGCATATGTATGTGAGAAAATTAGAATGAAAGTTAATGTCTTAAATTGGGAAATTCTGAGTTTCAATTATGATAATGAAAGGCAAATGGATGTGTTGAAGTTTCATTTCAATGTTTTGAACAATAGCATGTAATAATAATCCTACATTGTGATCACCAAGTTATCACATACATTGTTAAGCTTCATTAGTAATACAACTAAATTTGGTAAGAATGATTCATCACCCTTTTGAATTCTGAATATAGGATCATAATTCCTTGTTAAGTTTCATAAAGAACAAAACCAATATGATTAAGAGGATTATAATACTTGCATGCTTTTGAATCAATTTGATCAAGAGGATTATAGCTCCATATTGCCTCTAGAAATGTTTAAATTCATCTTGCATATCAAAGAACTTTAGCAAGAAAACATGCCAACCCTTAGTCAAAATTGGCTTTCAAAAAAAAAAAAAAACAAATGTGCACTTCCAGGTCTAAAAAGGCCCTCTGGAAAATGTATGGAAGAAATTCTAATTTCCCCTAGTCACAGAGAATATTCTCTATATTATTATTTTGAATTTCAACTAAACATCATTATTAAATCTTAAAAAAAAAATATATATATATAATCTAGTGCATTTAAAATTAAAATATTTATTGCAATCTCGTTGACATCCTTCCACCAATAAAACTTTTGCATTAAATCTTCTTGTGACAAGAAGCTAGGTACTTGCGTAAGACTCCATGACAACCCTTATAATAAATTTAAATTAAATATAGAGAGGAAGCTCACCTACTAAATTTCCCCACACCTCTTACTATTTGTTTCTCACCTTCCTATTTAAGGCTGGTCGTGGGCTCTTCTTCCACCTGCCATCGTACTTGCCACTCATGACAATGTCTTGTCATCCTTCGCAGCAAGGCAAGTCTTTTTTTTTTTAAAACAAAGAAAGATTGTATTCAGACTGGGCACGTCTACTCACCTCCACGTGCCTTACTCCCAAGCACGCTTCCCTTGGCTTGGGATCTCCCCCACGCAAGGGCAAGGAGCCAGGTCTGTAGCGCGCAGACCTGGGGCAACACGCCATCCCTGTGAGTAGAGTTTTATGTGGAGGCACACCCAATAGGCTTAGGTGTTAGGTGTTGGTAGATTTAGGTTAGTTTATGGTTTTAGCATTTGATTTTTTTTTATTATATTGTTAGTTACGATTTAGGTTAGTATGTTTTGCCATTTTTATAGTTCTGTTTAAGGTTAGTTGTCAATTATGTCAGTATATTATGTTAAGTTAATAAGTTTAGTATTGGAGATAGGTTGTTATTCAGCTTAGTATTATGGAAGTTTTAGATTTAAGATGGCTTAGATTTCATTGTAATTTAATTTAGTATTATATTTGTTAAATTGAGTTAATAGAAATTAATGTTAGTTAATTGATAAGTGTTTGAAGGTTTTTACTTTAAGTGTAAAATATGAGTAGTAGTTGTTATCATTATTTTGTGGGTAGATTTTATGGTTAGCTTAGATTAGATTCTTATTAATTTGTTAATTAGATTATGAGTTTAGGGAGCATTTAAATTGTTTTTTTTACGAGCTTGGTTAATTTAAGATCTTATGTATTGCATATATGCTTAGGTGGATAGTTAAGCATTAACCTTAATGTTATAACAAAGTTAGTATGGAATAGAAATTTAAATGTAGATTATTATAAGTTCCAATTTAGAAGTTTAAGTTGATATTGGGACATTTTAATTAAAATAGGTTCAATGTTTTATAACTAGTTTGATACTATTTTTTGAATTAGTTAGATTTATTGTAATGTTGACATTCCTATATTGTGCCTTAAATTATAATAAAGTTTGAATGAAGTTTAGTAACTTGTAGTTTTATTTGAAATTTTTCTAGTCATCAATTTTATAGCAAACACTAAATTAATTAGTTAGATTGTATAAGTATGTTGGAGGGAATTCTAAGGCTAGTATAGATTTTGGACTAAAGCTTTAAAACGTAGATTAGAATGAAGTTGAAAGAAGTTAATTAATGACATTAAGCCTGTAGTAAAGGATTAAAACTGTGATGACGTTCTAGTCATCAATTTAATAAAAAGGACCTAGCTAATTAGACCATCCTTAAGGTTGTAACTTTTGATCATGATTAGTTCCATTATAGTAAAACCCCTTAAACGTTTTCGACCATGTTGTCTTATTTAATCTTAGTTAATCCAATGAACATTTGTTGACCCTATCATCTTAAATAGTTCAAAAAAAAAAAAATTTGTGTATTTTTTGCCCTTACTTTTGTGCATGACAGTGGACATGAGCCTGGTTGTATGACATATCATGATGCTGACTTCTATGCATTCTAGAAGCTCTCCCGAGGCCTTTATATTCAGGCACTCCTAGTGTACTCTCAACCAGTTATTGAATGAATATCGTCATTCTGATCATACTCTATCTATTTTGGTCTACTATGTACTTGTGTTGAGTTCTTTAGTTCTTGGGTGAATTCTGGCCTAAGCCAAATTCTTACAAGTTTTACAGTAGAGCTATCGTCAAGCTGAAGCATTATGGGGGTTGCTTTAAGGCCAATGATACTAAGTGAGACAAAACTTCTCTTGTCATAATATTAACAGATGCTTCTAAGTTAACTAATGCATTCTGAACTTGAATTTTGTCATGCCCAAAATATGAGGGCAAAACAGACGATTTTTTTTTAAAGGTTAATAATTAAATTCACTAGGTTAGATGTGTTCATTACCACAAGTTAAAGTACATGTACACTGTAAGATGGATACAAGATCCCCTATCAAAACTTAAGACTACAACTCAGTTTTTAAAACCATCATGAAGGAATAGATTGATAAATTTAAACGTTCATTGCTAAAACAATTAATTAAATTAAAAAAAACTAAATTCAATTAATTAAAGGACCTAACACTTTATTATTCTTAATTACCCTTAAAAGATTACATCATTAGAACAAAAGTAGTAAGCTTACTAGTCTACATATTTTACAATTAATTTAAATCATATTAAAATTAATCAAATAAAATATCTATTAAGCAAAATATCAATTACAATATAACTATTTGATTTGAGTATCCATTTAAAAAATATAAATCTTATTATTCCAAGCATTTAAATAAAAGAACTTGCTAACTAAAATAACATCTCACACATAACTACATAGACTTTATTTTAATAACAATTTGTTTAAATCTATAATCAACAACTAACTACAATTGTTCTAATCTAAAGACAAATATTTACTAAAATAGTAAAATGATATAATCATTTAATAATGAAATATACTAATACTAAAACGTGTTAATTAAATTTCTAAGAAATTAAATCTGACTATCATCTAAAACTAACATACTAATTACATTTATCTAATACTAAAATAAATTCTAACATTTAAAAAAAAAATTTAATGAATAAAATTTAAAACATATCAATATTATAAAATAAATAAATAAATAAAATTAAAACTAATTAATATCTAAAACTACAACTAATATTTAAAACACAGATATTAGCAACTAACTACATTCAACTTAACATTTAAATAACAATCTAATATTAACATATACTAACACACTTTATTAATTACTAAATCTAATTAAAACTTAGACTAACTAAACTAACATTAAACTACACTAATAAAATAAAATACAAAACAAACTAATAAAATAAAATAAAATAAAATAAAATAAAAACCTAAATTTAAAACTATAAATCAACCTAACAACCCCCAACCCATCTACTCCCCTTTCCTAGCCGCACAAGCCCCAACAAACCCCCATTCACATTGACTAAAGGATGGAATTCGCAAGCTAGAAAGGAGGGAGTAATGAGGTAAGTTTTTAAAAAAATATTTTTAGATTTAAACTTTACAAATCGTCCCCCCTCAAAAGCTTACACTTCCACCAATAAAATTTAAGTTCAAAAATGACAAGATCAGTGGATGACATCAGCTGTACCATTAATAGCTGCTTTTATTTCCATTTGCTACGCCTAGGTTACAAGGTAGTGTAGTTATGTTATAAAGCTTATTCGGTAGGATATTTGTTTTTCTTTTATATGTATATATTTTTGTTTTGTTTCTTTTATTTTATTATATAATTTAACAAGAATATCAAAAAGGAATATTTCAAAGAATCTTTTGATGCTCTGTTGCAAGAAAGTAATAAATATTTCTTCCATACAAAATCTAAAGGCTTTTTTGGCTCTAGGATGCAAAGTTTTTTTTTTCTAAGTGTTATTTTTTTTTTTGAATGCAATTTTTTTTAAGAGTTAGATATGTATATATATATATATATATATGTATATATATATATATATATATATATATATATATATATATATATATATATGTATATATGTATATGTATATATGTATATATGTATTCAAGACATATTTAGCTAAGTGTTAATTTTTCAATGCAATTTATCTTTTTCTTCAAGGGGTATATATATATTTTTTCTAAATGGGTTTATAGCTTAGAGTTAAATAGTTTGTGATTCACAATAATATAAGATTAATTTTATCTCCTAATAAGCACAAAATTTAAATTGAAGTTCCAACCATATCACTTTTTCCTTAACATATTTGAACTTGAAATTTGCATAATTGAACATCACCATTTTATCTACTTTTCAATACACGTGCATATAACTGAAAATACGAGAACCTCATAAGCAATGATATTACTCAATCAATTTTTTTTAAAAAAAAATATTAAACCACTTGATTCAAAGGCTCTACTGAGAAAGAACTAGTAAGAAAATCCAACATCATTTCCACTTCAACAATAAGTTTTAATACATTTTTGCACAGGATTTTCAATCTCGAGGAGAAATCTCCTCAACATAACTAAATATAAATAACAAGTTGAATTTCCTTCTTGGCCCTTACAAGGGATCCATTTTGAATTCTGCAATACATCACGGTGATTGTGGAGAGAACAAAAACTAACCAGGAGACAACCGATCAAGACATGAAGGCAAAAAATTAAACATTCACTCCCATCTCGAGTGTGCACAATAGGTTCAAAAGTGAACCAGACTAGGGAGAAGGTGGATTTTTCCAATAGGAGACATCAGACAGAACACCTTAATAGGTGCCCTTTCGAGGCTATAGTTGAAGAAATTTTGTTCTTCATTCTTACATTCCAAAACTCATACATGGTTTGTGCTGACGAGTAGGGGCCTATAACACCCTACCCTCTCTCCCTCTTCTCATCCTAAGAAGAGACTCTACACTGTTGGAGTCCAGCTAAAGACCTTCCCTCATACATGGCCATTTCTACCCTATCTGAGGGTGAGTAATGCCAATACACGCATACAATCCCTTTGAAAATTCAGAACAAAACATAAAGGAAAGACATTTTAATAAAAAACTATTTCAAACCCTCCTGACATACTCAACACACACACACAAACATACATAAACAATAAAATCAAAATATGAAGTACAACATGAACAAAATGAGGTGAAGTATTCCTACCTTCAAATATTAGGTTATGGCAATGAACCAATTTGAGAAGAGCTTGCTTTCCTCTCCTACTTCAATTCTGAAGTTCCCTCTAAAACTAGAGGTTGGGTGAACACTCCAAACTCTCTCGAAATTGCCTCTAAATAAGATCCTAAACTCAACCAGCTCTAAAATGCAATAACTCCCCCACTTGCCCAAAAGTTCTAGAGGCTTCTAAACTCAAGTAGACCTAAGGCTAACCTCAAGGTAGAGTTGACGACACCAGCCCATGATGAAATCAATCAATTTTCGCAATAAAGAAAAAATTGAGTTTTTGAGTGACCATAAAAGTCAACAAAAGGGGCTAGGGGGGTGGAAAATGCCCCCAACCCATACCCATACCCTTTGGGTACTTAGATTTCATATTTTTAGGCCTTTAGGATTAAATAGGGACTTAACAAAAGCTAGGAAATTTTAGGACTATCAGATAACCTATAGAATGTAGATTAAACACTAATCCAGATTAGGGGTAATTAATCTTGATTAAAAATTGATTAGCAAAAAGGTCACTAACTTAGATCCTTAGGTTACTTGGTTAACCCTAACTATCATGCTAGAGTGCATATATAATTCACAAGTGTCAAGTGACATTATAAAAGCACTATTAAAAAATATTAACATTTGCCGATTACAGAATGATACATTCATACATCTCGTGATACAAATAAAATATGAACAACAAGGTTTCCACAAATAGTACATAGGGTTTAGTTTCATTTCTTTGTTATATTTCTTGGCTAAAATATCCTACACACTCATTGCACACATCAGTAGTTCAATAAAATCACATGCATTTATGTATATAATGTATTAGGGAAAACACAAATTAAAACATCAATTTTTCAAAAAAAATCAATTGCTTATCTCGTTCTACTCATATTATCAATCATTAAAATTGCATAATCAAAGTGTTAATTCTGCATTCACTTACTTCATCAAAATACATGTTCATAAAACATTAAATGAAGAAATCAAATATCTGAAAGTAAACATCAAACAACATGAAATAACATAATATGTTTAGTGTATCTGATAGTGTCTTGACATATTGAGTAATGAGTATCAAAATAATAATGTATCAACTATGCTATGATGGGTTAGGGTGAGGCCTCACATCCTCCCCCACTAGGCATGAACTTGCTCCTGGAGTTCGTAAAAAAGATAAGGGTACTGAGATTGCATCTGTGCTGTATCCTCCCATGAAGTCATGACCTCATCGTAACAATCCCATTGGACCCTAACCTAGTCCAGCTCTCAGCCTCAAAGAGCTAGGGTCTGTTAGGAAATAATATAGATAGGCTCCAGCACTAGCTACCCATCTGAATCCACTTACAAAGCATCCTAATCTATAATATGAGACTCATCATAAATGTATCCTCTAAGTACTAAAATGTGAAACACATCGTGGCTACATGACAGGCCAGGTGGCAAAGCTAAATGGTATGCAACTAGTCCTATCCTCTCTAGGATCTTGAATGGTCCAATGAACTAGGGTGCCAACTTAGAGCCCTTTTCAAATCAAATTGGACTCTTGTGTGGTCGCACCCTCAAGAAAACTCTATCACCAACCTGATACTCTCGATCTATCCTCTTCACATTAGCATGCCTATCCTGTGCCTCTCTTAGGCACTGTCTAATCAGGGTCACCTGCTGCTTCATCTCCTTTACTAACTGAGGAACAATAGATACTTGATCCTTGATCCTATCCCAACTCAAGGGCATTCTAAAAGGTCTTCCATATAAGGCCTCATAAGGCAACATACCTATGGAGGAATGGTGCCCATTGTTATAGGCAAACTCAACAAGGTGTAAGTATTCCTCCCATTTGACCTGATGATCCATCACATACATATGTAACATGTCCTCCAAAACTTGATTCACTTGCTCAATTTGACTATTAGTTTGAGGATGGTACACTGTACTGAAATTGAGCTTGGTGCCCAATGCTACTTGTAACTCTCTCCAAAAGGATGAATTGAACAATGAGTATCTATCTGAGACGATCTTACAAGGAATGCCATGAAGTTTGACAATGTCTCGCAAAAATACCTGGGCTATGTTTCATTCTATCTATGTAGCATACATGGGTGAGAAATGGGCAACCTTGGTCAACGTGTCAACTATCACCAAAATGACATCATGGTGATGAGATGACATGGGTAGACCAACAATAAAATCCATAGATATAGCATCCCACTTCCACTCTACAATCTCATGAGGCTGAAGAAGCCCACCGAGATGACGGTGCTCTGCCTTCACCCTTTGACATTCAAGGCATCTCACAACAATACTAGCAATCTACACTCTCATGCCTGGCCAGTGATACAACTATCTTAGATCTGCATGTAACTTCTTAACACTGGGGTGTGCTACATAAGGTGCTTTGTGAGCCTCAAGTACAATGAGCTCATGCAAAACTCCAATGGAAGGTACATACATATGTCCTCTATGATGCAAAAGTCCATCAGACTCCAAGGAATATTCTGAATACTTCCCTTCTAAGGGTCTCTGAGAATGCACTACCTGACTAACTTCTGCATAAAGCTAATCTGCTAGTAAGTGCTATAGGATCCTCTCTCTCAATTTAGTGCAAGTAGTCATAGATGAAAGCTCATGACACCTTCTACTTAATGCATCTGCAACCACATTCTCCTTTTCCTTGATGTAATGAACATCAAAATTGCACTCACAAAGAAATTCCATCCACCTTCTTTTCCTAGCATTAAGGTTCGGTTGAGTAAATATGTACTGCAAGCTCTGGTGGTCAGAATGAAGCTTGAATCTATGACCTAGAAGGAAGTGTCACCACCTTACTAAAGCATGAACCACTACTGCAAGCTCTACATCGTGAGTAGGGTAATTGAGTTCATGAGTCTTCAACTTCCTAGACTTAAAGGGAATAGGTCGTCCATCCTACATAAGGGCTACCCCTATACTATCTAAAGATGCATTGGTGCACATCACAAAATCCACAGGAGGATTTGGTACTGCAAAAATTGGTGCACTCATGAGGGCTCTCTTGAGCTCTTGAAAAGCTCTATCACACTTCTTTGTCCACTCCTACTTCTTTCCCTTTTTCTAAAGAGATGTGATTGATTGTGCCAATCTAGAGAACCCTGTAATGAAGCATTGGTAATATCCTGCTAGTCCCATAAAGCTCCTCACTTCAGTGACACTGGTGGGTGCTAGCCAATCCATGATGACCCTAATATTTGATGGGTCTATTGAGACAACATCACCTAATATGACATGACCCAAATAATGTATCTCAGGTCTATAGAATGCACACTTCAACAAGCTGCCAAACAACTGATTCTCTCTCAACTTCTACAATACTTGTCTTAGGTGCTCCTCATGCTCTTTCTCATCATGATAATAAATTAGAATGTCATCAAGGAATATGACCAAAAAATTATCCAAAAAGGTATAGAATACTCCATTCATGAGACTCATGAATAGAGATGGAGCATTTGTGAGGCCAAATGGTACCACAGTAAACTTGTAGTGACCATACCTCATACAGAATGCAGTCTTGGGGATATCATGATCCACAATCCTCAACTAATGGTAACTTGACTTTAGATCAATCTTTGAAAATACTCAGGCACCTTGTAATTGATCGAAGAGATCATCAACTCTGGGAAGAGGATATCGATTCTTGATGGTCACTTTGTTCAACTATTGATAATCAATATAGAACCTTAGCGATTCATCTTTCTTCTTTACGAAGATCACTAGTGCTCCCCAAGGTGACACACTAGGTTGAATATGCCCCTTCTCCAAGAGTTCCTCCAATTGAGTCTTTAGTTCATTGAGCTCACGAGTAGTAATCCTGTATAGTGCTCTCAATACTGGCTTGGCTCCTGGCACAAGGTCAATATGAAAATCCACTGCTCTAGGTGGAGGCATACCAGGGAGCTCTGAAGGAAGCACATTTGAAAACTCTTGTAGGATTGGAAAATCATCAAGGGATGGCTCTCCCTTTGAATCTTCCTCTTCATCACTAATGGTGATAGAAAACAACTGACATCCCTTTCGCATGCACCGTCTAAGCTGCATAGTAGAAATCATATGAAGAGATACAAGTCTCCTTACTTTGAAGATCTCTCTAGAGATACCATCTCCATCCACACATTCCATCTTCTTCTATCAAAAATCCATCTTGGTGCTGTAAGCATAAAGAAAATCCATGCCAAGAACAACATCATAAGAACCTAGAGGGGTAATGTGTAGATTAGACATTGTGGTCATGTCTCCAATCTGCATTTGACAATTATGCACCATGGAACTAACTGATACTTTGGCTCCTGAGGCTAACTCTACTTCCTAACTAACATCCTATCTAACTGCTACTAGCCCACATCGCTCTACTACATATGGAGATATAAAAGAGTCAGTAGCTCTAGAATCAAATAAAATTGCAACCATATAGCCTTGTATAATACCTATAGCCTCGATAACTATGGCTTGATGCTCAGCTTGATAGTTTTCAACCACTACAAAAAATCTGTGGGATCTGCCCATGACTCCAAATATTAGCTCTGAAAAAGCCTCTCTCCAACCACTAGATGACTATCCCTATGAACACTCTCTAGCTATATGACCCATGCCACCACAAGTGTATCATGGTCCCTAGGTATAATATCGTGCACCTTGTGATCCAAACTACTGTGGGCCTCCTAACCTACTAGATCCATTGTATCTACCCCTGGAAGACTGTTGAGTCTTCGCTAACTATGATTGTGTGGCCCATACTTTTGATCCTATTTGGAACCTTGTGACTGCTACTGCTTGGGCTTGGAGCCCTAATAACCATGTGAAGGTTTCTACTGCTACTGCTATAGTTTCTACTACTGAGACTGTTGGCCCTTAGAGGACCTTGTTATATAGTTTTGATTCCCTTTCCAATGGGGTTTCTGCTAGGTAGAGTTTTGATTCTAAGACAAATCCTATGACTCTTGTCTACCCCGAGTATCCTCAACAACTAGTGCTATCTCCACTACCTGTCTAAAGGTGGTAGGGAAGGCCAAACAAACTAGACCCTAGAGTGAGAAATTTAGTCCCATAATGAAGTGATGCACTCATAGTTTCTCATCTTTCATGTATTCAACATAAGGAAGGAGCTCGAGAAACCTGCTCTCATACTAAGATATTGTGATACCCCTCTGATATAGATAATGAAATTCCTCTATTTGCTTTTGTCTGAAGTGCATAGACAGGTACCTCTCCTAGAATCTCTCCAAGAATGATTCCCATGTGAGGATATCCATCCTCACTCCTCCTATAGTCTCCTCCTGATGCCACCAATTGGAGGCATCTCCTCTTAGCTGATGGACTGCTAGATGCACCTTCAAATTACTCCCATGAGGATGTAATCCAAAGCACCGCTGTAGACTCTATAACCAGGCCTCTACTACTATCCCCTCTGTGGAACTGGTAAAGAATGGTAGCTCAAGTTGTATCAACTCCTTGATATCATCTCCTATATGCCTGGGAGGTCTATTGAGTGGTGGTCCTCTTTGATGTATCGACTCACCCTCATGCTCACCCTACCCCTCTACCTGCCTCTGTGGGGGACTCCTACTTCTCTCTCTACCTCCAGCCTTGCCTCCTCTGAGTCCCTCTACTTCCACTATGGAAATTTGTTTCCTTGGCTATACTATAGGTAGTACCCTTTGATGGACTACACCAATCAATGTATGAAGGGCATCCAAAATATCTTGATTTAGGTTCAGTGGTGGTGGTGGTCCATCCTCCTGTTCTTCTCTACTTCCTCTTGCCCTATGACCTCTGCCTCGTTGGTTGCTTCATGTAACAGGAGGCATCCTACACAATTTAAAGTTTAGTTTAAGTTTAGAAGCATAGTGGTTTTAGGTTCCTAGTGTTGAAACATGGGCTCTAATACCAAAATGTCATGCCCAAAATACAAGGGAAAAACACAAGATTTTTTTTTTAAAGGTTAATAATTAAATTCACTAGCTTAGATGTGTTCATTACCACAAGTTAAAGTACATGTACACTGTAAGATGGATATGAGATCTCCTATTAAAACTTAAGACTACAACTCAGTCTTTAAAACCATCATGAAGGAATAGATTGATAAATTTAAATGTTCATTGCTAAAACAATTAATTAAATTAAACAAACTAAATTCAATTAATTAAAGGACCTAACACTTTATTATTTTTAATTACCCTTAAAAGATTACATCATTAGAACAAAAGTACTAAGCTTAGTAGTCCACATATTTTACAATTAAATTTAAATCATATTAACATTAATCAAGTAAAATATCTATTAAGAAAAATATCAATTACAATATAACTATTTGATTTGAGTGTCCATTTAAATAATATAAATCTTATTATTCCAAACATTTAAATAAAAGAACTTGCTAACTAAAATAACGTCTCACACATAATTACATAGACTTTATTTTAATAAGAATTTGTTTAAATCTATAATCAACAACTAACTACAATTGTTCTAATCTAAAGAAAAATATTTACTAAAATAGTAAAATGATATAATCATTTAATAATGAAATATACTAATACTAAAATGTATTAATTAAATTTCTAAGAAATTAAATCTGACTATCATCTAAAACTAAAATAAATTCTAACATTAAAAAAAAATAAAATTTAATGACAAAAATTTAAAACATATCAATATTATAAAAAAATTAAAAAAATAAAAATTAAAACTAATTAATATCTAAAACTACAACTAATATTTAAAACACGGATATTAACAACTAACTACATTCAACTTAACATTTAAATAAAAATCTAATATTAACATATACTAACACACTTTATTAATTACTAAATCTAATTAAAACTTAAACTAACTAAACTAACACTAAACTAACATTAAACTACACTAATAAAATAAAATACAAAACAAACTAATAAAATAAAATAAAATAAAAATCTAAATTTAAAACTATAAATCAACCTAACAACCCCCAACCCATCTACTCCCCTTTCCTAGCTAGCTGCCCATAACATTCTTCCCACACCTGGGCACAAGCCCCAACAAGCCCCCATTCACATTGACCAAAGGATGGAATTCACAGGCTAGAAAGGAGAGAGTAATGAGGTAAGTTTTTTTAAAAATATTTTAAATTTAAACTTTACAAACCAGCCCCCCTCAAAAGCATACACTTCCACCAATAAAATTTAAGTTAAAACATGACAAGATCGATGCATGACATTAGTTGTACCATTAATGGCTACTTTTATTTCCATTTGCTATGCCTAGGTTACAGGGTAGTTTGTCTAGTCACTAAGATTAGGAGTGACTAGACAGACTATTATTCCAATTAGGATCTTAGGGTCTAGGATTAGGGAAATATTGGTTTTTCCACTAACTATTATTATAACCAAAATTATGCAAAGGGTCTTGATGCATACCTTGTATTTTGGCCCAAGGTCTCAATTGAGAAACATAGAGAGAATCCATATTCTTATCTATGACTTTGAATTTTGTTGGCATTGGATGAGCTTCCAAATTGGCCACCATTTTGCACTTGCTGTTCCTCTTCTTTTCTCTATAGTGTGGAAAAAATTCAATGAGCATTGCTTCAACTTCATCATGCTTACCTTTTTCTTGCATGGTATCTAATTGTGTAGCAACGTTATTTATAATGTCCTACTTAAAATCTAATAACAAATTTGAAAGCTCCATCTTAGATACACTAGAACCACTAATTCTACTAGGTACAATTCTCATTCCTCTTCTTTTATTTATAATTTCCCTTGGGGTTTGTTTTGTTGCTAGAATTAGAATGTAATTAGTAGTTGGAATTCTTAAAAATTTCTAATTAGCTGTTTGGGTGTGCAAAATTGGAATTAGAATTGGAGAAAATTAGAACTTGGTATCCCTATTTACCCCTTAAAACTCAAATTCTGTCTTCCATCTAAATAGGTGGTGTTGGTTTAATTATCATTTTAATTCCGATTTTTTCAAAATGAGCATTACAAAATAACTAAAAATGAATTTTTTTGAAGTCTGTCCTAGTTTTTTGCTCACATGCTTTGTCTTATAATTGCTCATATTGCTATGTTAATTTTTTTTGCCTCTACACAAGAGCAATACCAGGTTTCCATCATTGATGGAGTTCACTAACACTGAGAGCAATAAGAAAGATTTGGTCTTTGAGTGCATGCAATACTAGGATGCCCTTGATGATGATGAAGAGGAGTATGATGACAAAGAAGAACAAAAATTGATGAAGATCAGGCTTTCAAGATGAATCGGCTAGCACAGAGAAAAGTAGGAATAAAAAAATTCAAATCTTGGTGTGGACAAAGTGGTGACAGATATCATCCTTCTTGGAATTAATTTTGATTTTGTGGGTGACACTTTAAGGTTGAGGGGATGTGCAGAAAAAGCTCATAGAGTGGTTCTTCTGGTTTGATTCTATGTTTGACACTGCCAAAAATACATATAAACTTATCATCCCTAGCCTACTTAATGAGGATGCCACATATGTTGAGACCCCATTATTGTTTGTCTAGTTTTCTGAATGTATTAGGCTAAACAAGGGTGAAAAATGATAGTCATTTCTTCATCAATTTTGATCAGAATACAAACTTATTTTTGACTGAGGTATTCTGGTTGGTATTCCAATTCTACTAATGTGCAACCAAACGGAGCAAATGTGTATTCTCATGATGAATTCTTGTTGAACCAAATAGTACTAAATCAAACTCTCAAAACTATAATCTAGATTTCAAGTTCCAGAATCCCAAATCCAAGATTTCAAATGCCAGTCCTCAAATCATATTCTAGCAACCAAACAAGCCCTTGAGTAGTTAAGGCATATTGTCTTGATATCTACCCAACTTCTTTGAGTGATATCACCTCCTACCATGAGGTCTAGTGATTCAAAAATTTCATCATTAACACCTTTAAGAAAAAATTCTCATGTGATTCTTCATTCAATTGATGTTGAGTGTTCCTTCATAAACTGAACATGAACTTGGAGACATAATCTTCTAATGTATCATCCTATTTCTATGACATCTTAAAATATCATCTCCTTTGAATTAGAACCTGTAAGAATTTTCCTTAGGGAAAAATTCACCTAGGAACTAAGAACTCAAACACAAGCACAATTGTATATCAAAATGAATATAATCAATTAATCAGAGTATGTCCTAATACATTGCTTTGTTCAGTATGTGATAAATGTACACACTAGGAGTGCCTATATATAAAGGCCTCTCAGGAAGCACCTAGAATGTCTCTAGAAATAACTAGGAGATAAGATAAGCATCATGACAACTAAGCACATGCCTTATCCATCATTCTAGATAAGTGGATAAGAATGATAAGGCTGTAGACACCATGTGCTTAATTAGTGTGCTAACTCCTGTGTTGTAGACACCATGTGCATAAAAGAGGTTCGAACTCCTATGTTGTCAACATGACAACTCACAAGAGTGCACATACTCCTAGGGGAGTAATAAATAAATAATAAAAATATACATTAACTTAAGTAAACTTAAGTAATTGTAGATAGTAAATAATTATTTACACCAAGATCCCCCCTTAAGTGCAACTTAGGGGAATGCCCTTAAGGTTACAAAAACTAGGATGAAATACATAATGGGTCCTGCCTACTAGGACATGTTAGGTACCCATGTACATAATGATATGCAATTCTCTTATAAAGTGGAGAAAGAGGGAAAACCTCATGGAAAAAACCCACCCCTAAAAAGAAAGATGAACATGGATGCATGGATGGATGGAGTAATCAAGACCCCCCCATTATGACATACATCAAGTATATACAAGAGAAAAATGGAGAAGGACAAAACCCCCTAAGAGGAAAAAGTCCCCCCCTAATGTATGATTTAGACACTTGATAGCCATGCCAATTTAGGGCCTATTTCTAAAAGCAGTATTTTTGTTTATAGAACTTATAATATGATTGCAGATCTAGAAAGTACACAAAAAAATGCACTTTCAAAAAAAAAAAAACTTGATTTGGAGTCCATATGAGATCGTACTAATCATTTTAAGTGGCAAAAAATGGGATTTGCAAGTTGTAGAAAAATTTAGAAATAGAGATCTCAAACCACCTGCACCAATGTGTAGATCACGAAATTCAACCTCAAAACAAAACAAATTGCTCACAAAAAGGAGTCTGTATGAGGGAGATATCACTGTTTGAAAATCACTACTGCTGTTATCTTTTTTGAATTGCCATTGCACCTCCAAAAATCAAATGGCTCTAGATTTTGCCTCAGATGTCTGATTTGGATGAAACAAAATCTAATTTGGGGGTTTTTGGACCTTCTGAATGTGATGCAATCTAGAAAATAATGCAGATCCAAAAAAAATTGTAGAGATGCAAATGAAAAAAAAGTAGATCTGAAAATTAAATGTACAAATCTGAAATGATCATACCAATTCTACAAATTAGTCCTTCGGGTGCTAGTTTCGAAAAAAATTCTACCTCACGGTTGACTTTGGCCTAGGGTAGCTAAGTTTATAGTCAATCTTCACCAAATCAATGTTCAAACGCAATGGCAAGGTCAGATCTAGCTCTAGATGCTCTCCATTTCTGTGGTACTCCAGATTCAAGCTGAGGTGCTAAAGAAACAAAGGTCTCAAATGACTATGTGATGAGAAAATCTCCAAGAGCTCTGATACCATGTAAGAATTTACCTTAGGGAAAAATTCACCCAGGAACTAAGAACTCAAACACAAGCACAATTGTAGACCAAAAATGGATATAATCAATTAATCAGAGTATGTCTTAATACATTTCTCTATTTAGTATGTGATAAATGTACACACTAGAAGTGACTGTATATAAAGGCCTCTCAGGAAGCACCTAGAATGTCTCTAGAAAGAACCAAGAGATAAGGTAAGCATAATGACAACTAAACACATGCCTTAGCCATCATTCTAGATGAGTGGATAAGAATGATAAGGTTGTAGACACCATGTGCTTAATTAGTGTGCTAACTCCTATGTTGTAGACACCATGTGCATAAAAGAGGTGTGAACTCCTGTGTTGTCAACATGACAACTCATAAGAGTGCACATACTCCTAGGTGAGTAATAAATAAATAATAAAAATAAGCATTAACCTAAGTAAACTTAAGTAAGTGTAAATAGAAAATACTTATTTACACCAATTTTTTTTAAAAAAATATTCCTTTTATTTTGTAATAAATAAGTCCTTCATTGTATTCCAGTCAGCTATGACATTTTCTCCCAATCAAATGAAACATCTCAAAGTTACCACTTTTAGAGTGGATGGATACAACTTTAGTTTGTGGGTATCATATTTATAATCATAATTCTAATAGAGAATATCAAAATAAAAAAAGAAGGTGTCAAGATCCTCAGTAATAAGGCCATAGAAATTTGGCAATGCAAAAGAAGGAATGTTTTTCAATTTGTTGTTATCATGCAGGTTAGGTATAACAAAAGGGAAAAGTTGGTTGAGCCATCCTTGGTGGTGGAGGTGGTACTACTTGTCTTGGTTGGTAGATTACAAGAGCTAGATAATTTTCCTAATAATTAGGTCCAACAAATAGGTCATTCAAATGAAATGACCCCTCAAAGGATACTAGTGAAGGTAGTTCTTCTTGGGTATCAACAAATGGGTTTTCCAATGGTGGCTCTTCAATAGGTTGGTCTTCTTCTTGGTTCTCAACTTGGGGGTTTTCTTTCTCAGGGTATATAATTTATTCTATTTCAAAAGGATCATTCTGAGGAAGGAATATCCCAAGATGTTCTCTTCTTCTATGCATCCAAAGTAAATGAAATCAAAAGTGATATCCTATTGAATTAGAAAAATGACCCTTAAGATAGGTTTAGATTGACACCATCCTCAACAATGGTGCCAAAAATGGTTGGTCTATAAACTAGATTTTTTATACTCAAGGATTGGACATCGTAAGTAGCATCCAAATACTTCAATTAAACTTATTTAATTTGTCAATCAGGGAAGTAGACTTGAAATGGTATCTACAAAGTATATGCTTTAAACCTTTCTTAATTTTTTCATTACTAACCTATGAGAATGAAAGTACTAAACTTAATAGAACTGGAAATACTGAATCTAAGTGTAGAAATTAAGAAACTAATATAAAGTACATGAATTTAATTACAAACAAGAATCTACACTATTTCACTTTACTGTAGGAACAAAAAATAGTTCTGTTACCAATGGGTGCAAGAGAAACAAAGTTCTATCTATTCTAATGGAAATGGAAAGATTACTCGTACTTACTAGATTCACTTACGAAGTGGGCTTCCTTGGATGAGTGAATGATTGAAAAACTCTAGATAGAGTTCTAAGATACAACAATATTAGCTTTATGGATATAAAACCATCAAAAGTAAAGATTGAAAGTAACATACTATATATTGAATGTTATTATGAATCACAATCATTCCTCCACTAACTTAGAGGCTCAAACTAACAACTTATTTATAACATCTAAGGAAAAGTAACTTTCCCAAAATATAGGATTCTCCAACAAGAAAGGATTCAACAACACCATTAATCAATGTAAAGCACATTCTTCTCAATTGAACAAGTATTCATCAAATGCATCACACCATAAGTTTTGGATTTGCACACAAGTAGTCAATAGTTACATTGATCCATTCCAGCTAAATGCTAGTATTGACTGCATGAACTTGTCATTACTTCATTTGATCATGCTCCTTCTGGTCCTCCTTGACTTATTCCTAGAAGAGATTAGTACATATTTTATTTATCAAAACATGTATCCATCTCAATAACTCATAGAAAAAATTAAATGCATAGATAGACTAATCCTTGCTTACAACATATGGCTACATGATTCTACCCCATAAAACTTTTAAATAAAGAAAATATTCAATCTATCAATATATACATACATAATTCTATTATCACATATACATTCTAACTTATGCATTATATTTATGAAACCATTTGATGTGTTTGAAACCATAGCAGAGAATACTAATTATAGGTTTATACATAGTATATAATAAAAGGTCTTTGAGCTTAAAAGGGAGAATACCTTTAAAAAACTACAAAACTAGATAAAAATATACTAGTTTATAGCCCATCATTCTCGTTATTCAATCATCTCCAAAAAAATCTATTCAAAATCTTGGTGTCAATAGATACTATTTTACAAATACTTTACCTAAGAGCTCTTAATAACTTTTCTCAAAGTGACTACTCCCCCAAAGGAAGCATCACCAAACATACAAACCACGTGTAAGAAAATTCTTTGATACTAATTGTTAGAAAGTAGAGTCCAGCAACGTAGTGTGGGGGGGTTGAATAAGTTACGTGCTTAAATGACTAAGTAGATCCTAAAGAGACACACTTACTAGTAGTAAAGAGAATTTTAAGATAATTGAAGGGTACATTAGATTATGGTTTATGATATGATTGATCATATGATTTCACCTTATATGCATACATTGATGCATGTTGGACATGAAATGTGGATGATAGAAAGAGTACTAGAGGAGGATAATTTTCTGGAGAGGAAGATTGGTTTCATGGCTAAGCTAAAAAAAATTGTATATCACAATCTACAACAAAAATAAAGTATATAGTATTATAAAACAATAATAATCAAATCATTTGGATGAAACAAATGTTGGACATAGGTATTGAAATTTTAAAACCTATAATCCTTCATTGTGATAAAACAAGAACAATTAGTATGTTTAAGAATCCATATTACATTCAAAGACTAAACTTATTTCCATAAAGTACCACTTTTTGAGAGAGAAGGTAGCAGAGAAGGAAATCAAATTAGAATATATTAGTACAAAGGAACATAAAACATAAATCTTTATGAAAGCTTTGGCTAAGGATATTTTTGAGTACCTTAGAGGCATGCTTGGGGTTATTCCCCAACCTTCTTCAGAGTAATTGATGTAAGATTAAATCAGTCCAATATATTTAGAGGACTTTCTTACACTTGGATTGTATGTTTGGTAATGCTTCCTCTAGGGGAGTAGTCACTTTGAGCATAGTTATTAAGAACTCTTGGGTAAAGTATTTGTGTAACATTGTCTATTAGCACTTGGATTTTGAATAGATTATTTTGGAGATGATTAGATAATGAGATCACTTTAGATTATTAGATTGGCACAATGACACCTTTCTCATTGATTTTAATGGGGGAGAATAATACATGAAAAACCTTCCATTTAAATGGGGAGAGTAATTAAGGAAAGAGTAGTAATACGAGGAAAGTATTTAGAAGAGTAAATGATGTCAATGGGGAAATTGATAAGTGTAGGTATGTGGAGAAACTTTTAGAAGATCAGTATGTTTTCAGCTTGATGTTCTAGTAGTTATGATTTTTCATCACATGTTACCATTAATTCTAAAGGGGGAGATTTTTAGAATGAATATTGAAGGGAGAGAGTGTTAGTATGTTTGGGGAGATGATTGAGTTTCTTGTGTGTTGCAGGAATAACTTTAAGAAACACCCTCCCTAGAAAATTTATAAAATGTTGGCAAATCCATCATTTTTTCAACGTGTAATTTTATTGGATATTTTTTTTCCAATGTGGAATAATTTCATAAAATCATGGTGATTAATTCATTTTTTTGGTGAAATACATAATTTAGGAAGCAATTTTTTCTCTCGAATGGAAAGAGTATATAAATTATGAGGTGATGTTTTCCCATTTGATGGCAAAAATACATAATATATGAGGTGGTTTTCCCCTTGCTGGAAAGGGTACATAATTAATGAGGCAATTTGGTTTCTTTTAATGCAAAAATATGTAACGCATTGGCAAATGTTGTACAACTTGTTTTCAAAGCACATGAAACATGACAATTAATTTACTTTTGGCATTACATGCATGCTTTATAAAACCAAGCTTCCAGTGAAAATGAAAATGTGTACTCAGAGTGCAAGGTTTTCTCTAGATTAACAAGTGTAGTTGGGAAAGTTGATGAGCATGAGACTTCCTATTCAGGAGCATCCAATAGGACATGCGCCAAACCTTGTAGTGCGCCCATGATAGGTTGGGTTTGAAGAAGATCAGTATGATATTATTAGTAGTATGATGAATGCTGTGTGGGATCTCTTGATAAATCATCCCAAGTATATCAATGATCAACATGAATAGGAGCAGGAGGTAGAAAGGGAGGAGTTGGACCAGGCAATTCATGATTTATGATGACAAAAGAGGCTCAATCCACATGCTGCAAACATAGAACACATTGACAATTTATTGGCAATGTTTTGAGCTATGCAACATGCATGTCATTAATTTTCTTGTTTCTGAATCATTTCATAAAATTTTTGGGAAAATTCTGTAAATAAATTATTAGTTACCAAAGAGTCTAAAGCTTGTACGCACCCCTTCATTTTCTATAAGAAGGGGTGCCAAGACTCTTTGGGAGGTATTTAAAGGATATACAACATATAATAGGTATACTTATGAGCTATTGTACTCTGTTGAATGTTCATAGACCACAATTTTGTATAGGCTCTTATAAGGTTATGCAACTATTTTAATTTTTTGATTTGATTGTACTCATATTTTTCAAATTAATATAAATCTAGACTATTTTATGCCTCAATTGCTGATTGTTGATCAACATATTTTTTGCCTACCAAATTTTTTTTCTCGAAACATCCCCCTATTTGGAAAAAGGTAAATATTTAAACATTTTATATAAAAACTTCCAAATGGAAATTGGTAATAAATACAACATAGTGGAGTTGTACCAAACAACGATGCATCATTCAATGATTATATATCAATAGTGGAAGTTTTATTTTGGGTTGAATGCTTGGAACAAAACCTTTATCTAATTTTAATTTTTGTAATGGTAACAAGTGTCCACTTTCCTCACCACCACCTCTACTTGGCACTTGTAGTGTGAGTTGACATTAATTAGACATCCCATCACTATCAGTTATGCTCCCTCCACCATCTGCTTCACATGCTTCACTTTTGCTTCGATATTGAAGAAAAATTATAAACTATAATCCTACATATGTGGGAAAGATTTCTAAATATTTTCTACTAAAAGAATTTAACTTTAAGGACTAAGGGATACAAAAGGTTAAATGAATGCCATAGTAGTCAACTTTATTAAGTTATTAGTAGGCTCTTTTCTTCATAATTTATCAATTTATTTTTTGAAGTGACTATGGTAGTATTTGGTAGTGATAATTTCCATCTAGTGTAGGAAAAATCTATTTGGTTTAGGTGAATTCACCTTGCCTCTGGTGTTGGTGGTGTAAATTGTTTAGTTTAGGTAAATTGTTTGCAATGGACACTCCAATAAGATTGAGGTGCAAATCAGAAGAACCACAAAGGACATTTCTAGGGCCTTTTCCTAATAAATCTTAAATAAAATTTGTAATGATATTGGTCCTTTTGTCTTTGAGGCCATGAAAATGGTACTCGACCATGAGTTTCTAGTGAATTAAAAAAGGTAACATGTCAACATGAACATTACTTCCCAATTTCTAAAATCTCTCCTTGATCTCCATGGACAAAAGGTGGACATGCTTATGCTATTGAGGCAAACATTCAAAGAAGTGTATCTGGGTGATGACATTGATGTCATCACACATGAAAAATTAGGGGTGGGAATCCCTTAGGCTCATCAATTGTGCAAGCTTTTACAACCTGGACAGAACATGTTAATGCAACCTTTTTAGCTATACCTAACTGTAAGGCAATTGAGGCACCATAGGAAATGGGCACAATGTTGAAGATACTTTTTAAGAAAATGGTTTTATCTAGATGTTGATATTGTAGAGGGCCTTGCACAAAATTCATATCTTGATGAATTTAAAGATTTAATCCTTATGCAATAATTCTACATTGATGATTGTCACCACCACCAGGGTTGATAACCTATAACTATCATATTTTGGGTTTTGTTTTGTTTTAAAAAATTACAAGAAAATATGCATAATTCTTTGTGAACATTATAAATACTATTTGAAAATTAATAAAAATATGTAGTTTCATTTTAAATTTTGTTAAATGTGTTGGTGTTTGAAAATGCTGGAGGGTTTTCAATTATCCCCATGAGAATATGACATATCTAGGGGCAATTAACTCCCATTCTCAACATATCATTTCAGACATAGGGCCAACTATAAGGCTTGACCCTTCTTCTACTTCAGGCTCTGCAAGACCTAGGTGGGTGGACCTAAGATTCAATTGATATCATACTAGTGCAAAACATATCCCTAAATCTATTTATTATAGATTTTACCCTTATTTCTCCTAATGACTCATGTAATAATCACAGATCTACGGTAGCTAAGTGCAAATCTATGAAATTCATAAGCTGAATGAAGGTATCACATTTAGATGCTTCAACATGAAAGCGAAAGAACATTTGATTAATAATGTTGATTTCAACAAAACCTCAGATATGTAGCAACAAGAACTAAGTGACCCTGTAGCTGATCAATGCCTTAACCATTGGGAAAATCCATGAATCAAATGCATACATATGGATATTTGATACTTATTTATATATTTAGATATACGATCTATCTATTTACCTTGTAAATAAACATTTGTGCTCAATCTAAACCTCATTCTTACATGATATCCTCCTCAGTAAACTTGCAATCCTATTGATTCCCTGAAGCATGTACATAACTCCTTGAGTCATAAGCAACAATAAAACAACATACAACCTTAAGGGATTGCAACTATGACTTAAGCTCTTTGTTCAAAGACCATAAAACATTGAAAATTCATTGAGACAAGAGATGAGAATCAGAATGAAATTGATGAAATTCTTGTTCATTTCCTTGAAACAATACAACAAAATGCATGAAATTAACTCAAAGAACCCAATAGATTTGAACTATCTGTGAAGAATTTTTTGAAGAAAATGGTGTCACAGTAATGAGAACACATAAAAAAATGGAACCAAAAAACTTGGTATCATAGTGTGAGTGATTTCTTCTCCAAAAATTGGAACCTGTACAATAAGAAAGAAAGGGAATGATATAGCAGGAAGTGAAATCTTTAATCTGTTGTAAAGATGACATGTGTCCACTCAGAATTCCTTCCCAAGAAGATGAAAAAAAAACCTCTTTCTACCCTCTCTCTTCAACTGCATATGAAATCCCATCATTTTACCTCTCACAGGCATCAAATATCTTAGAAATCTAAATGATGAAAGGATGCAACTGATTTCTGATGCTAAAATGAACACAAGGTAAAAGTAACAAATCAGTTGAAAAGTAACTTCCAGAATGCAAGAAAACTATTTAAAAATGATTTTCTTCACATTCAAATCCCAACAAGCCTTTAGAACTATCCTCTAACCAATTTCGATGCTCCATGATCAAATCTGCCTGTTCTGTTGCCAATGTCCTAGAAATCACAAACTGACCTATAGAAGGAACTGGTGAATACCTGTGTAAAAGCCAATCTCAAAAATGAAAAATTCAGCTCGTTTAAGTTTTGATGGTATATTGGAGCGGCCATTTTTGATAAAAATCACCCGAGTTATGACCTTCTGAAGTTCAAGTCTTCATTCATGGCTTCCATGGCATTTAAAAATTTGAAAAATTTACCCTCCTATAAAGTTTCAAACTATAGAATAAACTTCAATCTTTATTTAAAATGATTTGCACATACTTCTAAGAAGGAAGTAAAATAATTTTTTTAATTTGAAACCTTAGAAAATTTCTTGCCTTTTCAATCTGGGTCAAACCTAGTTTGACCAACTTGGACACGTGGCAACACATGATTGGCTCTCTTCCTGCACATCTATCAAAACTCCCCAATTGGGTGCCATGTCAGCACCTTATATGTCCTGCTCGCTGCCTTGTTAGCATGCCACCTCATCTCACCATGTGATACTCTCTATGTCACTATACTAACGAGTGAGCAACTTCCTCTTAACGACATAGCGATAACCCTCTGATCTGCCACATGGCACGATCTGGTGCCTTTAAGATATTTGCTTGCCACATCATGGCCTGGCTTGGAACTTGTGCCATGTGGCACCTTCTGGTTGTTCTAGATTTTGTCACATCATCACTCAATGAGTCTGTCAGTTGCCACTTGGCATTACCCAGTTCGTCAATGACATGAGAAGCGGGACCCACGTACTCATTGGACATTCGCTAGATTTTTGAGTTTTTCGATGACTCACTATGTCGCTAGCCAAAAATCCTAGATTTTTTGGCTAGCGAGATAGTGAGGTGCCAGATTCTTTTAGATTTTCGGTGACCTGCAACTCACTGACATCATCATTTATTGCACACTTATTTGTTCAAAATTTATGGGTTAGTAACTTCCAACTGAGCATAGGCTGATCCCACCACAGAAGCTTTGGCTCTCACAAAAGCCATTGTCTTTAAGACATTTCATTATGCATGTGAAATGGTATTTAAAGAACTAAAACATCTTCACATAGGCAATGTGGGACAAATGTTTTTAACCACATTGTGCTCTGTTCTGTGCCTTGAAACCTCCATGGCTTTTCCTTCAAATTGGCATGAGCTTCTTTAAACTTGGTGACTTTCTCTGCTTTGAATTTGGAGTGAACTGCCCCCTTGGATCTACAACTTGTTTTTTATTTTTATGTCGGCTTCCTTGGTGGTTGTGTGGAGTCCCTTGCCAAGCGTGGATTGCAGTTGGGTCTTCATTTTAATGTGTCTGCGTGTTGGATTTGCTCTCCAAACTGCCCTATTTTTGGCTTGTATTTCATTGTATACGTGGGTTTGTACATTTTTTTAAAACTTCTTAGACTCCTTGTTCTATGTGAGACTACATTTTAAACATGCCTTCCACAAGCTTTATTTGTGTGGGTTACTCTTGCATTCATTGGTGGATTTGCTTCTCTTTTGACATGGCTAGAAACTTCCTTGCTCAGTGTGAGAGTCTGTGTTCTAGTCGGTAGCTTGGTGTGGGGTCTTCTCTTTTACCACTCGCTAGTAGTTGGTGGTTTTTGCTTGTGTAGATATGGCTTTGTTCTTTCTTTTGGACCCTGCTCCATGTAATTGCCTGCGTGTGGCTTTTTCAAACCAATTTGCAGGTCTTCTCCTTGTTTGGTGCTTCCTTTTCACCTCCCCTTATTAGCAGCATGGGCTACTCCCTTTTAACATTGGTGCTGACTTTTTAACATTGCATGGACATTTTTTAATTTCCTATGATTAGTGGCTTCTTTATAATGTGGATTACTTTTCATACTGCTGGACATCTTTGATCACTATGTGCTCCTCTATTTATCTTGGCAGCTTCTTGGACCTACGTGATCTTCATTTAGTGTAGGGTCTTTTCTTTACATTTCAACATCCTCCTTTGAAACTCTGCGCTAACTATGTTAAAGTTGGTAAATTCCTCTCCTGTTTAAGCCATGCCTTCTTAGGCTTGGCACTGCCTCTTTTAACACTTGGGTCTTTTCTTCATTATGTATGGACTACTTTGGTAATTGGTGTGAGCTTCTCAAATGGACACTTGTTTACAATAAGTACAATATTTTTCATGCAATGTTGTAATTCAAACTTCTTCTTTACTACTATTTTTACCTTGTAATTTACTTACACTGTGAAGTTTTTGGTTGGAGAAATATGAAAAATGGAGAGGACGCTATCATATTTGCTACTCTAATACCATTGGATAGCTAGCTGAATTAGATAAAAAGGTGGAAGATGCCTCTAATAGTCTTAAGAAACAACTTCATCACTTGCTACAAGACGTTCAATATAATCTCACTCCCTTTAATCTTAGGTATGTGAAAAACCCATTTCCTCCCATATTGAATTAGATTTGCAACAGTGCTCAAAAAAATTATAATTTTTGCCTTACAAATCATTTCAACTGGCGAGGCTACAATATGTGGGCTACAATATGTGGACTTCATTTCTTCACACAAATGTTAAGAATATAAAATGACATAACAATCTCCACCATAAAATTTACCAATCTCTTCTTTACGAACACGAGTTTTGGAATTATTATTGATCTGCCAAATTGGTTTCATCAACACTCTTTTAATTTTTCAAAATCAACAGTTGGAGTCATAGGAACAAGATCTAATGAATAATTGGCAACCTTACAAGCTTAGAGCTACTCTAGTATCTCATTCCAATTGTCATTTCCATGTATACTAATAGCCTTTTCAACTATGGTAGAAGAATATCCCATTTTTTAATACAACATTTTGTTCATCTAACTCTTCTCCAAGCATATTCAACACTTGACGATACAGTATTCGTGAAATCCTCTTAATGTGTATGAGAGACTAAATCCTCTTTATTCATAAAATATGGATATTGCTTGGGTCTCAGATAATGTGGCATCAATGGTGTCTTCTTGTTTTGGGAAAATCCACAGCTTTGACTGCCAACTTTTAACTCAACCAGAAGAGGGCTAAATGGATAATTTCAATCATGCATAGCACTTACACATTCCTAGTTAATCTGATGCAGATTATTCAGGCCCCAACGCAGGTCTGACTAATTTTTTTTTCATTTCTAGACAACTAATCCCGCAGATTAATCCATGTGGCATCTCAAACTGATTGAAAAAAAAATCCATCACTGAAACATCTTTAAAAATTATTTTATCACTAATCTACAAATTGCGACTTTCTGCTGACAGGGTCTGCCGTCTGACTTTAAAAACTAACCCAAACACCTGATCGAGCTCTGAAAATTGGCATGCTGATTCTTTCTTCTACATAATCTTACCTTGTCAAATCTTGTCTCATGAAGAATTTAGGATCAAAAGATATTGACTGTCAAAGTTGAACTCTCAAAACTACCTACAAGAAAACATGTTAGAAAACAATAAATTGGGTTCGGATTCAGCTTCAAAAATTGGATAAACTGACACTTGGAAGGACAAAAATTGGGGCATTGATTTACTATCATGAGGAAATTAAAAATCTATGATTTAGGCTCATGATGAATCAAGGGGCGCATTTGGTGAGTGGTCAAAGTGGGCTACTCAGATTTTGCAGATTGAAATAATGGTAGAAAATCAATTTTTGCAAATGAAGTTGACCTGGAAAAGTGTGCAAATGGATTCGTCAGACTTAAAAATTGACACACTTGGAGTATTTTTGGAGGAAAACATAGGGGTACAATCCATTTAACTTGATCTATCACAAATCTCAAGTTATGACGTAATGAATAGGGCTTCCAAAAAATTTGCATTTGTTGACACTAGTAAAAAGATAAAAATTGCTTTTGGAATCCTATTTGAAAACTGATCAAACAAATTCGTCATAAGCTAAAACTTGAAACATAACAATTTTCTAACATCTATAATGCAATGCAAAAGGAAATTTAGCATTTCAGTCAACTAGTCAAAAGTTATTATAGGTCAAATAGGGCTTCCCAGAATTATGTGCAAAGTGCATCAGCATGAAAATAGTAAACTACCAACTTTGAGGGATTCAAAACCTAGTCAAATGGACTCAAAATGACCCAAAATCTGAAACACAAGTTCTCAGATATGGACACTAGACATTCCCAAAGTGGTGAGTCATGAAACAATACTGGGTGAAAGATATTCAGTTGCAAACATGCTCTCCTATCACTATTTGACACTTTGGTGAAAATGCAGATTTGGAATTTGCTCAAAACAAGACTTCATGAAATGGCTCAGAATGTCAATTTATCTTCATGGAACACTTAGATAGGCTGAAGACATGGTGTTAGAAACATTAAACACCTCACAAGGCTCGAAGGTACAGCCAAGTACAAATGTATTTAAAAGCATTTATAGGGCTCATTTTTCTCAATGGTGCTCAAAATTGACCATGCAATTTTTAGTGTCAACATAATGGATTATGGACTTGTATATTCCTTGAAAGATTTTGAAATGGCTTTTTAAAGTTAAATATGATTAAATTTCATGTTTATACATTTTCATTTGTAATTAAGTTATTCCCTTTGAAATTTTTTTCTGTTGTCTCCCACAAAGAAGACACATGTCCAGTTTACTCAAATAGAAAATTACATTATTATTATTATTAATACTAATATCAACATCAATTAATTTTTTTTCTTATGAAGTTTAATGCCATAAATAGTGAACATTCATTGCTATCCATTTGATTTAAAAATAACCAAAGGCTCAAATCATATTTTGGATGAAAGTTCAAAGTCAGGATTCATTTTTTCAGCTGTCCCCAGCGAGGAAGACACATTTCCATGTTTTTTCTAGATAGCTTGACATCGTGTACTTCTTCTTAAGGTTTCTTTTCTTTTTGGTGGCTCAAATTTACTCTTCCTTGTCACATCTCTCAATAGATGACATCTTTACCACGAATATCATCGTACAATATACACCTTCTTTATTTCTTTCATGTTAAGGGAAAAGCCTTTTGGAAGATTTCTTCAGTGATTAGATTGTATGCTTTTATGGCATTTATAGTGATAGATTGGAAATCATCCCTCCACCTATTTATCTCAAGGGTTGGCTTTCTAGGCTCCACTCTTCTTCAATGGATACTCCAATCAAGCTTTCTTGCCCCTCTCGTCTCATGGATTTTGACGAACCGATCAAAATAGAGTGCATTATACAAATTATCAAAGTTAAAAACATGGTCATTTTGTGGGCTGTCCTATGATGCTTAGGGATGTAATTTTTTAATAGTCCTAATAGATTCTTGTCCAACTTGGATATTGTACCATGTTCATTGTAGTTCCTCCCTATTTTTATGCGGACCATGATCTTATATCTACATTATACAAGGAATTGTTTGAAGATGTTTTTCTTGGTGACTTGGATGCTATCTTCCAAAATATTAGGGATGACCTTACCAACCCATTAGAAGAAAATTATAACATGTTTTATGTTCATGGGGAACTTTTTGTCACCTACCCAATCATCTTT
Source organism: Cupressus sempervirens (assembly GCA_028749045.1). NCBI lineage: Eukaryota > Viridiplantae > Streptophyta > Pinopsida > Cupressales > Cupressaceae > Cupressus > Cupressus sempervirens. The sequence continues at coordinate 656,824,822 of CM053792.1, read as the reverse complement.
ATAGAGAACCCGATTGGCTTCTAGACAAGAAGTGATTCCTCCAAGAGGAACTTGCATTTCCTCATCTATTTTTGCTCAATCATTGAGCCCTTAGAAGAAGATTGGCTAGAGTGCTACTTCATGGAGGAGGATATCCTATAGGATAGAACCCTCACAACTGCTATTGAGGACCTTTGGGAGGCCTTTATAGTAGACTAGCGATCATCTTGTGCTTTTTGTTTTAACTTAATCTATAGAGCTCATTGAAACTCAAGCTCCAAACTCTCATTACATTTTGTTTTATTTAACTTTACTCCTACTACTTATTTGAATCTTAACATTATTGTTAATCTATACACATAATTTTTTTTAAACAACTATGTTGGCTATGGAATCATGGATCATTTTATTGGAAGTTCTTTTGAGTCATTGCCAAGTATAATGATGAACAATGCTCTCTATTATGATTTTCCTAGAACATCTAGTTATTTAATGGATTTTATATCAATCAAATTTAGATATAATCCTTGAATGGAATTTACTCCTATGAAAATTATAGCTAGTGTTTAGTTTTATTATACTCTAACCCTATCCAATGTTATTTTTCCATGGTAGTTGCTCTTTGCTATGGCAAGTGGATTGAAGGCAGAAAGTGGGTTACCATAAAGGTGTCACTTCAACATTGCATTGGGTTTCTTTTAAAAGTAAATAACATTTATAAATAAACTTTAATAAACCATTCTCATTCTCATGAAATTTACTATCATAGGGGGTATGACCCTAATATTTCTTGTAAAAAAGGGCATGCCCTTTTCAAGTCCCATTTAGGGAAAATGTATGTATACAAGACTTTGGTCTCAGGCTATACCAGGGATTTTCTTAACCCCATTCTTTTTTCCCTAGTGCCTGCACTATGAATGGGGGTGTATGGAAATATTTTGATATTAATAAAATGGGCATTTCCAGGTAAGTTCTTGAGGACTAAATGGTTTAGAAATCATGGTATTGTAACTATAGATTATAGAATATAAGCTTTAGTTTTGAATCATGCATGCAACTCTATAAGCCTAAATCATTAGTAGTGAGTAGTTACTAGTTAAATTATAGAATTATAGCTAATTTTCCAATTAAATTAAAGAATTACTTAATTTACTTTAAATTGTAAAGGCCAAACTATCAAAATCTATGAAAAAAATTTCAAACTATCGCCACTAATCGAACAATATCATAAATCACATAAACAAGTACTACAATGATATGTCAGATATAATCTATTGATCATAATGATAAACTTGAAAGTAAATGAAAAATACATAACACATAAAATCAATCGTTAGATCACAAAATGTCAACAATATGAGGGCTATACTAGGGGTTTTCTTTACCCCATTCTTTTTTCCTCGATGCTTGCACTTTGAATATGGTTGCCTGGAAATATTTTGATATTAAAGAAAAAGGAATTTGACACATTTTATGGGCATTTCTTGTAAGTATTTTGTCTCTTATGAGCATTCTATAGGCATTGGGCATTGACCATTAGATCACCAATGATCAACAATGTCTGGTGGATTTTTATCTAAAAGGGTAATAAACCCCAAAATGTTGACAAGTGTTAAAATTATAAAATATATAAAATGTACAACTTAATTTTTATTGTGGCCCACCTTTCATATCAATTAGTTCTTAGGAAGTAAGGTGAAACATGGCCAAAAATTTACCAAAGGCTCCCACAATGATGACACATGGATTGTTAGACGTTTCACTACAAGGAAATAGGGATTAACATCATCATGGCCTTATATCAACCATTAGATCACAAAAGATCAATGAAATGAGGTGTATTTAGGGACAAAAGGGAAAAAAACACTACATTTTACAAAAACATCCCTGTAATGATGATACATGTCCACTCTATCATATTACTACATGTTGTATTTCAATCAATGACTATGAGTACAAGCTTCAACTCTTAGCTATAGTATGTAAGATCAAGAATGTACATACTAACATAAATAAATACCCAATATGTGTCACGTATCAAAAATTATGTCTTTGTGTAAAGTTGTTTCTACTTGTGTTTTCATTGATTGATAATAGTTTTGCAGTTCTAAACTTGTAGCAACAATATTCTAGAATCTAAATCATAGAAAGGCTTATTGGTTAAAGAATTGCAAACATAGTCTGTCAGCTCTTTCAACACTTTCAGTCTTTTAGTTCTCTTCTCAAATTCAATTTCAAGGTAAGATCCCGAGGACTAAATGGTTTACAAATCATAGTTATAACTATAGATTGTATAATTTTGGGTTTAGTTATGAATCATGCATGTAACTTTGTAAGCCTAAATCATTAGTGGTGAGTAGTTATTGGTTAAATTCTATAACTCTAGCTAATTTGCAAGGTAAATTATAGTATTACTTAATTTAGTTTAAATTTGTAAATGCCAAAAGGATTTTTTAATTTTAATTACCCTTGTAAATTATATTATGTGACTATGAATAGTTATTCAAATTTTGTAACTGGATTACAATGATGGAAAGAAACATGCAGAGTGAAAACAAAAATAGAGGAAACAAAAAGATTTGACATACTTCTTCAAATTTCTTAAAAGACAAGGTTTCATTGATGAATTTCATGATATTTATGATCCTATTATATATGGGAAAAATATCATGGAAATTAGGTTGTCACTTGAAAATAAGTGGACAAATCCAAAAAAAGATGAAAAGTATTCTAAGTATAACGCTAGTGTAGGGACCATAACATATAAACTAGCAATGTGGTTTATTAGAATAGCTCATTTGGCATTTCCTCTAGTATCCTTTTTTTATAACTTGTCATGCTCTATGCCAAAATCTATGATGAAAATAGAACAACAATTATTAATAAAAATACGTAAGGGGTAATTTTTTCCATAACTAAGACTGAATTTGCTAATCTATTAGGAGTAACATGGGTAGCAGAAAACTCAAACGTGCAAATTGACCAAGAAAATCTAGCAGAGTTATATGAGAGATTACCAACAAATTAAAAATATTCCTATGTTAGAGGACTAATATTTTCCCCATCCAATTTTCAAAGTGATCCAAAGCCTCCTTATAAATTTGATATTTTTTCGCAATGGGTTCAGGATACTATGTCCTTGCTATCATTTTGTTTGGGGTTGGAAAGTAATGAGGAAGTGGGTACCAACATTCTAGAAATGATTTACAATATTAATTGTCAAGCAATAGTAGTATAATATAATTTTATTAGGCACATTCTTCAAAACATGCAAGAACAACTTTTAATGATTAAAAGTGGTTCCCAGAAGATGTTAAGATTCACAACCTACCTGTGCTATCTTATACTATCAAAACATCATTAATCATTTCAAATTAACCAACTTGAGCTTAATGTTCAAGATCAAGTATACCAATGGTTACTTGTTATAAGGATGAGTGATAGTAGAAGGAACTACAAGGATTTCTTTGACTTCTTCTTAGCACCCGTGTGTTATACAATAATAGACACTTCAATGCCTAGATTTCTCGAGTCTTGTAGAAATTGCATTGAACTAGGAAGTCAAATAAAATTGGCTGATTGGTACTTCATGGAGGACTACACCGTATTAAGGTTTTGTGATTCAATGGTAGAACCCTGCAAACTTCCAATACATATGACACTGAGGGTTTTTGCATTGGAATATGTATAGCAGATAGAGAGCATAATGTACTATTTCATGGTCAGCAAAAGAAAAGCCATTTTTTTTCTTTCCTTTCTCATGCAGAGGGTTCACATTCAATAGATCAACATTCCAAGTGCCATAAACATTTTTAACAATGTTTAATTTTGATGTTGATGCTTACTAGCAGTATGATCTAGTAAATGTAATTAGCTCAAAGCTTGTAAAGTATCCCATTTATTTAAATATTTATAAATATGGACTCTTGGGAAGTTATTACAAAAAAGATGGAGAAATGCACCATTGAAAGCAATATTTTAGTTTAGGAATTGTCAGCACAAATTAGAGAATTGCATAACCAGAAAAGAAAACAAGAGCTCATCACATCCTACGATTTTTATCAGAAAGTGGATAACTCAAGTAAAATTCCAATTCCAATAGAAATAGAGATTGATTGCAACCTTCAGGGTTGGATTGAAATACAAATTAGAGAGTTTTGGACAATGCAAAAGAATCTCGGTGAGTCAAAGACCTTTGCAGAGTTTGATTCTTTGGATGAGGATAAAATGTTTAGCATCTAGAAGCTTGAAAAAATCTACCTAGGGATGGGTTTGAAGATGATTATAATGAGTGATCTATGGACCCCTAATCTACTCCAAGTACAAGTACATTTTCACTCTTTTCATTATTTGTTGTACTCAATATAGAAAGAATGAAAACTTATGACAAAGGGGTTGACTTGATATAAAAGATGGGTTATTTAGGTGTTGGTGGGATAGGACCAAGTGGTGAAGGAATTTTTTTTCCATCTCAAACATCAGCTCCACTAAAATGTTGTGCTACTCCAGTCCTTGGGGGTGAATCATCTCTATCAAGTTCCTCTATAAGTGGTAGTGCCATTCCTAGTTTCCCTATTTTTGTCTCACATTCGATTCAAACTTCACTTTCCACTACCTTTATTTATAGTGGTGTACAAGGGAGATTACAAGTAGATATGGGTCAAGTTAAACTAGGCAGTGAGAAGAAGCAAAAGGTTATGCTAATGGTTGTTAGTACCAATCCAATGCTGAGCTTGAAAACTACCACTAATACAATTCCTTGAGGACAAAAACCTTAGAGTAGTCCTAAAACTCCACCAACCAGTGACAGTGGGATGTGATTAGGAATGGATCAAAGTGCAATAATTAGAACACTGGACATAGGTGAAACTAGAGACTACATTAGTGCAAGTGTTATTTCTCCTTTCAAACATAAATTTTATGTTTGCAAGCCCATATTTTAGTTTCAATGATTTTGCTACAAATTTTCAATAGACCAAAATAAACAAAAGACAAAATAGAAAGACATTGAAGAAGGAAGCAATTGTCATAGCTTGTGATGAAAAACTTGCATTGACTAGGATTTTTCCATCTTATGATCTAACTAAAGATTTGATGGAGTTAATAGTTGTGTCCCCCCAAACATATAATAATCCATCAAAGAGATAGATAGATCCATCAAAATTACAGGTTAGCACCCTATCAATGGATTTCTCAATAGTTAAAAATGTGGACAAAGTCTATGTAGCCAAAAAGATGAACAATATGGTCTACACTTCACTATTCAAGTTGGAGAGAGAAAAAGAAGTTGGTGAATACTATTGAAAAGTTAAAAGTAGACCTTGGAAACCAAAAGGAATAGGAGAAAGCAGTGGATAAAAGGTACAAAGAATTAGAGAAACTAATAAAAGATGATTCCTTCAAAGAAGCAATTGAACCAAGAAAAAATGAAGGTAGAGCTGGAAATTTTGAAGGAACAATTGGAAGAAAGCAAGCAAAATGAAAAAATTGGTCATGTAAACATACAGGAAGTAGAAGAAATAAAAAAGGTGAGGGAACAATTGGAAGCCAAATAAAAAACTAGAGAAAATAAAGATTCCATGGTAAGTTTGCTAAAATAGGTGCAATTGCAACACAACTAAATAATAAATTAAGTGAGGATTTGGAGAATGAGAGGGCAAAAGAAAAATAGTTGGAAGACAAAGCACAAGAAATAAGGAAACAAGGTGAAGATGATTTGTCAAAATTATTGGGAGAGATAAATGAGGTAGATAAAACAATTGGAAACTACAAAAAATAACTTGAATCAACCAATGGAAAAGTTAAAAATATAATGAAAGAAATAAAAGAAACCATTTGGGGGGAAATTAAAGCAAATGGTGAAAAGTTGTGTGATTGGTTTGAATTGTATGATAGTCTTGATATTTTTTATTGGAAGATCAAAGAGAATGTTAAGAAGAGTGTTGATCTTTTTCAGAAGTAGAGCACTACAAGAAAGATTTTAAAACAAATCAACACAAGGAATTCATGACTATGTTACTACAACACTACATACAAGCTATATCATTCAAAACTATCAGAAATTGAGGGAAGCAGATAAATATTTGACATCATTTAGAGATTTCTCACCAAGATGACTGATAAAACAAAATAAATGAAGGGTCTTAGTTTTTCAAATCAATCTATAACTGCAAATTCAACATAATTCAATTGAAGGAAAGCTTACCTAAAAGAATTGGAGGACACAATGAGGTATGAAGTAGTCAAGTTTCCAAGTTACACAACTCCTCAAGGAATTGCAAATTACATCAAACAATTGGAAAATATGAGGGTACTATTGGATTCTTTCTTGCATTCAAATATATCTTCCAAACATGAAATTATGACAAATTTGCAAGTCATTTACCATATCATAACAAGCATCCAACTTCTAGTAGAAGTAGAATGGAACATCCTCTAAAAGTTAACAGAATCATCTCATAGTTGATCAATCATAGTATGTGAAAGTAATTTTAATCATTGATTCATTTCTATAATGTTGTACTATATACTTTATTTCTATTTGTAATGGTTAGATAGGAGTTTCAAGTTTGTACTTTATTTCTTGAACATGATAAATATAGCAGAATGTAGATGGTAACATGCTAAATATGCCTCTCAAAGGCAAAAGAGACTTACACCAAACTTGATGCTACTCTTCCCATCAGGAAGATTGACTTGAAGCTATTGCTGCTCCCTTCTTACTATAAAAGGGAATTCAGGGTCAGTTGCTATTGCTAAGGTTTGTAAGTTATAACTATGTAAAATGAGCTCATTGAACTATATCAATTATCATATATCTATAATATATATAAGATAATGAAAATTAATATGAATTGTAATTCGCTAATGCTATATTTTCAAAAAATTAATGAAACTTTTCATGCATTGTACAATAACAATTTAACATTGTATGATAATGAAACAATTCTATTTGACTCTTCACACGAGGAAAACCAAAATAATGAATCAATGACTATTGACTTGTCACTTGCATTCTACTACCACTTGTTGGGCATTCATTTTGCACGAGTTCAATGATAGGAATCCATATTGTAATTCCTCTCTTGAAAAGAAAATATTTTTAAGGATCCACTCTAAGGTTCAGTGTTCGTCTTGCGACGTACCAAAATCCACTCAGTAGAAGATAAATGTGAATGTTCTCGAGGAGGCCTTTGTTGGTTCTAAAAAAACTCTTTTGTCTTGGAATCAAAGTAAAATGTGTTTTTTGTCTCAAAATATCACACCCAAAAGAACAATATTTTTGTATTTTCCATTTTTTTAATGAATGCAATTCTAACAATGCAACTACTATGAGGTCCTATTCTAACAGGGGGATAGCAAAGCAAATAGTGAAACTGAAAGAAAATAACATGAGATCAAATAACTTGAAATTGAAATTCCTAAATGGATATAAGCTACAAAACACAACACGCTGTGAGTTAAACCTTTGAAGAAATTGGTAGGAAACCAATGAAAACAGGAGCAACGCTTCCTAGAATCCACTAATGCAATCGTCAGTGAGAATCTTTAACAAATTGAATGATGTTTCACTCTTCATCAAATCGCAAGGCCACGAAAAGTGCTCTCATGCAAGACAAAAAGCTATGTAGACACAATCAGGTGATCTCCTATCAAGTTTGTTACATCAACAAAATTCATATATCTGTAGCAAACACCAGAACTAAAAGATCACACAACTAGAAACGACACAATAAACCTTTGGCTCAATCACAATCTCATGAATAAAATCCACAAAATAATGACACATTCAGGAAAGAATAACTACACTCCGAATGCTAGCACCAAAAGCAAAACTTTATTGCATAATAACAACTTTTGTTACATTTTACAATGGGGTATTTATAAGAAATCATCTCCTCAATTTGTGTTGAGAGTGAGAGATATGTTAATGCAATAAAATGCTTTTAAAACATTAAAAAAAACTAAATATATACAAACTGGTAATCTAACTGGTGCTTAGAGGGACTCCATCCATATTTTATTCATTAATTAGATGCATGAGCCCTTTACATGTCAAAAACAATGAAAGCATGAGAGAGAAAGTAGGAGAAAGACATCAGTCAAAGTAGAAGTGCATGGAGACACCAAAAATAGAAGTTGGCTCTTCACTTGATGTGTGTTGGAGTTAACTTGCCATCAAAATGTGCTCCCACTGCATGGAAAGTGCTATTTTTGGAACTGGCAATCAATTATCGACGCACCTCTGAATTGCGGACCTGTAGACCTATGGAGCTACGGATCTCGGCTGGGTCAAAATCTCAAAATTTTACTAAGTGTCAAAATTGAAATTCTGGCATCTAGGTTTTTCTCATCTTTATCCTAAAGATATGTTTGGATGTTTGCCCTTGAATTTCTCTATAATCTCAGTAATCTTAGTAGCATTGGGAAGATCCAAAGCCTCATACTTGTCTTTGACCTTCTATCTATAGTTGTCCACCTCAATTCGAGTTTTTGCAAAATCTCCGAGCTTGGTGTCCAACTCTAAGAATGCTTCTTCTGTCCTGAAGGCTTGTTTGATGTCTTCATCATTGGATGCTTCCTTTAAAGTATTTTTGAAATTCTCCACAACTACCTCAACTGGTAAAAGCTTCTCTTCATCTTCAAAAATGTCCAAGTATGCATCACTATACAATTTTTCTGCTTCCAAAATTCGCTCTTGGGCTTGGTCCTTAAGCCTATGTATCTCATCATGCAATGTTTCCATCACTTTATTTCCATTTGCAATCTTTTCTATCCAATCATCTATCATGTCTAACTCTTCTCTGATATATACATCAATTAGAATGCGATACCTTTTCCCTTTTATGGCCTGTAGAGTTTGTAAATCCTTGCTCCATACTCGTACCTCATCCATAATACTGAATTCCTGCCTCAAAATTGCCATGATTTTATCAACATTCTCTTGTGTAGTATGCAATAACCTTAGACTTCCTCTGATTATAGTGATACCCCTATCCTCAAGGCTATCTCACCAATCCTAACAAGATCTCAAAAATGGACTGAGCCGTACACCTTCTCCTTCTTTAAGAATGGTAGTCAAAGTCTCCTTAGGGTGTTTAGAATCAAGAGGACCAATAACTTCAACTAAATATCCTTTTAAGATCTCAACTTGCCTTCGAAGTGTTTTGATTTAAATCTCATCCTGTTCCATATGGTTAAGAACCTCCTTGACTCCCATAGTCATCATCTATCAAGAAGTATCTCGTGTAGGCTTTCCTAACATGATATCCTTCACTTCATAGTCTTGGAGGCTAACAACTTCTTCATCTATACCTTTCGGAGGGTGAGCCACCTGTGCAAGTAAGTCCTAGTTCTAGGTAGTAGTGATGAATGCAAAGGGTGTTGCATCATGTAATGGAGAGTCAAGCTTGTTCAAAATCTCTGCAATGTCACAAATATCATCCTCTGAAGCAAGGAATTAATGCTTAGCACTTCTCATTATTTCTTTCTAGAACCATCTCAGGATATGTCTTTCTGTAACCTTGGCTTTGGATGATGAAGGGACGTGTTCAACTACCTCCTTCCCTTTATCACTCTTGCTTGGAGTCTCCTGTTGTAAGGGTTATTCTTCTATACTCTCAATTTTTGTAGATCCCATAGTTTGATCCTCAACTTCCTGACAAGGTTGTTGTATACATTCTACTACCTGTGCCTCTTTTGAGGGCTCATCAATAACCCTTGGTTCTAGTTCTCCTTGTAATGATGATTCCTTTTGAACATGTTCTTCTAAACTTAGAGGTGGAGGTGTCATTGAAATATTATCTACCATCATAACATGAGGTGAAGATGGGGGAGTTGGATGAGGACCTTGCGTCTCAAGTGGCATCTGTGTCCAATCTTGCTATTGAAGTTCACCTGTAGGAGTATCTCTAATCTTATCTCCAACCAATTCTGTACCCACTAGCATGAAATCAAAATCTAGGATGGAGAGAACATCATCACCTAGCTCCCTTTGCTCATTCACCCATCATTTTACTTCATCTTTTGAAGAAGAGAGTTCTACCATTTTAGCTTGGGTGGGTGGTGGGGTATTTGTGACACTCTTCTTTCTTTCAAATTCTGTGGCTTCGGCTAGTCAAGTTCTCCTTTGTAGAGGCACTTTCTCTTCCTCCTCATCTGACTGTGTTTCATTCTCATCTGATTCTTCCTCGAGAATGGTTTTAGGAATAGACCAATTAGGTACTAATCTTTTACGAACTCTTTGCCCCTTGTTCATTCTAACCTTGACCCTCTTTTTCTTCTGTAGAACCATAGCAGAAGCAGGCTCTTCATGCATCAGATGAATGGATGTCTCTAGAATCTCTCCCTCTTCTTGTTGGCTTGACAAAATAGGAGGTAATGGAAAATCAACCTAGATATGAGAAATTCTAGAGTCTTGGGGCTCCTACGGAGTAGATTCCTGTTGCTGCAAAGGGGCATGTTCTTCAACATGCTTTGTCTAAATCCTTCGAGGAGAGGGTCTCTTCCTCTTTTCCTTCTTCTTTTCTAAAGGATGGCAGTATCCCACTAGACGATCAAGCTGGTAGATTTTTTTTGGCCTAATAAGAGACTGGAGTGCAAAGATAGGAACTGTGACTTTCATCCCTTTTACCCTTTCTGGGTGAGCATGTGCATGGAATATCACTGTATCTAAAATTGGATCAAGTGGAAAGGGTTTCTTGATCCAACTCTTTGTCATTCTGATGACATGTCTTGCTTGATGATTAATATCATCTCCTTCCTCTCTACCAATTTTTTCATTTAGGATGGGCCTCTCACCAACTTTATCTGTATTGAATAAGGGATCCAATAGCTCCTATGAATCCTGTAGCCTTATCTCATCTGGGATGGTCAAATGGAGAGCCTTCTCCACTAAATACAAAGTCATTTTGCAATAGTCCCTGATACGAACATCATAGTCATTTTTAGTATTCATCCAATTATCTTCAATGGCATCCTTGTGGTAGAATTCTTTTCCTACCAGGTTTTCCACTTTACCAACATTGTCAAAGAATGGCCAGGGAGAGTTATATTCTTCAAGAGGATAATTCTCCCATTTCCACTTGAAAGTCAAGATATCCTACTTTCTCTTCACCTGGTATGCTCCTATTACAAAAGGCCAATCCCAACAAGGCCTTCATTGTTTTTTGATCCTCTCATAAGCTAACTCAATCTGTCGAGAAATTTCCATTAGAACCAACTTGTCACTTGGGTATCTTGGGAGCTTCTTTGGATGGATGGATGCACCACCAACTTGAATGTATGTGAATGTCTGAAACTGGATGAAATATGCACCGAGAGCTGTGATTTGTGCCTTGGCCTCATTAGACAATCTCTTCCCATAATCCCCTTCGATGAATCGAATGGTGGAAAAGATGAAGGCATCATTCACAATTCTATACTCTTTTCTTTGTGGTGAGAGCTTCTTCTTAACTAGCTAAGGATAGACTATATACAACCATGCATTAGGATCTTGCATACTTCCCTTCTTGTACAACCCAGGATAGTTGGTGGCTCTTGCTACAAGTAGATATACCACATAAGAAGTCATATAGGACTTCTTCTTGTCCTTTACTATTCACAACTAGTTACACAAGTTCTCACTCAGCGTGGTGGCCCAATCTAGTGGCATCTTTGCATGTCTGATGGTCTCAATGAAGTTGACCATGAATAGAGTGAGATGACTTGCTTTAGGCAATCCCATAACTCTGCTCAAGAAAATGATTGAATATCCAATGTCATCCTTCATGTATCCTCGAGTCATATCTACTTTGCTGATTGTCTTCCCCTGATGTGGCTTCTCAATGAAGTATGAGGAATATATGATGTCGATGGCCTCCTGGTAATGATCCTTATGCCACCTCTTAGCTGCTTCATATGAAGGTCTGATAAACTGATCAGCTCTAGGTAGGTGAAAAACCCTCTCGATATTATTAGGTCGTAGATCTAAGACCACTTCCCCAGTGATGCTCTTTAATACCCTTTCCTCAGAAACAAAATGCCGAGATAGGGTCATAATCAATTCAGCTAACTGCATAGTCCCAGGATGTGATGCTACATTTACCAATCCAAAACGGATTAAGGTGGATCTCAAAGATGATCTTTCGATTGGGTTTTTACAAACTCTCAAAAACTCTTCGAAGTCCGTGTGTCCAAGTTTTGTGTCTTTGATCTCAGAGTATTCATTGTGCAACCGTGACTTTGGGGTTACGCCTTGGAACTTGTACACAACTGGTTTTGTTGCTAATTCAGATGTAGATGCCATCTAATTATATTTCTTACACATCATAAAAGAGAAAAAAATGATTAATTATTGGATATATATAAAATGTAAAAAAAAATGTCTTTCTAGAAAATTCATTTAGTTTTTTATTTTATTTTATTTTTTCAAAACTAATTTAAACTAAAAAATTAAATTAAATTAAAAAAAGAAAGTTGAGGTGTGGTGGCACACGCCTCATGTGTGTCAAAAGAGAGGGGGGTGAGCGGTGTTGTGCGCCCAAAAGGCATGTGTAGCCCAATAGGGCACGCGTAGAGCCATGTTGCATGCCTAAAAGGGTGTAGTGGCGGCAGTTGCGCGGCCCAAAGGGTGCTCGTAGAATTGTGCCACACACCTAAAAGGGCATGACGGTGATGGCCATGCGGCCCAGAGGGCGCGTACTGCATCGTGCCGGGTTGTGTGTCCAAAAGGGCATGGTGACGGTGGCTGCGCATAGCCCAAAGGACGTGTGCAACGCTGTGTGTGCATCTAAAAGGGCTTGACGGTGGCCACCATGTGCAACGCTAGGCGCACTTCCTCCCATGGTCACACACGTGTGTGAGGGTTTGAGTGGAGGTAAGGGGGGAAGGGTCTCCATACCTTTCCCTCTTAGCCCTTCTGCTAAAAATGAATCAAGTAATAAGGGGAAGGGGGTTTTATAACCTCCTTCCTTCTTTTCCTTTGCAAAGAACGCACGCGTGAGAAGAATTTTTATTTTATTTTTTGGTTTTTTGACTTTTAAAATTCTAATTTATTCAATCGAGTTTTCTTCTCCTGACTCTCAAACTATGAGTCTAGGAGTCGAAAAAAGTAGGGGGTAGGAATGGGGAATTTGTTGTGGAGACCACAACACCACTATTACTATTTAGAAATTTAGAATTGAATATTGCAAACATAAATTACATTCATGCAATTCATGTGTACCACTATAAGAATTCTCTCATATGAATTGCTAAATTTTCAAAAAATTAATGAATATCTCAAACAATACAATTGACAATGAATATTAATTATAAAAGAAGATTTGCATTTAGTATCATCAACTTATCAAGTTGCAACCACAATGTTTAATAATCATGAACATTTGATATGCATGATTAGTAAAAAAGTGAGTGTAGTAATAATTCTAATTACTAATAAATACTTATGGCTTGCTACTACTAAGTGCTAAATCGGATCAAGTTGCCACATCCTCTCATCCTTGACATTTTTAGGTTCATAATTTTTAGATTCCTCACTATCAACTAACTCATAGTTTTCTTCATTATCCTCATAGTTTCCTTCATTAGTCCTTGTGTTAAATCTTCACTCTAAGTCTAGTGCATGTCAAGCTCATTAGTAGTAGTACTAGTCTGCCCACTTCCACTACCACTACCAACACTAGTACATGAGTTAGTGCCATTGGTATTCTTCTTGGCACTACCAATCCCACTTTAGTTAGAAATATTTCCCATCCCTCTTCTTTGACATTTCTTCCTCCATATTTTGACTACCCAATCGTAAGAAAAAGTGTGGACATCATACCTAGGATTGTATATCCTCAAGAAAGGATCCAAATTTTTATCTAATTTGTTTCTTATATTTGACTTTATGAACCCCAAAGCATTGAAAACTCTCATCCACCACCGACCTCAATATCATGGTGAGACATAATTTAGTAAGCTTGAAATATTCTGATATTTAATCTCTCAACATTTTTCTTTGACCTAGATAGTCCCAAAGCCTTGTAACTAATCCTTGTATATGGGGGTTCTCCATAGAATTATATTTTTCCTCCATTGTGTGTGAAAAAAAACTTGATTCCTCTCTCAAAAGAGATTCATCTATTATTCCATTTATAGTTACTCCATTGATTACTTCAGTTTTGTAAAATTGTTTTATCAGAGTTAGTAGCCTATCTCAAAAATAATATTGAGGAAACACAAAAACCATGGATTCAAGTAGTTTATCTAGAGGGAATCTTATTCTAATTTATGATGAAAGATCAAAGGAAATTACTTTTGTAGAAGTAGTTACAAACTCAACAATCTTGGCAAAATCTTCCTTTGTAATACTTGTCACTCACCTCCCAGGTCTCCTTGCTAGTCAATCCTCATCTGTCTCCAACATGCCACTATAGTGCATTGGTATGTCGATTCCACATACACTGGCACATTACTCCACATCTGCATTGATATGTAGATAGTTATTAGGATTGTCCAAGTTTATGATTTTCTACCACTTATCAAATTTTATACCAAATAATGTTCTATTAGTTTGATAGAGATTATCTAGGGTCAAGCATGTTCTTTTACATATGTTAAAATATTCTACAATAAACATAGCCCTTTGCTAGGTCTTTTTCATTATATCCCTCATCTCCTCTAGTATGGATAGAAGAGATGCTAAAGTTAAGAGTATCGAGCTACATCTATTAGCTTTGACTGAAGGACTAGATATTTTAGGTTTTTAAACTTGTCCTTCTTGGAGTTAATGAGTCCAAGCAATGATGGATATTCTAAAAAAAGATGATGGGCTAGTTTGTCCAAAGAGATCCATCTTGTATCTTTATCCTTAAGAAGCTTGTTCCCACTAGTTAGTCCATCAACAAAGACTTTAAATTCCTTGAATCATTTAGGACCTCAAAAAAATATTGGTAGACCTCCTTGATTAAAGTTTCAACTTTCTCTGCTTGAGCATTTGAGCTCCCAACTCCAAAAGATAGATTCATTCTATGGGCCATGTAGTGAATACCAATAATGTATGGTGCATAATAAATTTTTATCTTTGCACAAAGACCATTCATATTACCTTGCATTATTGAAGCTCCATCAGTTCCAACACACACCAACTTTTTGAAAATCATCATATTATCTAGACCTCAACATTCAATTAGATTTTTCTTGAATAGTTCATATATATATTTTCTACAATTGCACTTCACTCCATTTTAGAAATACATAGTAGTAAAGGTTGAAAAATAAGATTGTGTATAGTATAAACATGCATACATATCCATGAAGTATTATCAACTATTGTAACTTCACCTAATGAAATTGCAATAAAAGTTGACTCTTTTATTTTTACCTTTACGTCTTCTTTTTCAACCTTAACAAGACATCTTGCCCGTTCCCATCCACTATTCAATTACTAGTGACTATTGGGATAGTTACAAACTTTCAAAAAGTTAAACAAAGTACTCATTGATGGGTAGTTTCTCATAGGACACCCTCTATTCAAAATATAAAAGACAACACAAGAATTGAACAACTTTTGCCATTTGTTCACTTTCTAGTAATCTTCCAAGATAAGATTCAATAGAACCTTTAATTTCAGTAGGGTTTGTCTATATTTTCTCTTGATAATTATATATTTTAGAATTTTTAACATGTTGGAATTTTAAAATTAGGATTATCATTTAACCTAATCTATCTAGGATCTATGGTGTATAATTTATTCTAATATGGGGTTTATTAAATTAGGAATATGGTTTAGCAATTAGGGTTACTATTCAAGTTATCACTTAGCATTCAACTTAATCTATCTAGGATCAAAGGTTTATAATTTATACTATAATGAGGTTTACTAAATTAGCAATATGATATGGCAATCAAGATTACTATTAATAGTATCACCATTTCAAGTTATGGTTTTGTATTTATGATTACATGATGATGGTTCACAATTAGGATGAGACTTAGAAATTAAGGTTAGGTTTGTAAGAATTTATATAAGCATCATGATAAATCACAATAAAATTTTAAGATAAAGAAAAAATATTTAGGATAAGGCCATCAATTGGATTAGCAATAGGGTTTACAATTTTGGAAGCATAACTTTATTTCTATGTTTGGATCAATTTTGTATATGTCAAGTTTGAACAAATTTTAAAGTTAGTTTTGAGGTTTAAATATTTTTAATATATGCATGAGGGTTTAGTTTGTTTTAGTGCCTCTGCAAGGGGTCAAATTATTATAGAGCAGAATTTCAAAGTTGTTTTTATGTTCTAGGGGTTTGTACTATGGTTAGCATTACGATTAGGTCTTAACATTAGGGATTGAAGAATCAATGAGGGTTAAAGTTGATAGAGTTTAGTGTTAAATAATTTTTTGTTAAGTAAATGACCTATTTTAGAGTTGTGGTTAGGGGTCCATTTAATTTATGTGAGGGTCTAATTTGGTTAAAACTGTTAGGTTTAGGGTTCAATTTGGTATATAGAGTTAAGATTCAAAGTGGTTTAATGACTAGAATACTTATGTACATGTACATGTGTAGAACATATTCAATAAGGATAACTTCCCAAGGTAGGAGAAGGGTTATCCCAAGCTCAAATAGGTACACACATCTCACAAGTACAATCTAGCTCTAGATTGAGGAAGGCTTTATAACTTTAAAACATGTTTTAGATACCTTTCCCCTTACAAGTGCTTGATTTTATTTAATATTGTGTTTGCAATAGTCGATGATGGAAATGTTGGATAGGAGGAAATTGAAGTTGAAGTAGTGGATATTGAAGAAGGTTCATCACAATTTCAAATAAGTATGTGCATAGAGCTCTTAAGTTCATTAAAAGTTAAATCTATAATATTTTTTCATGTTGGGATATAGATAAAATTATATGATATTTCAAGCTATGTATTTACATATATGTCCCTTTAAGATTGTGTCTTAAGAATTTAATTTAATTTTTCTTGTAGCCCAAGATCAAACAACAAATTAGAATGTTAATCTAGCTCAAAGATTGAAGAGAAAAAATAATTATAGAAACATAGATCATTTAATTGAAATCGACGTAGAAAAATTGAGAGAATATGCTAGTCAACCTACACATACTACAAAAAGGACATTGAATAAAAAGTCTAAGGAAATAATTGCACAATTTGAGAAACATGATACAATGGAGAAAACTAAGTTATTATCAATTTCTCTTCTTAAAGATGAATGGAAATAGCCATTAAAATTTTTGAGATAGATACAAGTATGAAAAAGAGAAGGACTTATAACCTACAAAAAGACATTGTTGAAAGTGTTAAGGAAGGATTGCATTCCATTGGGAAAATAACTAGATCTGTAGATAGATCCATGAAGCGTAATACTTACATCTATTTTAAATAAGAAAATGTACCAGAAAAGACATATCTCTTCACTTTCATCTCATATCAAGTATAGTTGAAAGAAATTATCACATTACTTGAAAAGGAAAAACAATTTGGATCATAGTATATTAGAAGGCAATTGGGCACTAATGTGTAGAGATCCTTGATCTAATAGGATTGGGGAAATGGTTAAGAACTTGAATATTCAATTTTGGATTGATATTACTCATCCTTCACCAAATAGAAGATATATTACCAAGTAGAGGATTAGGCATAAGGAATATTTGCAACACACAAAAAAATGGTTGGATGTCACACAGCGTGAATTGTATCTCTCATATTATAATTTAAATCCTGACATAAAGATTGGACAAATAATATTTGAAATTTTGAAGCCCTGTTTTGTGAAGATAAATAAATATTTTAAAACTTGCTATCGATACCATGTTGAATTTGATCTATGCTATTAAGGGTTCCAAAAGTTGATATAAGAAAGTGGAGGTTCTCAAAAATTTTCCCCCTAAATGACCAAGTCAATTCATAACATCAATCTTATGTTACGAATAAGATGATCATCCAATAGGTGAAATAGATTGCACAAGAGGAACTTGTGAAGTATGTGTTAATTTGACTAAAATTTATTTGAGATAAGAAGATACTAATATGACAAGGACGATAAAATGTCAGAGATATAAGTACATAAGGTTTGAAAAAAAGTTGGTAAAAAATCAACAAGGTTTAAATATGTAGAGGATGAGATAATTATTGAAGAATTTATGTCAAATTTTTGTAAATTAATTCAACCATATATATGCCATGCCTTTTTTGCTAAGTGGCAAGCATAATAGTTTCACACACTAAGAGAAACTTTTCCACTTGGAACAATTTTATCTATTGTCAACTATGTAGAGACTTACTTTTTGTTAATAAAAAACAACTTCAAGTGGAATACTACTTTACAGAGTAGGCCACTATTATGGTCTAGGTGTCTTATTGACATACACAAATTAATTTAGATGCTGTGGAAAGTACACATCAAGAACACATCATTAAAAAAGAGTCACTTTTACATTAGTGATGATAAAGAGCACATAACACATTTTGTGGAACACTATTTTAAGATAATTTTTGAATATTTGGAAAATGAAGGCATAAAAATAGATTTTTTTTATATGGTCAGATGTTTAAATCTGCCAAACAATTCTATGCATTATGTAGATATCATCGATACCAAAATATACCACACATTTGAAGTTTTTTTTATAGTGGACATGTAAAGGGTGACCATGATGGTGCATGAGGTTGTATTAAATGTGCTTTAAGAAAGTATGGAATCGACCATGATGTTATTGAGTGGTGTAAAATGCACTTTAAGGTCACAAATATAGATAACACCTCATCACAAGTAGATTAGATCATAACATTTAGATTATTTTGGGAGGTATCATGTTAAATTAATTTGAATTAAATTGAATAAAATTTGTATTTAATATGTTAGGTGAATAAATTATCTTTAATATTTATATAAATTATATATGAACAATTTTAACCCATTTTTTTTATATGTATGTGTAGACCTTACATTCAAGTGTCGATAGAAGATCAATGCATGCATGCAATATGGTAGACAAGATATGATCTTTGCATTCAATTATGAGTACACATAATAATATGTGATCATTGGACACTAGAGATTACTCATGGTTTTGTCTTCATTGTATTGATCAAAACTATGGTGGTTGGACTAATCAAGAATGTGGATATGTGGCTAAATGGACTTTGGTGCCACTAGATGTTATTTGTTGGAAATATTCAAGGCTATGCTAGGTTACTAAGAGGGGAGGGATAAATCAATAACCAAAAACTTTATCAATTATAGATCTTAATTACAGTAATCCAATTACCATTTAGTTCATCATATATGATCTAATTGTATGCATGACAAACTAGAAACATAAAACATTCATAACACTTGAACACAATGATTTGGTGACCCAGAAACCGTTCAAATAGAAAGTAAAATTGGCGTAAGATGATACCCACAAAAATTCAATACTGTAGCATAAAGTTGGCCTATTAAGGTTTACAATGATCACTTTTGATGATCTTCCCTATTAGGAGCAATTAGGACTTCTAGGTCCACCTTGTTAGAGGTTTTACAAACACACAATGAATTATGCACTATATTAAGCGATTTAAGAAAGACTATTAAGTCTACCTTGTGAAAGAATTTTGACTGGTTCACCTATTAGGATGAAACAATAGATCTCTAACTTACAACTAGGTTGTTGATAGAGATTCCTTGGTTATATTGATCACCTTTCTATGATAGATTTGTCATTGCTGCTCGTTATGCTGATATGACCTTCATAAATCTTTATCTGCTTCTTATATTCACATTCTTGCACTTGCATTACATACACATTCTTGCACTTGCATTACATACACATTGTATTCCATACATTTTTGATATGATAGAATACATCACATATATATATCAAACCAAATTAAAAAATTACAAAGTTGGTCATCATATAGGTTAACACAAATATGACAAGGTCAGCCCAAATGAAGACACTTGGGTTCTGAAGACTGACTTGGTGAAGTTATGATACTCGGTGTCTATTATCATTACTTGACATCATCATGCACTCAGTAGACAGAAGCTCGGTTGATACTGATCACTTTAAAGTAGTCTTGAACTCGGTCCACACTGGTGACTAGGTAGATGTTGTGTAACTTGGCATAAAATGAATCACTCGGTAAACACATAAGCTCAGTTTACACTAGCTTCACATTACATGAACTGTGAATTTGATAGAAACTGCAATGGTGGGTAACCACTAAAATGCTTAGGTTGAAATGCTAGACTTAATCTACTCGGTTTGAATTATTGGGCTTCACACTAACTGAATACACTTGGTAAGCACTGAAATGCTTAGTAGCTATTGGAATTAGTCCAAAAAACTTGGTAACAATTGTAGAGATTAGTGGCTACTGAATTAATGGTAAACACTATAGACTGTTCAATGAGCTCGGTAGCCATAAAAAAATTGAATAAGTGTATGCAACTAATAAAAAACTTGACTAATATATCAGCAATCTCCCGCTTTGGCATTAGTGAGAAAAACACTTATCAGCCAAAATTTTATATACATCACCATGTGATACTAGCTCGATAGAATATACTGTTTTGAGATTTTTCAAAATTTATCTTTGTAAGGTATACTATACATCATCTATTATATACATTCTCCTCATAGCATGTTTTTTCCCATAGTATGTGTCTCTCCGTATATAGTATACCATGTGTCTCAACAATAATCTCCCCCTTTTTGACAATAATGCCAAATATTTATTTAGAACTTCTCTATGAGATAAAAAATTAAAATGTACCTTAAGAATAAGTGCCAAGGTTTTGTCCCAATTATCTTGCAAAATCTTGCATGTATGTAGAGCAATTTGTACTTTTGCAGAGAGTTCTATCATGTGATTTGCAATAGAGAAGTTATTGTCATGGATCAAGGTTTTTGAGTAAACAATATGTTTTTGCATTGTATCCATGATAAGAAGGATCATATTCTGAATATCAATTAGTGTTGATCGGATCCTTGCTTCTTATCTTAACAATTGTGCCTACATGATTGACAAAAATCTAATCTTCATGTAACGTGCAGAGCTTGAACTATGGTCAAGTTGCAACTGCTGGGCACTGGATTTTAGATCATCATCAATATTTCTAATAGTTTTTCCTTTATTTCCTTTGTAAACTTAGAAACATCACACTGTTAGATTGTGGTGACTGATCAGGAAAGTACTATACATACTTCATAAATAGTGGGGTTCAGGGCATCGCCCCGATTTTTTTTTTTTTGGGTAGTAGCCGACATGCTAGCTGACATATTATGGCCAACATATGGCCACCATGTTATAACCCTAAAGCGGTTTAATACTTGTATAAAAGGGCTTAGGGTTGGGTATTTTAAAGATGTTGTGATATGAAATTGGTTCTTGCAGCGGTATTGAGCTGTAAGGGATTACGGATTGTAATCAGGTTGTAATCACTGGATTGTAATAAGATTGGACTTGCTGTTTGGTGGATGTAGACCAGGGATTGGGTGAACCACGTTAAATCTTGGTGGCTTGTGTTCATTTCTTTGTGTTCTATTATTTTCTATTATTGGTTATATTTGCATGTAGTTTTTATTTCTGTCCGTGGTTTATCCTAACACACACAACTTCCCAAAAAGTGATGTCACATTGGTACAGGAGGTCTCAAGATTGATCAAAATTGATGAAAGCTCAACTCGACGAATAAAAATTTGTTGAGCAATGTGCTCCAACACTTTACTATCAAATTTCTTTTTAGCTTTCTCAATTAGCTTGTCTTGTCCACTAGTGCCCTCATTGAAATTTTGGATTGATTTTGCTAATTGTAACAAAATAGGTTAAGAAGAATCAACCTCAATTCCTATAGCCTCAGACAAAATATTTCTAGCATCATCTATAATCTTATACTCTCTATCTCTTTCTTCTCTTAATTTTTGCTGCTTTTCCTTTTTCTGAAGAATTTCACCAAACTCATGCATTTTATCTATAGAAAGATTATGAACATCACATTTGGGGATTTCTATTTCCTCATCTAAGTCTATGTCATCCTCTATGTCCTTTCCTTTATTAAAAACATTTGTACTTAGTTGAGCCTGAGGTTCAATTGTCCTTGTACTTAATGCTTTTATGTCCAGAATGGAATTGATATACTAGGACTTGTAGTGAAAATTGATATGGTACTAACTAATGGAATACTATCAGGATTGCTTGTTGAATCCAAATCTGAAGAAGTCATAATAGAAGTATCCAAAATTGAAGTAGGAAAAACTATGGTATCCAAAATTAAAGTACTTATTGTTGAAGAACTCAAAACTATAAAAGAAACTGTATTTATGACTGATGACATCAACTCAGTAGCTAAAGAAGAGAGAGGTTGCAACTTGGTAGATGAAGTGGAAGTCACTTCTATTAATGATACATTGAGTTGATTAGGGGTGAAGAGTGATTGGACATTTGAAGTGTCTGTGGTTGTCACAATCAAATTTGTTGAAGCTATCTCCATGCTTGATATAGCTATTGGTTTTCTTGGAGAGTGAGGAAGTGAGGCAATGACTGCAGCAACTATCTTCATTAGGCCAATTTCCTCATCATCTTCCTTATCTTCCTTAGTAGCTTCTACCTCTTTATCTTCTTCATCTTCCTCATTGTCAAAATGTGTAGGCTTAGTATAAGTTTCACAATTATCACTGTCATCATCCTCCTCCTTTACATCTATTGGGAAGTCACTTGGTTTATGTAGATGATAAACATTCTTCCACATATTTGTAGCATTCTTCACTACATGCTCTATATCTTTGGCCAAAATTAAACATGTATTAAACCTAAGAGTAATTTTATCTTCATTTTTCTTCAAAGACTCTTTTACCTTATCATCTATCATGCTCGGTAGTAAATGCCTCAGGGTTTGTACATAAATGTCTTTTGCTATTTGTATTGCAAAGTCCCATCTTGGATTTATTTTCTCTAACAATTCATTAGAGATTTGGGAGGTGCTTTGATTTGGTGAATACTTCCATTTGCCCATTTTGGTCAACACCAGTTCTTCCACCTGTTTCTACTCTACTTCTGTCCTTGTTTCATACTTCAAAGATTTGAAATTTGTTATACCTACACCTTCTTCCATTTGTTTCAAATTTTCTTGGAAGGTTGGAGGAGGTTTACTGAGGACAATATCACTTCCTTTCTTCCTGGACCTCCTTGTGAAGACTGCAGTGGATGGCTTAGGTGGCTTGGTGATGATCACCTTGCCTTTCTTCTTCACAGGTTCTTCCTTTATTTATTCCTCTTCATCCTCTACTTCTTCTACATCTTCTCCTTTTCCTTTAGTTAACATGAGAGGTGTGCTAGATTTCAATTTAGCTATCCTCCTCTTTCCTTTGTTAACTACCAGAGGGAGCTTAATTTCTAGTTATATCCTTGCCTTGGCTTCACCATAGGTTCCAAATTATGATTTCTTTGGATCAATAGGTTCATTAACTAGAGCTTCAATAATATCCTTTTCTTCATCAATATTTACCTCATAAGGAAGTGGTTTTACCCACACAATTCTCAGCTTCACAGCTTGGATGTAAACTCTATCAGAATCTACCATAAAGCACACATCATCTTTGCAATCCTCAACTAACTTCTTAGGTATCCTAAACCTATTGTCTATTTTCTCTTTGTACTCTTTGAAGTAGTTCTCCATAATTATAACATAGTTCTCTCCTAATTTTACAATGTATTCATTTATCTGGTATAATATAGGCACATATTTTCTTCATACTATTGTGCCTTTGGAAGGGAAGAACTTCTGAACATAAAAGAAAAAACAAGTCAAAAGTGAACCAAATTTAAAGGGGTTGTTCTTGGATGTCCTAATACTTTCTATGTTTTTTTAAAGTTGCTTCCACAATAGATTTTCCAAGTCATAAGATAGATTGTTTTTCACCACTTTATAAGCTAAGTTCACTGCTTCACATAATACGCTATTAAGACAACTTGAACTATATATCTTATGTGCTATAACAAGAATCCAAAATTTTAGCTTTGCATCTATCACACTACTAATTTTCATGCCTTTTCCATCCCACTTTTCTAGGGTTTTCTTTTCCATCTCAATCTAACCTAGGGTTTTGGTGGTTTTAGCTTTGGTGAGCATGTAGAGGCTAGTGATGCAATGAATCATTTTCTTTGTAATCACAACTGGTTGCTCAAGCCATAGTTGACCATTATGCACCTGAATTAGAATATATCTAATCCATTTAATTTGAAAACCTTAGGGCATGTGGGGAATATGTGTTGAACCTTTGTCTTCCAAATGCTTATGCTCAGGTTTAAGAATTCCATTAACACACAATTCACCTAGGGCATCATCCATTTCTAGGGTACCAATTTCTTGAATAAAACACTTGAAATGAGTATGATTTTTGTTAATAAGGAGTACCTTGGGGGGGATTTGTGATTGAGCTCCACTAGGGTTTAGGGTTTTTGCAATCGAAGGCACAAGTTTGAAATTTGGCACTTTCCACTCGACTACTTGATGCCATTTTACTTGGTAAACTATGAGAACCTTGATAACTTGCTACAAATTTTCTTAAAGTCATTTGGTCACACTATAAATTGATTCTTTTCTATAACACTTAGATTTCATGGTGATAAATGAATTTGATTTCATGCCTTTTGTTAAAGATTTTCCATTAATGCTCGATATGAAGGTAGCTGAGTTGACATCATGCTTTAGATCATGCTTGATAGCCTATCATCCACTATCCAATGATCACTTAGTGGAGGCTTTGTGACTCAGTAACCATGTGTGTCTTGTTACTCCTAACCTTGCTCGGTAGAGTCCATGACCTGACCTTACTTGGTAGAGAAGATAAATTAGTGATAACTAAAACTGATCTTCCTTAGTGATTCTTTTGTATCTTGAAAATACTAATTTGGATCTTTGTTACTTTTCAATTGGAACTTTTTGAATGTGATCTTGATAATGCAGTTCCAGTTCTCCTTTAGAAACCTAGCTAGAAATGGTGGAGTCACCCACTTCTTGAGTGACATGACCATCATTACTTGGACTAGCATCCTTGGTAGATTTAGGAATCCATTATTGCCTCATCTGCTTTCAAATTTTATCTGCTTTTGCCTTCTTTTCATCTTTAATTTTACTAGTATTCATGCAATTTTTGGCTAGATGACCAAGTTTTGTACAAATGAAACATCTTATGGTGATATCTCTTCTCCTCATGTGATGATTTACACAATTCATGCCAACATGTCCAAATTCTCCATAGTAATGACATCTACACCAAGTTTTGTAGTCCCAATCGAATATTGCTTTCATAGTTTGCTCTGCTGGATTAAATGGCTTAGTTTTGCATTTTGATGCCTTGCAACCTTGTTTCTTGCACTTGTGACACTTTCCCTCAAATTTTGGTTTCTCTTTGCATTCATTAGCCTTATGACCATGGTAATTGCAATTGTAGCATTTTCCATTAAATTTTGTTTTACCATTACTCTAACATTTGTTTGATGTATGACCTAACTTATCACAATGATTGTAAGTAGGTCTTTGATTTCTTTGAGCACCTTGTTTGAAGGATTCACCTTCTTCTTTGTATCCAATTCTTGCTTTCCCTTTTTTCTTATAGAGGTTTTGTTCATTTAGTTGAACCATGTCTGTTTGAGATTTCATCATTCTTTCATTGATTTGCTTTTCAGTGTTTAGGTCATTTTTCAATATTTCACTGATTTTCTTTTTAGATATTAGCTCATTTCTTATTGATTCATTGATTTTCCTTTCTAAATTTAGATCATTCCTTAATCTTTCATTGATCTGTCTTTGGCTCATGATTTACTCATTTGCATTAGAGATTTGATCCATAAGATCTGCATGCTAAAGGGATTGGTTCTGGATCTCATTGTTTCTTCTATCCATTTATTCTTTTATCTTGTTCCTCTGTTCCAAGATTTCACACAACTTTACTAACTAAATTTATTGTTCTCTTTTCAACTTTCTTACTTCTTCTTTTAGGGAATCATTCTTCTCTAGGAGTTCTTTGATTGCATCATTTTCTTCATCTGAACTGCTTGAAGGGAAAAGTCTTCAATTCTCTATTCAATGTATTGATGGTCATTCATTTGATTTGCAAGTTCCATTCTTCTTTTCAGGGATTGGGAAAGTTGCTCCTTAGATTTCTTGAGTTGGGAAATGGCCATTTCTAGATCCAACTTTTCATTATCAATGGCTTTTTCAAGTCTTAATATCTCCATTATCCTTGATCTTTTCTCAAGTTTCTAGACTTTTTCCTAAGAATCACAAAGCTCTGATACCAATTGTTGGAAATATTCAAGACTATGTTAGGTTACTAAGAGGGGAGGGGTGAATCAATAACCAAAAACTTTATCAATTAAGATGTTAATTGCAACATTTCAATTACCATTTAGTTCATAATACCTAATCTAATTGTAGGTATAAAAAACTAGAAACATAAAACATTCATAACACTTTAACACAATGATTTGGTGACCTAGAAACCTTCCAAATATGAAGTAAAACTGGGGTGGGGATGATACCCACAAAACTTCAATACTACAGCATAAAGTTGGTCTGTTAAGGCTTACAATGATCACTTCTGATGATTTTCCCTATTAGGAGCAATTAGGACTACTAGGTCCACCTTATTAGAGGTTTTACAAATACACAATGAAGTATGCACTCTATTAAGAGATTTAAGAAAGATTGTTAAGTCTACCTTGTGAAAGGATTTTGACTTGCTCACCTAATAGGATGAAACAACAGATCTCTAACTTACAACTAGATTGCTGATAGAGAAACCTTGACTATACTGATCACCTTTTTGTGATAGATTTTTCACTACTGCTCCTAATGCTAATATGGCCTTCATAAATATTTATCTAATACTTATATTCACATTCTTACACTTGTATTACATACTCACTGCATTCCATACTTTTTTGATATGATACAATACATCACACACACACACACACACACACACACACACACACACACACACACACACACACACACACACACACACACACACACACACACACACACACACACACACACACACACACACACACGCACACACACACACACATTTCAAAATTACAAAGTTGGCCATCATATAGGTTAACACAAATATGAAAAGGTCAGTCCAAATGAACACACTCAGGTTCTAAAGACTGACTTGATGAAGTTTTGATACTTGGTGCCTACTGTCATTACTCAACATCATCATGCACTTAGTAGATGTAGAAGATCAGTCCATACTGATCACTTCAAAGTAGTCTTGAAATTAGTCTGCATTGGTGACTTGATAGATACTACATAACTTTGCATAAACTAAATCACTCAATAAACACATAAGCTTAGTTTACACTAGTTTCGCATTAAATGAACTGTGAATTCGATAGAAACTGCAATGTTTAGTAACCACTAAAATGCTCAAGTTGAATTGCTAGACTAAATCTGCTCAGTTTGAATTGCTAGGCTTCATACTAACTGAATACACTTGGTAACCATTGAAATGCTTAGTAGCTACTAGAATTAGTCTAGAAAACTTGGTAGAAAATGTAGAGCTCGGTGGCTGTTGAATTACATGGAAAACACTATAGATTGTTCAATGAGCTCAGTAGCCATACAAAATTTGAATAAGTGTATGTCACTAATAACAAACTTGATTGATATGCCAATAGTTATTAATAAGAATGGGTCTGAGGATGAAAGCTTTGATAATATTCCCTTGATTTCTATTGATTATGACCATATTTTAAGATTGATCAGAGTTGGTATCCACATATAAATTTTTGTTTCATAATGTAGTGCCTCTCATGTTTGCAATCTGTACCTTGTTTATTTTGATTTGAGAGATACTTGATACTCTTATTTTGTACCTTATGATGACCTGAGGGTCGAATGTTATACTTTGACTTAGTTCCATAGATGTTATGGTGCTGTGTTGTTTAGTTTATCATTTTTCATGTTGATGCTATTTTGAGATGATAGTAGATCTATGATGATATTTGGTTATATGGTTTATTTGGACATAATTGTTGATTATGTTGAGATGAATTTTATGCTACAATTATTTACTTCATTCTTGTATCTTTACACTTTCTGCAAAGGTGAGTGATGTAAATGGATTAAATAGGTATTTCATACATGTTTCTTTGGCTATTATATTATATGCAATTGCACTTGATCATGTGTTTTAGTGTGCAAGAATTATATCCTTGGCAGTGGAAAATAGAGTTAGTGATTTAGCTGTTCATATTTTTCCAATGTCATCCCTGTATGGTTGACATACCCTTATTTAGTTGTTTAAATCTAAACCTTTCGAAGATTAGTAAATCTGAACTCATTTGTATTAGGTGATTATACCAATGAGCGTGTCTGTGCATTTAGAAGTTTGCATTTGTTGTGAAAGTGTTAAGTGATTTTCTATTATTTTGGGTTTTCAAGTTTTAAATCTTTTCGAATTTAATTTCTGGCAGCTTTGCTTTAGGTGAATTTCCATTACAGATAATAACCTATTTTCAGTTGGATCAATTGAGAGTTTAGCTACTCCAATTGGCTAATTTCTAGAATCGACTATTCACTCAAAAAGTGAATAAGTATTGGAAAAGTGAATTCATTATTCACTTCTCACTTTTTAGAAATAGAATTTTGAGAGCAAACTCATAAATCTTCTTTTGAAGGATTCTTGTTTTGTTCATTCTAGGAGCTATGAGTGTGGGATTTGTGTGAAGTTGGTCTTATTGGATTTGGCTCGGGAAGTTTATACTTTGTCATCATTTTTAGCAGATTCAACGAGTGATTTATTTTATTAGATGAGTTACTATTTTGGCCCCTTTTTCTATCAGGTAGGGCTTTCTCATTTTTTTGTTTTTGCTCTATTTCAGCTTCTATTTCTTGTAGCAGTATGTTAGGAGGTTGAGAACTAGTGTTCCCCTCTATTTTTGTTTGCTGGTTCTCCTTGGTTGGTCGGGTATGAACGTTTTTACTATTTTTGAAATGGGGATTTGGGTTTTTGAGCCGTTATGCTAGCCATTTTTGCATACGGTGTCTGATTTCAATTATTTTTGGATTTTCAAAGTTTTTACACCTAAAGGCCAAATGGATTTTAATTTTAGAATTTTTTTAAAATTTGGGATTTTTTCCTCATTTTGCATGTTTGTCTATTTTCTCAAGTTTTCTTGGCACAATGTGGTTCATGGACTTGGATGATCCATTTGGATATTCATCAAACCACTTTTACACTTTATGTTTCATTGGGATGTGTGTAGCATCCATCATCCTAATTATGTTTTTGGTTGATTGACCTTTGTTTATGTTCTCATCCTATCCTTGTGTATGATCTTCGTGATAGTGGTGCACCACACATGTGTACATCTGTTGGGTGACCTGCGGGGCTCGATCTTTCATGGTACTTCCAAAAATTGTGATCATTGGGGTTGGGTTGGAAGTTTGCATGCCTAATGGAATTCATCATTAGATGAGCATAGGTAAGGTAGGGTAGCATATGGAGGGGGCTTCTGTCGTGGATTCTGGTGTCCATTTCCCATTTGATTAAAGAAGTTCTTAATTAAGTGATAACTAAAGAAAATATTGGGTGGTAATAAAAGTAAAGATAATAAAATGCTTGTGTCAAGCCATTCTATTGAGGGATGCTGAATCCACACAATCTGAGCTTGGGCTTTTCAATGCTAAGTGACTCTCCATGATGTCAGCCCCTACTTAGTAGCCTTCGAGATGTTTGACTAGGACCTGTAGTTTATGTATTGTCTTTTTCTTGGGTTCAGTCATCATACTACTTGGCATGTGTGTTAGCCATGGATGCTATTTTGAATGTGTTTGTGGTTGGATCATTATCTCCATAGCATGATGGGTGTGGACCTATGGGTGCCACATGGTCGGGAGGCATAGCTACCTTCACCACTACTACAAACTGGTGTATAGAGATGGTCTTATATCCTAGTGCGACCATTGCTGGATGTGTTCACTTGGTACTTTGGAGTATGCTTCTTGTGATTTATGCTTTCATTGGGATGTTGTTTATCATGTTTAGATGATCTTAGTTTTGATGCATTCCTTATTATGATGATTAGCGTGTGGTAGGTGATGTTATTATCTTGCAGGTTTATCTTTTGTTGTACTACTAGCATGTTAGATTTCCTTATGCTTTTGGTTATTAACATGTTTTGTAGTGACGTCCCTATTATGACAATACCGATGATTTGATCGGTGGCTTGGGATGTTATGCATGGGGGATGGCTAGGGCCACGATGGTCTTACGATGCCATTGATGGTTGGGAGGAACCACATACTTACTGGGTTATTCTATTCATTGTGATGTTATTTTAGTTATTGCGATGTTGCTTTAGTTCACTACGATGTTCCTTCTGTACTTTTACTCTTATTTATTAGATGGTTAGATGTTATTCTTTCTATATTTCTTTATTTGATTCGAGGTTTCTTGCCTTGAGTTGTAGATCTAGTACTCCCTTGTGTGGAGGTTCTAAACTCAGTTTTAGTCTTTTGTTTGTCCTTAAGTCTTTTTCTTTAGTTTCCTAGGTGACCTTTAATCAGCATGGTGCAACACAAAAATGTATCATAGGCCCATTGAAACTATATTGTGTGTCCCTTGATTCTATCAAACACCTCTTGGAGAAATATTGTGCGATACTAGAAAGTATTACACCTCCTTGTAAGAAATATCATACAACACTCTTAAAGTGTTGCATGCCTTTAGGAGAAGTATTACCCAATCCCTGAAAGTGTCGCCCTCCTTCTTTAGAAATGTTGGGAGATACTTTTCTATGTTGTATTAAAGTATCGCCTAGTTTTTGTAAAAACCTGTGTAGGAAAGAAACATGCACTTTTTGATCTGGTCTAAACTTTTTGAGAGTTAATTTGGATACCCTCTTTGGTGTTTTTCAACCCTATGCTATTGCATTTTGATTCCAGTTGCATGTGTTTCAATAGTTAGTCTCTTGGGGTTTAAAATATATCATTTAAGTATAAGGATTAATTCCTTATACTTAAGATATATTTTAATATATGCGATGATTCATTTGAGATAGGTTCCAGAATGCTATGAGATAAGATAAAGATTCTAGGAAATATTAGGGCTTCAGAAATCTAGACTTAGCCAAATTTTAGGGCTTCAAGATTTCAGACTTAGCCAATTTTTAGGAGTCAGCATTTGTCTATTAGCTTGGTTGATCTCGTTTGTTATCTTATTGATGATTTGGTTAGTAGTGATGTTTGGAGATCTGTTGGTGTTGGTTGATTGTCAGTCTTCCATTGTGATCTTTATGATCTATGTAGGTTGTTATCATGTGCACTTACACTTGATTTAAATTTTTTTTTTCTTTCTTGTTTTTCATCCTTGTTTCCAAGGATCTCCAGGCGGGGCATTACATCTGGTATCAGAGCCCATGTTGCAACATTGGGATCTCTGTGTTATGCTTCCATTATGGTTCTGATTTCCATTGTGTATTGTTATATTATGTTGTTATTTTGTTATCTCTTTGGTTCATGTTTTGATACCTTATGTTTATGATCCTTATGTCTGATGTTGCCTTGTTACTTCCATAGGGATGCCTCCTACATGTAGGTCCGGTCAGGGTGGTAATTGATGGTTTGTTCAAGAGGAGGAACACCATGAAGAGGAACATCAAAATGGAGAGGGAGAATAAGATAAAAATGCTAATCAAAATCTCTTGGGGGTATTGATGCTAGTGCTTCAAGAAATTCTTACTCGAATAGGCCCTTGTGCTAAGGAGCACCAGCATGATCAGGAGTGGGAAGAGGGATCTCATCATGGAGAGTCCCACCATTCAGAACATAGAGAGGAGGAACATGAGGGTGAACAATCTTGTACACCATTTAGTGAGAGAAGGCATTGATAGAGGGGCCATGGTCAGGATGATGTTGATATCAATCAGATTGAGATGATGCAGGAACTTCAGAGTTCCAAACCACCAGAGTTTGATGGCTAGGCAACAAGACTCAACGCTAAGGCCTGGTTACTTGATATGGGTCATTTTTTCTCCTTATTTCCTTATGGGAGCAATCTAAAGGCCTGATGTGTGATCACATAGCTAAGGGAACATGGTTCCATTTGGTGAGATGGAGAGAGCAAAAGGCTCAGTATTAATGTCGCAGATCTCACTTGGGAGATCTTTGAGGAAAGGTTTAGAGAGAAGTTTCCATCACCACAGTATCAAGAAGTTCACATTGATGAATTCCATGAGCTTAAATAGGGCTTTATGATGGTTGATCAATATGAGAAGAAGTTCCTTGTTC
This sequence comes from Cupressus sempervirens, assembly GCA_028749045.1. NCBI lineage: Eukaryota > Viridiplantae > Streptophyta > Pinopsida > Cupressales > Cupressaceae > Cupressus > Cupressus sempervirens. Next base: position 656,792,559 of record CM053792.1, on the reverse strand, counting down.
TAAAATAGTACTCGAGCTATAGGCATAATGATGCACTTATCACCCAACATTTTGTTAGGGGCCTCAGAGACTCCATCATTGGTGATGTTCGTGCTCATCAACCGAGGACACTTGCTCTTACCGTTGAGAAGGCAAGGATAATTAATAGCAATGTGGCTAGGGGGTACAGTGGTAAATTTGGCTCTTAGAGCCAAAGTGCTCTAAATTCAAGATAGGATGTTCAGGCTACTCAGTATTCTGGGAAGGGTTGAGCCCAATCATCACCCTCTCAAGATGGTTATGGTGGCAAAAATCGTAAAAGGAATAAAGGAAAATGACCTAAAGGTGGACAAAATTCTATTACCTTAGGCAAGAAAGGAGGTAACCAATAGCAAGGATAGAAATCTCAGCAGGATCATCCTCCTCAGAGTGTTCAACATAATTCTAGTAGGGGTAGCGCACATTATCCTAGTGCTACTCAGGGTGGTCGTGGGACAAGACCCAACTTTTCTAAGAATTATTATTCTTGTGGCCAACCTAGCCATAAATCTTATGATTGTTCCATCAAACCATCCATAGGACTTGGTAAGGGTACAGTGAGATCTAAGCCTACTATAGAAGATGTAGGTTAGAATCACAAAGTCTTTGTGACAGTTGACAATCGTCAAGTTGAGCATCAAGGTATAGTAGTCAAGGCTACATTTATGTTGCATGTCATTTTAGCTTCAATTTTGTTTGACTCTGGTGCTTTAGATTCTTTTGTATCACCATCTCTTATGTAGTGATGTGGGCTAGTGGTAATGCATCAGGTTGATAGGTGGTAGGTGGAGTTAGCCATGTGTTCTAAGGTGGTTGTTAACTCATTGGTTAGGAGTTGTTATTTGAATTTGGGAACCTTCACCACCATAGTGGATCTACGCATTCTATCTTTGGGATCCTATGACATTGTATTGGGCATGGATTGGTTAGCCACCCATCAGGCCAATATCGATTGCCATCATAAGGTGGTACAGTGTGTTGATGACATAGGTGGGTAGGTGGAATTATTAGGAGTCTAGAGACTAGTCTCACTTCATATGATCTCAGTTAATCAGCTAAAGCAGAGTGTACAAAAGGGTTGTCAATTGTTTCTTGTGTCCCTCAGTGATCTCGAGGAAGCTGAGAGTTGTACGATAATACTTGATGATTATCCACTCCTTTGTGAGTATGCCGATGTATTTCATGATGAGATTCTCCGAATGTCATTTTAGCATGACATTGATTTTAGGATCGATCTTATACCAGGAGTAGAGCTGATTTCACAAGCTCCTTATTGCATGACTACTCAGGAGTTGAGTGAGGTCGAATTGCAGTTGGAGGAATTATTGGCCAAGGGCCATAGTCATCCTAGTGTATCCTCATTAGGTGCACCAGTCATCTTTGTGAATAAGAAGGATGGTTCATTGCATTTGTGCATTGATTATCAATAGTTGAATAAGGTGATAGTGAAGAATCATTATCCTTTGTTGAGGATAGATGACTTGTTCGATCAAATGAAGGGAGCTTGAGTGTTCTCAAAGATTGATTTGAAGTTGGGATACCATCAACTTTGTATCCTAGAGGTTGATATTCATCAAACAAGTTTTTGTACATGGTATGGGCATTATGAGTTCACAGTTGTACCCTTTGGGTTAACCAATGTACCATCAATGTTATGAGTTTGATGAATGGTGTATTCTACACTTACCTTGACCAATGTGTCATTGTATTCTTAGATGCCATATTGATCTATTTAAAGACTGTGGAGGAGCATAAAGTCCACTTATGTCAGGTATTGTAGTGCTTGAGAGACCATTAGTTGTATGGTAAACTGAGTAAATGCGGGTTCTTCTAGTCTGAGGTGAAGTATTTGAGACATATGATCACTGGTGATGGGATTGCAGTGGATCTGGAGAAGATTCATGCTATCATGGATTGGCGAGCACCCACTAATGTCTCAGAGGTTCATAGTTTCATGGGATTGATGGGTTACTACCATCGCTTTGTGAAGGATTTCTCACAAGTAGCCCATCCCATCACTTCTCTTCAGAGGAAAGGGAAGAATTTTGTTTGGTCAGACCAGTGTGAGGAAACATTTAATGTTGTTAAGGAGTATTTTACCATTGCACTAGTCCTTGTAGTGCCTAATCTTGTAGGTGATTTCATGGTTTGCATAGATGCTTCGTTGGAAGTTGTGGGTGTGGTGCTAATGTAGGATGGTTGAGTGATTTCTTTTGAGTCTAGAAAACTGAAGGACCATGAGCTTAACTACCCAAATCATTATTTGGAATACATGGCCATAGTGCATGCCCTTTTCCATTGGAGGCATTTTATTTTGGGACATAGGTTTGAGTTGCATAGCGATCATAGGAGCTTGCAGTATATCTTTACTCAGCCAAACTTGAATGCACAATAGAATCATTGGATGGAGTTCTTGTGTGAGTATGACTTTGATGTTCATTACATTAAAGGGAAGGAGAATGTCATCATAGATTCTTTGAGTAGAAGGAAACATGAGGTATCAGTGTTATCATTGGGAGTGGATTTGTGAGGCCATATTTTTGAGGCTTTGCCTAGTGACACTTGGTATTAGGAGGTGAGGGTAGAGATCAAGTCTATATGTACCCTCAAGGGGAGGTTTCTAGGTTATATGCTTGAGTTTGATGGACTACTATGTCAAATGGGGTGTATCTATGTACCCATGTCAGGTGATCTTCATACCTTAGTTTTGTTAGAAGCACACCATGCACCATATTCAACACATCCTAGTGCTAAGAAGATGCATGCTGATCTCAAATAGTTGTACTTTTGGGCAGGGATGAGGCATGATGTTGATGATTTTTTTGCTATATTCCTTGAGTTCCAGAGAGTGAAGGCAGCGCATCAGCATTTGGCAGGTCTTTTGTAGCCACATACCATTCTAGAGTGGAAGTGGGATATGATATCTATTGATTTTATCATAGGGTTACCTATGTGATCATGGAGACATGATTGTATCATGGTGACTGTGGACAAGTTGTCCAAGGTAGCACATTTTTCACCCATGAGAGCATCCTACATAGCTTCATTAGTAGTGCATGTTTTATTGGCAGATATTATTCATTTGCATGGGATTCCTTGTCGAATCATTTCAAATAGAGATCTAGTTTTACTTCTGCAATATGGACATCTCTCTAGCATGCTTTGGGTGTGCAACTCAATTTTAGTTCAGCTTATCACCCAGAGACTAATGGTTAGACTGAGAGAGTAAATTAGGTTCTAAAGGATATGCTTCGCATGTATGTCATGGATAGGGAGGTGAAGTGGGAGGACTATTTGTACCTTGTTGAGTTTGCATACAACAATGGGTATCATAGTTCTCTTGGCATGTCACCTTTTCGAGCCTTGTATGGTAGACCATGCTACACCCCTTTGAGTTGGGATCATTTAGAGGACTGAGTTCTTTTGGGTCTAGAGATGCTTCAAGATATGGAGCAATAGGTTGTTTGCATTAGGGAACATTTGGTTACTACTCAAGACAGGTAGAGGAAGTATGCAGATGCCTTATAGGTTGTATCATCACTTTTCTATTGGTGATAGGGTGTTTTTGAGAGTGCATTCAAGGAAGAGCCCCATCCATTATGGGAAAGGCTCTAAGTTGGCACCATGCTTTGTTGGACCTTTTGAGATCCTCAAGAGGATTGGTCTTGTTGCTTATTGACTAGTGTTGCCACCTAGCCTATCACGCATTCCTGATGTTTTCCATGTTTCTTTTTTGCGATAGTATATTCCATATGTGACCCATGTTCTTGATTGGGATGCTTTGCAGGTAGCAGACATGTAGCTTACTTTGGAGCCCATTCATGTCCAACAACAATAGAGGCTGACATTGTGAGGTTAGGTCATAGAGAAGGTAAGGGTCCAATGGGACCCAAATGATGAGACCTCTGTGACTTGGGAGGATGTTTCACGATTGAGGGGATTGTACCCCTACCTTTTTGCTAGCTTCCAAGAGTAAGCCTATGCTAGTGGGGGATGATGTAGTGCCTCTCGTGTTTGCAGTTTGTACCTTATTTATTTTGATTTGAGAGATACTTGATACTCTTATTTTGTACCTTATGATGACTCAAGTGTTAGATGTTATACTTCAACTCAGTTCCATAAATACTATGCTACTATGTTGTTTGGTTTATCATTTTGCATGTTGATTCTATTTTGAGATGATAGTAGATCTATGATGATATCTAGTTATATGGTTTATATGGACATAATTGTTGATTATGTTGAGATGAATTTTATGCTATGGTTATTTACTTCATTCTTGTATCTTTACGCTTTCTGTGAATGTGAGTGATGTAAATGGATTAAATAGGTATTTTAATACATGTTGCTTCAGCTATGATATTATATGCAATTGCACTTGATCATGTGTTTTAGTGTGTAGGAATTATATCCTTGGCAGTGGCAAATGGAGCTAGTGATTCAGCTATTCATATTTTGCCAATGTTGTCCCTGTATGGTTGACATACCCTTATTTACTTGTTTAAATCTAAATCTTTTAGTGATTAGTAAATCTGAACTCATTTGCATTAGGTGATTAGACCAGTGAGTTTGTCTATGCATTTAGAAGTTCACATTTGTTGCGAAAGTGTTAAGTGAGTTTTTGTGATTTTGGGTTTTCGAGTTTTAAATCTTTTTGGATTGAATTTCTGGTAGCTTTTCCTTATGTGAATTTCTATTATGGATAATAATCTATTTTCATTTGGATAGATTTGGAGTTTAGCTAGTCCAACTAGCTAATTTCTAGAATCAACTATTCACTCAAAAAGTCAATAAGTATTGGAAAAGTGAATTCATTATTCCCTTCTGACTTTTTAGAAAAAGGATTTTGAGAGAAAGTTTGCAAATCCTCTTATTAAGGATTCTTGTTTTGTTCATTTTGGGAGCTATGAGCATGGGATTTGTGCAAGGTTGGTCTCATTGGATTCAGCTTGAGGAGTTTATACTTTGTTGTTATTTTTAGCAGATTCGGTGGGTGATTTATTTTATTGGGCGAGTTACTATTTCGCCCCTTTTTCTACCAGGTAGGGCTTTCTCATTTTTTTGTTTTCACTCTGTTTCAACTTTTGTTTCTTGTATTAGTATGTTAGGAGGTTGAGAACTAGTGTTCCCCTCAGTTTCTATTTCTTGGTTCTACCCGGTTGGTCAGGTATGAACATTTTCCTTGTTTTTGAAATGGGGGTTTGAGTTTTTGAGCCATTATGCTGGCCATTTTCGCATACGGTGTCCAATTTCAATTATTTTTGGATTTTTGGGGTTTTTGCACCCGAAGGCCAAATGTGTTTTAATTTCAAAATTTTTTCAAAATTTGAGATTTTTGCCTTGTTTTGCATGTCGTCCTATTTTCTCAAGTTTTCCTGGCACAATGTGGTTCGTGGATTTGGATGATCCATTTGGATATTTGTCAAACCACTTTTGCACTTTATGTTTCATTGGGATACATGTAGCATCCATCATCCTGATTATGTTTTCGATTGATTGACTTCTATTTGTGTTCTCATCATGTCCTTTGTATGATCTTTGTGATGGTGGTGCGCCACACACGTGTACATCTTTCGGGTGACTTGTGGGGCCTGATCTTCTGTGGTACTTCTAGAAGTTGTGATCATTGGGGTTGGGTTGGGAGTTTGCATGCCTATAGGCACTCATCATTGGATGAGCATGGGTAGGCTAGGGTAGCATATGGAGGGAGCTTCTATCATGCATTTTGGTATCAATTTCCTATTTGACTGAAGAAGTTCTTAATTAAGTGATTACTACAGAAAATATTGGGTGGTAATAAAACTTGTTGAGATAATGGGTGTTGCACACATTGCATAATATTGTTATATTTTATTATTTTATTATGTAATGTTGTGTCTAGATGGACGTGCAACATGTAAAGATTCCCATGAAATATTCTTGATGAGTTGTATTGTAACATTGTGATAATATTTCATGTAATTATTTAATATTGGAGAAAAGAATTAAATGCCCAATATTAAATGTGGGGTTAGTGGGTTAGGTAGCACATGGTTTTAGCACATGGTTTATGTAATACCACTTAGTGGTTTTGTGGGACTTGCTACTATATAAGTAGCCACAAGGGTAGTTGTTGTAGACAAGAGAGAGAGAGAGAGTGACAAGGAAAAGACAAAAGGCAAGAGTCGAGCGGGACAAGGCTTGACAGGTTAGCCAAGGGAGCATTTGTGAAGGTTGAAAGCATGGCATGGGATGTGTGGATTCATGCTTGTTCACATAGTTTTCTCGGTTGTGGCTATGGCCATGAAGGCTTCCATGGTTGTATGGAAATTGTATTTTTGCTAAATAATACATGGTGATGGATGCTTTTGGAGGCTGAGTTTTTTCCCTTAATGAGAGTTTCCCAGGGTATATCTTGTGTCACAATTTTGTGGGTATGCTGTCTATTCTCTTGCATGTGGATTTTAATTCTGTGTTTATTTCAGATTTATTATGGGTTATGTGGAAACGGTTATATTCTTTGTTGCCAAGTTTCCTTACAAGTGGTATCAGAGCTATGGTTTTATTATTGTAACCCTAGATTGAATCCATGGGAATGCATGAGAGGATAAAAGAAAAGGGCAAGATATATGAATGATTTATTGTAGATCTGAGGGTTTTTGGATTTGCTGTTATGATGGGATGTTAAAATATTTGGGCATGTGAAATTGTTGGACAAAAATATTTTTTCGGATGTTTCATTTAAATGAGGGTTTTGGAGGGTAGCTTGCAGAAATGACCTCCTAGGTAAAAATAGACCTCACCATTGGATCCGGGTCGACATTTCCATAAATTTTGATATATAATATGCCCTAGTTTGACCATGTTCAAAGGAAATGAAAGAGTTTTTTGGTTTCAGCCCATGATGGCCGTCAAATTTAATCCCATCGGAATTTTTGTCACTGAAGAAATAAAAAATGAAAAATCATATTGAAAATGGTAAAAAGACTGTCTTAGTAAAACGGCCATAAATTTCTCTCAGAATATCGAATTTCAGAATTCTTATAGGCGTTGAAAAGCTAATTCAGAGCACTACAACATGACATAGGTTTGGTTCTATGATTTTGAGATTTTGTTAGGTTTTCAGAGCCCTAAAGTCAGATGTTATTTATTTTGAGCACGGATTAGGGCATAACTTGGGCATACAGAGTCGGATTTTGGACTTCAAGTAGTCAACGGAAAGCTCTTGGAGAACTCTACACAATGGTTCAGATTTGGTATAGGTTTGACATGATTATTTGGTGATATCTTTATCTAAATAGTTTATATATATTTTTTGACTATGGTAACTTGTGAGTTTATGGCATTGGAGATTTAAGATTTGATGTCATTGTATACCTAGTTCATATTTTAGTTTGGTCTCATGATGATATGGTTATCAGTGTTTAGTTTGGATATGCATGATGACTTGTTGGGTCTACAAGTTGTGCAGTGTTGTAAGCGGTCTATACTTACAGGTTGCATTTATAGCTTGGTTATGGGTTGTCTTTGCCCATTGATCTTTCATTATTGATGTATATTCAGATTGGTGACTTAGATTTGGGTTGTCTATGCCCTAAGTCACATGATTTACTATTTTTTTCATATAGAAGGGATGAGATGTTGTTACCAGGTACAGTCATGGTGGAGGATTGTGGTTGACTATTTTATGCTGACAGGTTAGACATATTGAGAGTCAGATGCTCGGTTCATGGATGTGATCATGGTGTCATAGATTTTGGCATGACATGATTGGTTATACAGGTACATCCTTGATGTTCATTAGCTTGGATTTTTGATATAGTTATGGTGGTATATCTTCTTGGTTGAGGATCATGGTTATTTGGTTTCTTTTAAGGAGCTCATGATGTGTACTTTGAGTTCTTTGATGGTTTGATGCTTTGGTTGATTCTCATGGTTAGAGGATGGTATTTTCATCATGATGTCATGGATAGCTTGGATACACGGTTTAGTGGGAGCTTGTGACAGTGATGGGGTGACAGTGCAGGATTAGTTCTTGATTTAGTTTGGATCTTCATGTAGGAGATGGATTTTATGATGCCATAGGTGACTTGGTACCACGGTTGAGTGGGAGTTTTTGGCATTGATGTATTTATTGAGTGTTTGTAGATGTTGGAGGTTTGTCTTAGATCCTGTTGTTGCAGAAGCATCTTTGACATTTGCATGGTGCACTTGTTATCTTCATGGTGTGTGAAGATGGTTAGATCTTGAGGACTCATGGAGTTCTTGGTTATCTTCATGGTATGTGGAGATGGTTCTTCATGGTATGTGGAGATGGTTTTCTTCATGGTGTGTGGAGATGGTTGCATCTTGAGGACTCATAGAGTTCTTGGCAAAGGTGTGGTTTATGCTTTTATTTGGCATGTTATCTTTGGTGTGAGGATGGTTTCATTATTATGTCATGGTATACTCTTGATACACATTTAGAGTTGTGACATGTTATGGTGTGTTCATATGGAGCATTTTATCTCTTTAGTTGAGATGGTAAGATCATGTTGTCATGTTTATGTTCCTGAGGCCATGGTTGGAACTTTGACATTGATCTTGGTTAGTTTCTTGGTATTGAGTATACTGATCATAAGCTGGATACTTCATGATATTGCTATGTTGCATTTGGAGTTGGCATGGATTGATTGGTTACAGGTGCTCATGGATACTTAGAGACGGTGGTGACGCTGATTTCTCTTGGATTAGAGAAGTATTTGTTGGGATGGTTGATGGTTTCAACAGGAAGTCTGAGGGGCAGTCACTTGATATGGACTTGAGAGGAGATTGTTCTTAGATTAGTCTTGGTTGGAGACTTGGGTATCTTGATGAGCATTCTCATTCCCCACTCTTGGTCTACTCGGCGGTTTGCTACTTGAGAGGTATAGCCCATTGTTTCTCTCAGTTGCATTATATTTATGCTTGTCTTTCATGGATATGGATCTTGAGCTATGGTACATGAGTTAGTTTTGGAGGGTTCATTTGAGAGATGGTTTAGCATTGGTTATCTCCATGTGCATATGTTGTTATGCTGGTTGAGTTTGGGAGATGGTTTTATATTGGGCATATTCCTTGGTTTAGGAATGAGTTTATGAGTTTGATCTTCTTGTGAGAGGCTTACATCCATGATTAGTTATATGGTATGCTTTGGGTGTTGTTGAGGCTTCTTGTTGGGGTTTTATGGAGGAGATCATACTTGCAAAGTTTACATCTAGAGGTGTGTGTAGAAGGACATGATACAGGTTATGATTTGCATGGTTTCTCTGGTCTTGGTTATCTTCCTGGATGTTTAGTTTTTCCTACATTGGATTTGAGATTGGTTGGAGATTGTGATTACTAGTTTGTGCTCATGTATGTCATGTGAGAGATGACATGGCTATTCCTTTATCTCTTTCCTCTGTTGGTTGTGGTGAACTTGGGAGAGCATTAGAGACTTGTTATGAGAGTTTTTTTTTCTTGCAGGATATTAGTTTATGTATTGTGGATGTCCTTGATATTACATGGATTCACTTCTTTGAGATGTTGTGAGTGGATTGGTTATAGATTTGACATTATCTTTTGTAGTGGGAGCTTCTTGGAATATATGTGGCAGGTATTGCTCTTGAGGCTTGTGATTGTAGGTTGCAGATTGGATATGTCGGTGATATAAGATTCACTTGTTATACCTTTGAGGTATGGATAGTTGGATGGGTTTGGCACTTTTCTGTGGGTGCTATTTCAGCTATGGATATTTTGACAACTACGGATACATGTGATTACCTTTGGATCAGGTTATTAGTGCTTGGAATTTTAGTTGGTACAGGATTTTATGATCTTCTAATGTGACAGGTTGGGTGGCTTTTCTCTTTGGATGGCTTCTCTGTATGTCCAGTGGGAGTGGCATAATAGGAGGTGAGATCATTCATGTTCGAGATGTTGGATACTTTGATTTTGTTGCGGGTACCAGGATGGAGCACTTGGTGTATTTTGATCCATGATGGTGGATGTGCTGGGAGGGATTGTTCCCTTGTTCATTTATGTGGCTACAAATTAACCCTATGCAATGTATATAACAAGTGGGAGATTGTTGAGATAATGGGTGTTGCACACATTGCATAATATTGTTATATTTTATTATTTTATTATGTAATGTTGTGCCTAGATGGACGTGCAACATGTAAAGATTCCCATGGAATATTCTTGATGAGTTGTATTGTAACATTGTGATAATATTTCATGTAATTATTTAATATTGGGGAAAAGAATTAAATGCCCAATATTAAATGTGGGGTTAGTGGGTTAGGTAGCACATGGTTTTAGCACATGGTTTATGTAATACCACTTAGTGTTTTTGTGGGACTTGCTACTATATAAGCAGCCACAAGGGTAGTTGTTGTAGACAAGAGAGAGAGAGAGTGACAAGGAAAAGAAAAAAGGAAAGAGTCGAGCAGGACAAGGCTTGACAGGTTAGCCAAGGGAGCATTTGTGAAGGTTGAAAGCATGGCATGAGATGTGTGGATTCATGCTTGTTCACATAGTTTGCTCGGTTGTGGCTATGGCCATGAAGGCTTCCATGGTTGTATGGAAATTGTATTTTTGCTAAATAATACATGGTGATGGATGCTTTTGGAGGCTGGATTTTTTCCCTCAATGAGGGTTTCCCAGGGTATATCTTGTGTCACAATTTTGTGGGTATGTTGTCTATTCTCTTGCATGTGGATTTTAATTCTATGTTGATTTTAGATTTATTATGGGTTATGTGGAAACGGTTATATTCTTTTTTGCCAAATTTCCTTACAAAACTAAAGATAATAAAATGCTTGTGTCAAGCCATTCCATTGAGGGATGTTGAATCCACATGATTTCAGCTTGGGCTTTTTGATGCCAAATGACTCTCTATAATGTCAACCCCTACTTAGTAGCCTTCAAGAAGTCTGATCAGGACTTGTAATTTATGCATTATCTTTGTCTTGGGTTCAGTCATCATACTACTTGGTGTGTGTGTTAGCCATGGATGTTGTTTTGCGTGTGTTTGTGGGGTTCATTATCTCCACAACATGATGGGTGTGGACCTATAGGTGCCATGTGGTTGGGAGGCATAGCTACCTTCACCACTACTATGGATCAATGTACAAAGATGGTCTTATATCCTAGTGCGACCATTGATGGATGTGTTCACTTGGTACTTTGGTTTACAGAGTATGCTTCTTGTGATTTATGCTTTCATTGGGGTGTTGTTTATCATGTTTAGATGATCTTAGTTTTGACGCATTTCTTATTATGATGATTAGCGTGTGATAGGTGATGTTATCTACTTGTAGACTTATCTTTGTTGTACTACTAGCATGTTAGATTTCCTTATGCTTTTGGTTATTGGCATGTTTAGTAGTGACATCCCTATTATGACAGTACCAACAATTTGATCATAGCTTGGGATGTTACATGCGAGGGATGACTAGGGCCCATAATGGTCTTATGATGCCATTGAAGGTTGGGAGGAACCACGTACTTACTTGGTTATTCTATTCATTGCAATGCTATTTTAGTTATTGTGATGTTGCCTTAGTTCACTGCAATGTTCCTTCTACACTTTTATTCTTATTTGTTAGATGGTTAGATGTTATTCTTTACATATTTCCTTATTCGATTTGAGGGTTCTTGCCTCAAGATGTGGATTTGATACTCCTTGGTGTGAAGGTTCTAAACTTAGTTTTAGTCTTTTGTTTATCCTTAAATATTCTTCTTTAGTTTTTTGGATGACCTTTTATTAGCATGGTGCGACACAAAAATGTATCGCACACCCATTAAAATTGTATCGTGTGTCCCCTAATTCTATCGCACGCCTCTTTGGAGAAATATCATGTGATATTGGAAAGTATTGCACCTCCTTGTAAGAAATGTTGTACAACACTCTTAAAGTGTCGCATGCCTTTGGGAGAAGTATCACCTAGTCCTTGAAAGTGTCGCCCTCCTTCTTTAAAATTGTTGCACAATACTTTTTTGTGCCGTATTCAAGTATCACTTGGTTTTTGTAAAAAGCTGTGTGGGCAAACAACGGGAACTTTTTGGTCTAGTTTGAACTTTTTGAGAGTTGATTTGGATACTCTCTTTGGTGTTCTTCAACCCTATGGTGTTGCATTTTGATTCTAGTTGTGTCTATTTTAGTAGTGACTCTCTTGGGGTTTAAAATATATCGTTTAAGTATGAGGATTAATTCCTTATACTTAAGATATATTTTAATATACACGACGATTCATTTAAGATAGGTTCCAAACCTCTACGAGCTAAGATAAAGATTCTAGGAAAATTTAGGAGTTCAGAAATCTAGACTTAGCCAAATTTTAGGGCTTCAGGATTTCAGACTTAGCCAATTTTTAGGAGTTATCATTTGTCTATCAGCTTGGTTGATCTTGTTTGTTATCCTATTGATGTTTTGGTTAGTGGTGTTTGGAGATCCGTTGGTGTTGGTTGATTGTCAGTCTTCCGTTGTGATCTTTATGATCTGTGTAGGTTGTTATCATGTGCACTTAAACTTGGTTTAAAAAATAAATTTCTTTCTTGTTTTTCATCCTTGTTTCCAAGGATCTCTGGGTGGGGCATTACACATAATTTTTCTTAATTTCTAATTCATACTCATGTACATGAAATTTATACATATACTTTATGTCGGTGATGTTTTTGCAGTCATGGGAAAATCTAAGAACGTAGAAGGTTCTAGCGATAATTTATTGTATTCCACCATGGAAAGAGATAAGCTAACAAAGACTGAAATAAGTGATGGAATTATATTTTCCCATTGGTTAGTATAGCTGAACATACATATATGTTTTTTATGAATTCAAATTTATTGACTTGTATGATTTAAGTACATGGATATGTGTACATATATTCAATAAGTCTAATTAATCTAGCTATTTTAAAAGTGTGTATGCAGGTATTGTTGTTGTACATGGAACATATTTTAAGAAAATAAGAGTACTTAAAAATGAGGATTCATTTCACTGATTATCAACCTAACAATAAGGTTTATCATTATAGCAACCATGTAATTGCCACTACTCTATCTCTTCATATAGTTAAGGGACGTAACATATATAAGTGGAGGCTCAATATGAATAATTATGAGAGAATATTAAATGTTATCCAACAATAAGCTGACCCACTTGATATGTAATATAAATTATTTGTAATATATATTACATGTTTTCTTTAACTATGCATGGAAATTTGGTTGGACAATTTGAAATTTGGTTGAATTATTTGAAATTTTTGTGTGTGTGTTAAGGGGTGGAACTATATTGCAATATTATTTTCACGCTCTCATTTAACTACTCAAGTCCAAATTGTGATTTTTAACTAATTATTCAAATTAGGATATGTAACTAATTAGAACATGTGTCTTAAGGGGATGAAATTGGGATGTGTCTTAAGAGGATAAAATTAGGATGTGCCTTAAGGGTATTAAATTAGGATGTGTCTTTAGGGGATGAAGTATATTGCAATAAAAAAATTACTCTTTCATTTAACTACTCAAGATCGAATTGTGATTTATAACTAATTATTTAAATTAGGATATATAATTAATAAGGATATGTGTCTCAAGGGGAAGAAATTAGAGTCTTAAGGGGATGAAATTAGAAATGTGTTAAGGGGGTGAACTATATTGCAATAATATTTTACTCTTTCTTTTAAGTAGTCAAGTTCAAATTATGATTTGTAGCTAATTAGAATATGTGTCTTAAGGGGAAAAATTAGGCCATGTATCTTAAGGGGATGAAATTAAGACATGTCTTAAGTGGATGATCTACATTTATTCTTTTATTTAAATACTCAAGTTCAAATTAAGTTTTGTATCTAATTATTCAAATTCACATATGTAACTAATAGGACATGTGGATTAAGAGGAATAAATTATAAGATTTGTCTTAAGGGGATGAAATTAGGACATGTCTTAAGGGGATGCACTATATATTTACTCTTTCATTTAACTACTCAAGTTCAAATTGTGTTTTGTATCCAATTATTCAAATTAGCACATGTAACTAATTTTAGAACATGTATCTTAAGGGGAAGAAATAAGGACATGTGTTGTAGGGGATGAAATTAAGACATGTCTTAAGGGCATGAACTATATTTATTATTTCATTTAAATACTCAAGTTCAAATTGTGTTTTGTATCTAATTATTCAAATTAGCACATGTAACTAATTAGGACATGTATATTAAGTTGAAGGGGATAAAATAAGGACATGTGTTGTAGGGGATGAAATTAAGACATGTCTTAAGGGCATGAACTATATTTATTATTTCATTTAAATACTCAAGTTCAAATTGTGTTTTGTATCTAATTATTCAAATTAGCTCATGTAACTAATTAGGACATGTATATTAAGTTGAAGGGGATGAAATTAGGACATGTCTTAAGGGGATGCTGTTGGAAATCTGATTGAAAAGCTCATTGTTGTTGAAGATCAAAGAGGAAGATTGTTGTAAAAGAATGTTTTCAATCATTTTTTTGTCATTGATGTTAAACTTGCTATTTGTAGGGATGATATTTGCTAATAAGATCCAAGCACTATCACTTAGTTGATTGATGAAGAGGATTTGATCAACAAGGTGTAACAAGAGCACCTAAAGGAAAGGTTGAGTTATGATGTTGTAATGAAGTGCAAGGATTAGTTAAGAAAATGGTTAAGTAATGTATTGATGACATACTCAAAGATACAGAGGTTGGTCACACTTAGATACATTGGAAGAAGAAGTTGTAACAAGGTTGACTGCAAAGCTTCAACTGAGATCATCAGTAGGTGCCAAGCAAGTTAGTTGAAGCCGAGCAAATTCTTAGTAGAAGCTAAGCAACAAAAATTTCTAGTGTGTGTCGAGTAATTTTCAAGTGCTGAGTAAAGATCAATTGCTGAGCATCAAAATTTTTCTAGTTGGTGCCGAGTGATCTTAAGGTGCCGAGCATCAGGGAAAACATAATTGATGCTGAGTAACACAATATGTGCCAAGCACTAGTATTTCAATAGTGCCAAGCTACTACATTATTTCAAATAATGAAGATTCATCAAATCTAAGTAGACTTATTGGTTACATTGAATTTTTTGAATGAGTTGGAGGATAAGGATGATGAGTTGTTGGCACAGAATCCTATGTAAACCATTTTTGGGAAAATTCTAAAGGATTATTCAAGAAGTTTCTAGAGGAAATAGAATATAGGGTTGGATACAATGTATCCTACCTAATCCATGCGAATTAAAATTGAAAAATAGAAGAATCGAGTAGGAAAAGGAATTCCAAGACTTCTATTTAAGAATTCATTGACCAAGACGCAACAAGCCACTGATACTATTGTTGCAAAAGTGCCAAATCTGCAAAGTGGTTGAAAGGGTGTCAAGAAGGAGACATCTAGGAGAAGGAAGAGCATAGAGGTTTTGCTTTTATGAGTGGTCATTAAGAGATTATTGCACTGGTACATTGAGTATGGAGACTCAAGGAGACAAAGCTTGAAAGATAAGGCAAGCTATCAAGAGTTGTAGAGGTTGAAGGCCAAGCAAGGGTATGAGCTGAGAAGTGATCTAAGATCTACAAGATAAGTTGTATGTTGTAATCAGGTCAAGATTTTCTAATACTCTATAGAAATTGTATTAGATCTAAAAATCCTATGGACTTAGGCTGGCCTAATAGCCATTTGTAAATCTTTTAATAGGGTGGCATTCCAAGTGAATGGTCTAAAGTCCTCTAACCAGGCCCACTTCTAATAGGGTGGTTAAATCCTCTAGCAAGGTCACATTTAACAGTGTGTTGTAAGCCTTTAACAGGGAAGGCCTTTCATAGGGCATCACTTCAAAAGGGTGAGAATTGAGTAGCATGTTATTGGTGGTTTTTCCCAAATTGGGTTTCCACGTAAATCATTGTGTCATGTGTTGATTTCTTATGTGTTATACTTGCATGTTGATTTATAGTAACTTGCTAATTAGATAAGTTAAAGCTTGGATGGATAAATGGTTGAATGATTTCACTTTATTAAGTGAAAAGTTTGAATAGGACGTTTGGACCTTGAATAACTGATTCACCCCCCTCTTAGTTATTCTAAAGCAATTCTAAAAATTGGCATTAGAGCCATCTACTAATTTAGTTTCAAGGTACTAGAAGTAGGAAGATCAAGATGTCCAAGAGAGAAGTTCCCAAGCTTAACAAAGAAAAATTTTCTACATGGTAGAGTTTGATAAAATTGCACCTTGGATCAATAGGTGACTATGCACAAACCTCAAGTGGGACTAAACATGTAACTCTAGCAAGACCTCTTACTATAGATGATTTGAACAAAAAGAAGGAGCACAATCAAGCAATGTTGGAGATTACATATGCACTTAGCTATGTTGAATATGATGACATCGAAGACTGTGACACTACATTCAAGATGTGGAAAACCTTATCAGATATCTATGGAGGTGATTAGAATGTCCAAATAGCAAAAAGAGAAAGCCTAAGAGGGAAGTTTGATGACATGAAGATGGAGGAAGGAGAAAATGCCACTCAGTATGTTGCAAGAATAAAATAAGTGGTGAGTGCAATAAGAAGTCTAGGTGGACAATTGGAAGAAGAAACATCCATCATAAAATACTTAAGAACTCTGCTCTCTATCTATGCTATAAGACTTTCAACCATTCAAGAGCTGAGGTGTGTACAAGGGAACACACTAACCATTGAAGGAATAGTTGGAAGAATTACTACATTTGAGCTATCCAATTTTGAAAATTACAGACCTGAGAACCTTGAATCTTCTTTCAAGGCCAAGATGACAATGAAAGATACTGAGGAAGACACATCAAATAAGAGAAGAAGAAAAGGAAAACATGCATCCAGTGATAGCAACACATATAAGGAAGATATGGAATAGTTAGAAGCACTTCTAGCCAGGAGATTTCATAGAGGAAAAGGAAAATTCAAGGGTAAGCTCCCTATCATATGTTTCAATTGAAATGAAATAGGTCATATTGCTGCAAGACGTACATAGAAGAAGAACTACAGAGAAGGGAATAAGTATAGGAACAAGAAAGAAGATGATAGCAAAGATGAAAAGGAGAAAGGAAAGAGATGCTACATCATTGAAGAAGATTCTGATGAGAATGATGATGAAGTAGTCTATGTAGCCATGAAGGATGAATCAGAAAAAGATGAAGATGAAGAAACAACATTGGTTACCTGTGTGAACAAGAATGACAAGTGGATCATTGACAGTGGGTGCTCACATCACATGACAGGAGATAAAATTAAGTTCATTACCTTTACTCAATATTATGGAAATAGCATTAGATTTGGTTATGATCCTCCATGTAAAATCAAAGGAAAAGGCTCTATCAAACTTACAAAGAAAATTTCATGTGATAATACATACTATGTTGAAGGATTAAACTACAACTTGTTGCATGTATCTCAATTAAGAATTATAGGTTGCAAAGTGGAATTTGGAAATAAAACTGTCAAGATCTATGATACTAATGGAAATCTGATAGAAAAAGGAGAAAAAACTAGGAGTAATCTATTTTACCTTGCTATGGAAGATGCAACATGTCTTGTTGTTAGAATTGATGATCTGTGTTTGTGGCATAAAAGGCTGTGTCATGTTAACTTTGATAATTTGGTTAGTATCAACAAGAAAAAGAAAGTCAGAGGATTTCCCAAGTTGAAGAAACCTGAAAAAATAATGTATAAACAATGTCAACTTAGGAAGATGACTAAACCTAGTTTCAAAACAAAAACATACACTTCCAATGAAGTACTAAAGTTAGTTCATACAGACTTATGTGGCCCAATAGAAGTGCAAAGCTACCTAGGAGACAAATAGATAATGCTATTCATAGATGATTATTCCAGGATGATGACTACCATGTTCTTAAAGAAAAAATATGATGCATTCCAAATGTTCAAATGGTATTTTGCTAGAGTTGAGAAGGAAACAAGAAGGAATCTAAAATGCCCAAGGTCAGATAGAGGAGGTGAGTTCACATCAATAGAATTTAAAGTATTTTGCAATGATAGAGGTATCAAAAGGAAAATGTCAGCACCAAGGACTCCACCATAGAATGGTATTACTGAAAGAAGAAATAGGTCAATGATTGACTGTGCTAAAACCTTGATGATGGAGAAAAATGTTGCACTTAAGTACTAGAGAGAAGTTTTAAGTACTGTAGTCTACACACTGAATAGAGTTCAAGTTAAGAAAGATACTAATGCAACACCTTTTGAATTGTAGTATGGTCATTCACCTAATGTTAAATATTTCAAAGTATTTGGTTGTAAATGTTATATTCTAAAAGATACTAGAAATAGAAAGTTTGATGCTAAGAGTGATGAAGGCATATTCTTTGGATACTCCACTAGATGTAAGGCATGTAAGTGTTTGAATGCTAACACTAACAAAATTGTGGAGAGTGAAAATGTAAATTTTGATGAGTATGTAGAAGTTTAGATTGATGAGTCTAGGAAAATAGAGGATTATAGATCCTTTGTATACTTCTACGAAGGAATGACAGTTGAAAACAATACTACAAATCAAGTTGGGAATCAACAACAAACTTCAGTATCTGTTGAGTCTCAACCAGTGAATGCCAAGTTGCATTTAGAAGCCGAGCTATAGAATGTAGAAAATGCACATATCTATTCAAAAAATAGTATACAAGAAAGAAATGATGAAATACCAGATGTAGAAGAATGAAATGACTCTGAAGCTGAAGGATCAAATATGGAAAGAAGGACTGAACCCAGATTAGCCAAGAATGTAAGAAGACATCACCTTGTAGATCAAATCATTAGTGATAAGGATGCTAGACCAATGACAAGGAATATACTCAGGAATTAATCATGTCTGCTGAGCAAGGTTGAACCCAAAATAATCAAAGATGCACTGCGAGATGATGACTGGTATAAGGCCATGAGAGAAGAGATAGATAAGATTGAAAAGAACAAAACTTGGTCTCTAGTTCCCAGACTAGCTGATAAGAATGTGATTGGTACCAAATGGGTGTTCAAAAACAAACTTGATGTGAATGGTGAAATAACAAGAAACAAAGTTAGATTAGTTTGCAAAGGCTATGAACAAGAAGAAGGATTGGATTATGGAGAGACATTTTCCCTTGTTGCAAGAATGGAAGGAGTAAGAACATTACTTGCATATGCTGCATAAAAAGGTTTCAAAGTCTACTAGATGGATGTGAAGTCAGCTTTTCTGAATGGTATACTAGAAGAGGAAGTCTATATAGAAAAATCAGAGGGATTTTTTGATGAAAAGAACAAGGACATGGTCTGCAAGCTACATAAATTGAGTAGCATGTTACTAGTGGTTTTTCCCAAATTGGGTTTCCACGTAAATCACTGTGTCATGTATTGAGTTCTTGTGTGTTATACTTGCATGTTGATTTATAGTAACTTGTTGATTAGATAAGTTAAAGCTTGGATGGATAAATGGTTGAATGATTTCACTTTATTTAGTGAAAAGTTTGACTAAGACATTTGGACCTTGAATAACTGATTCACCCCCTCCTCCCCCCACTTCTCAGTTATTCTAAAGAAATTCTAATAGATGCACTATATATTTACTCTTTCATTTAACTACTCAAGTTCAAATTATATTTTGTATTTAGTTATTCCAATTATCATATGTAACTAATTAGAACATGTGTATTAAGGGGAAGAAATTAGTTAAATTTGTATTAAGGAGATGAAATTAGGACATGCCTTAAGGGGATGAACTATATATTTACTCTTTCATTTAACTACTCAAGTTCAAATTGTGTTTTCTATCTAATTATTCAAATTAGCATATGTAACCAATTAGAATATATTTTTTAAGGGGAATAAATTAGAACATTTATCTTAGGATGTGTCTATCCTCCATCCAAACTATATAGTTGACCAATTTTCAAAAGATCGAAAGTGTCATGGATTTTTTTTGAAAATTTCAACATTTGATCTTCATGATTTCATAGTTTGTAGTAAGAAAAAACAAAAAAATTGGAAAAAAATCACTATGTTTTCGTGAATCCAGAAAAAAAAGGTTTGACTTTGTTTTGTCTTTAGTGCATTTTGAATGGAGATTAGCTTGTCTCTTTATCTTAAATCTAGAAAAAAAGAAGTTTGACTTTGTTTTGTCTTTAGTGCATTTTGGATGGAGATTATCTTGTCTCTTTATCTTAAGGGGATGAAATTAGGATGTGTCTTAAGAGGATGAACTATATAATTACTCTTTCATTTAACTACTCAAGTTCAAATTGTGTTTTGTATCTTTAAATTATTCAAATTAGGATATGTAACTAATTAGGATGTATGTAAATGATTCAAAAGACATACAAAAAAAGAAAAATTTAGAGAATGCAACTAATTAGGACACACATCTTAAGGTAATGAAACTAAATTAGCAACTTTTTAAAATTGTAATATGCAATCACTTGTTCAAATTAGGACAAAAATTACATGTTATATCTAAATATCTAAACTACTTGTTCAAATTAGGACAAAAATTACAATATCAAACATATATTTAACTCAAATTAAATCAAACATATCTAATTTTTAAAGATCATCTTGAGCATGTTTCACAACAAACACCATCATACATACACATGTACACGTATTATTAATTATAGATCAAATGTCATTTATTGATCTATCTAAATATCACTTGCATAGAACAAATTTAATCACACATGTATACATTAATCATCAAATTTATATATACTATAAGATAATCCAACATGTAAAAGAAATGTCTAGATCAATCATTAAATGTATATGAACTAGAACATAATCACATGTGTCAAACATCTTTTTCAAGTTTACAATATGTCAATCATCAAACATATGACAAAAAGGTATCTATCTAGATCTAAGAAGATAATATCAAATATAAATAACATGCATATACAACTCTAGATCAAATCAAATATAAATAACATGCATATAAAGTGTCTATCTAATCTATGAATGTCTCTCTAGAAGAAAGTAGATCAAATAATCTATTAAAAAAACTATGCATCACTAGGTGCATGAGTCTCATCATGATGTCTCCTCACAACATAGTCCAAAAGGTGACTATCAAGACATTCCTAAGGATGTGATAACTTCTATATATTAAAGAGAAAGTGATATCCATGTCTAATTATAAATAAAATAAATACGTAAAACTTGTTCATTTTTTACATTTATGTGTATCTAATGAAGTATTTAAAACACACCTGTCCACTCTTGACTGTTGGATACAATTATTCAATTGTGTGTTGTCTTTGATGCTACACAAATGTCATATCAGTTATCAGTCAGAGTCTACCAAGCTCAATTGGTTAGCAAGGCAAGAGATAGAGTTTATCGAGCTCAGATGGTTAGCAAAGAAGATTTATAGTGTCAACCGAGTGTTCTCAGACTTTACCTTGTGTGGACAGTTGTTACCAAGCTTACTCGATCATCAAAGGAAAATGTGGTAGAAAATAGTTCTTACCAAGCTCTCATGATTAGCGAAGGAAATTTTGTTCTTACTGAGTTCACTCAATAGCCAAAGGGTTTCACAAAATTTGTAGTGTTAACTGAGTTGAGATGGTTAACTCAAGAAATTATTTTTGGAGCAGTGTTTACTAAGCAGGGTCGGCCAATGAAGGATTTCATTATTTTGAGAAATAAAGTTTATTTGTTTAATGTAATATTTGTAGCTGACTAATGTATGGTTTATTGGTAAATTTAACTTGTAATTAAGCTAACTTGACAATTTGTAATGTATAAATAAAAGGTCAAGTTGTGAATTCTAATTGTAAGTATCGAGTATGCAATGAGCTAATTGTGTGAAGAGGTAGTGCAAGTGAATTTTAAAGAAGGATCAGACATCCTTGAGGAGAAGTAGAGTTATATTCGATCAACAAGGATCTATTGAAGAAAAGCAAAGATCTGTATCAGCAAAGTTCAATTGCATCTCATTTAGGTCACTTATTGTTACTTTCTCACCATTGTAACAATATTTCCTAAATCTCTTAACAGAGTTGGTTTAATAGACATTTTGTAAATCCTCTAACAAGGTGGACAATTCAGTTGAATTGTTCTAAAGACCTTTATCAAGGCCACTCCTAGCAGGGTCACACCTAACAATGTGTTTTGTAACCTTTAATAGGGTTGGCTCCTAATAGGGCTCACTTCAAAAGAGTGAAAATTGGTAGCTAGTTACTTGTTGGTTTTTTGCATATTGGGTTTCCACATTAAACCTAGTGTCTCTTGTGTTCATGTTATTTACTTTTGCATGCATGTTAATAATTGTGAATGCTTAAAGATTAGTAACAAGTTAATCTACTGAGTTACAACATTTTTGTGAATGTTTATCGAGTGACAGTAGTAAGTAACCTATTTGACATCTAAGGGATCTGTTGATTTTTTTTGTGGTAACTAATTCACCCCCCTCTTAGTCACTCCATCTACATTTCCAACAGTTGGTATCCGAGCTTTTGGTGCTTGAAGGAAAAGATTTCAAGGATCTAAGCTAAAGATCAGTATGTCTTACAAGAGGGAAATTCCAAGACTTAACATGGACAACTTCTCAGCATGGTAGGGATTGATAAAACTTCATCTGGCTTCCATTGGAGATACATGACTGAAATATCTAGATGAAGCATATGTAGAACCTACTGACACATTATCTTTCAATGATAATGCTAAAAAGAAGACTCACAACAACATGATGATAGATATTGCATTTGCCCTGAGTTATGAAGAATTTGATGATATCAAAGATTGTAAAATTGCTTTTGCAATGTGGAACAAGCTAAAGGAAATCTATGGAGGTAATGATAATGTAAGAAGTGCCAAAGCAGAAAGTTTAAGAGGTCAATTTGATCAGATGAGGATGAGAGAAGATGAAAACATTGCAAAATCTGTTGCAAGAGTCAAAGCAAGTGTTAGTGAAATCAAAGCTTCTGGAGGAGATATCAAGGAGGAAATAGTTATAAGTAAAGTTCTTAGAACACTACTTCCCATTTATGCAATCAGAGTTTCTACAATTCAAGAAAGAAGATGTGAAGAAAATCATAAGATAAATTTAGAGGTCATAGTTGGAAGATTGACTGTAGTCAAGCTAGATAACTATGATAATTATGTTCCAGCCACCATAAACATTGAATCAACATTTGAAGCCAAGCTTTCACTCAAGGAGAAAGGCAAGAAGATAAAGGATTCTTAGTCAGATAGTGAAGAAGAATTAAAATAGAATTTAGACAGTGATCTTGAGGTGGTTGAAGCTCCACTAGCCACAAAATATTCAAGAGGAAAAGGGAAATACAAAGGTAAGGTTCCTCTAATTTGTTTTTCTTGTGAAGAAATTGGAAATATTGCAGCTAGGTGCCCAAATAAGTATAAAAAGGATGAGAAGAAATGTCACAAGTGCAATGGCAAGAAAGACTTCAAATCATTCAAGGACAAAGGTAAGAAAACATGTTTCATGGCTAAGAATTCTAATGATTCTGATGATGAAGAAGAAGATGAAATTGTTTATATTGCTGTAAAAGATGAGTCTGATAATGATGAGGAAATGACACTTATTTCTCATGTGAGCAAAAATGATACATGGATTATAGATAGTGGTTGTTCTCATCACATGACTAGTGATAAAACTAAGTTTGAACATTTTGAAGACTATGATGGTGTTAGTGTGAGGTTTGGTAATAATGAACCTTGTTGCATAAAAGGAAAAGGAAGAATCTCACTAACCAAAGAACTTGTATGTGATAATGCATATTGGGTAGAAGGGCTTAAACACAATCTGTTGAGTGTGGCACAACTACTCAATACTGGATTCAAAGTGGAATTCATGCATGGAAAAGAAAGACTGTTGGATGGCAAAGGAAAGCTGATTGGATCAGGCATTCAAACAAAAGGTAACTTGTTTTATCTTGAACTTGGTGAATGTTCATGCTTTATTGCTCAAGTAGAAGAAACTTGGTTATGGCATAGAAGGTTTTGTCATCTAAAATTTGATAACTTGGTGAAAATAAGTAAATTTAGGAAATTAAGAGGCATTCCTAACATGAAGAAACTTGAGGTTGGTCTATGCAAGAATTGTCAAATTGGCAAGATGGGAAAGACTAGTTCTAAAAGTAAGAACTATTAGTTTGAAAAAGTTTTAGAAATTGTGCATACTGATTTGTGTGGACCTATTGAAATTGAAAGCTATACTGGTGACAAATTCTTCATTCTTTTTGTTGATGATTACTCAAGAATGATGACTGCCATGTACCTAAGAGAGAAGTCAGAAGAATTTGAGAAGTTCAAATGGTATTTGGCCAGAGTAGAGAAGGAAACATGCAAAAGACTGAAATGCTTGAGGTCAGACAGAGGTGGTGAATTCATTTCACATGAGTTCAATAACTTTTGCATTGAAAGGGGAATCAAATGGCAAGTTTTAGCACATGGAACTCCTGAACAAAATGGAATAGCTGAAAGAAGGAATAGATGTATCATAGAATATGCAAGAACCTTAATGATTGAAAAGATCATTGCTATCAAATATTGGAAGGAAGCTATTAGCATTGTAGTTCATACCTTGAACTGAGTACAATTAAAGAAGGACTCATTCAAAACCCTCTATGAGTTATGGTATGGCTATAAACCCAATGTAAGTTACCTAAAGGTATTTTGAAGCAAATGTTACATTTTAAAAGAATCCAAAAAAGGTAAATTTGATGTGAAGGGTGATGAAGGAATATTTTTGGGATATTCTTGCAAGAGTAAAGCATATAGATGTTTAAATTTGTCTACTAACAAAGTCATAGGAAGTGCACATGTGAAAGTTAATGAGTTTGCAGAAAGAACTAAAGAAGAAAGAAAAAGGGAACCAAAAGACTACAGGAGATTTGTTTTTATTGAACCTAATATAGTTCCAAGTACACCTATCTATCAGAAATCTTCTACTCCAGAGTTTTTAGTAATCGAGTTGTAGAAAGTTCAAACCGAGCTAATGCCTACCAAGTTGCAAGGACCTGAGTTGCAAATAGAAGCTACTAAATCAACATCTATCAAGCCCGAGCAAGTAGAATCAAAAGTTGAAATACAAGAAGATAACAATGCAAGTCATTCAAAAGGCAAGGAGCCTGTGCTAGCCAAGTATGTCAGGAGGCATCATGCACTAGATCAGATCATTGGAGATAAATTTGAAGGAACTATGACAAGAAGTAAGTTGAAAGGTACTTGGTTACTTGCTGATTTTGAACCTAGAAGTGTCAAAGATGCATTAGAAAATGAAAGCTAGATTGAGGCTATGAATAAAGAGATAGATCAGATAGAGAAAAATAAAACATGGACTCTTATACCTAGGCCTAAAGAAAAAAATGTGATTGAAACTAAGTGGGTATTCAAAAACAAGTTAAATGAAGATGGTAAGGTGTCAAGAAACAAAGCTAGACTGGTATGCAAAGGATACTCTCAAGAAGAAGGTATAGACTATGAAAAAACTTTTGCTTCTGTTGCAAGATTGGAAGGTGTTAGAACCTTACTTGCATATGCTACATGCAGAGGATTCAAAGTTTATCAAATGGATGTCAAGTAAAAATTTCTCAATGGTATATTGAATGAAGAGGTTTACATTAAATAGCTTGAAGGATTTGTTGATCCAGACAAGAAGGACATGGTCTACAAATTACATAAAGCATTGTATGGTCTAAAACAAGCCCCTAGAGCATGGTATGAGAGATTGCATAACTATCTTATTCATATTAGTTTTCAAAGAACTAATGATAATAGTAGCTTGTATATCAAGGAAGGATTAGATAATAAGATTGTTTGGGTAGAAATATTTGTAGATGATACTTTGGTCACAGGAAATGATGATCTTTGCAAAGAATTTTCAGAACAAATGAATAAGGAATTTGAAATGTCAATGTTTGGTGAGATAAAATTCTTTGTTGGTCTTCAAATTTAGCAAAATAAGAATGGCATCTACATCACTCAATCTGAATACATCAAGGATATACTAAAAAAGTTTGGTATGGAAGACTGCAAATAGTTGGGACTCCTATGTGTACTAGATTGAAACTTACCAAGGATGATGAATCAAAAGAAGTGGATCAGACATCGTATAGATCTATGATTGGAAAGTTATAGTATGTAGTGCATACAAGACCTAATATTGCCCTTATAGTTGGTATTGTAGCAAGATTTTCAAAAAAAACCAAGAGAAAATCACATGATGACAATCAAAAGGATCATGAGATATTTGAAAGGCATTGAAGATTATGGATTATGGTATAAACTTGGAGGAAATCTAGATTTAAAAGTGTTTGCTGATGCAAATTGGGTAGGAAATGTTTATGACAGAAAAAGTACAAGTGGAGGAGCTTTCTTTCTTGGAAAGAGGTTGGTTTCTTAGACAAGTAAAAAGCAAAATTTTACATCCTAGTCCACAATAGAAGTAGAATATGTTTCAGCAACAGTAAACTATTCAAACATTATTTGGTTTAAACAATTATTGGAAGGCATGAAGGTAGAGATTAAAGAACTAGTTGTCATGTTTTGTGACAATACAAGTGAAATTAACATATCCAAAAATCTAGTGATGCATTAAAAAACCAAGCTATAAAATTGAAGATCTATAAGTTGATGCAACAAAGTAATGAAGACATTGCATATGAATTAGTACATAAGGTACATTGAAATTCATTTTGAGTTGTGTTGTCTTTGGCATGTGTTGTCAAAGAGGGAGATTTTACTGTCATATCTTTTTGAAATTTGCAAGAAAAAGAAAGTGTATGCAAGAGGGAGAAGCATTCTGTCAGAAAAGACTTGTTTTCAAATTTCATTCTTCTATGACATGTTGTGTTTCCATCAATGCCAAAGAGAGAGATTGATGGATATAATCATTCAATTGTGTGTTGTCTTTGATGCTACACAAATGTCATATCAGTTGTCAGTCAGAGTCTACCGAGCTCAATTGGTCAACAAGGCAAGAGACAACGTCTACCAAGTTTAGAAGGTTAGCAAAGAAGATTTATAGCATCTACCAAGCGTTCTTAGACTTTACCTTGTGCAGACAGTTGTTACCAAGCTTACTCGATCATCAAAGGAAAATGTGGCAAAAAATAGTTCTTACCGAGCTCTCATGGTCAATGAAAGAAATTTTGTTCTTATCGAGTTGATTTGACAGCCAAAGGATTTCATAGAATATGCAGGGTTAATCAAGTTGAGATGGTTGACTCAGGAAATTGTTTCTGGAGTAGTATTTACTGAGTAGGGTTGGCCAATGAAGGATTTTATTGTTTTGAGAAATAAAGTTTATTTGTTTAAAGTAATATTTGTAGCTGACTGATGTATGATTTATTGGTAAATGTAACTTGTAATTTAGCTGACTTGACAATTTGTAATTTATAAATAAAAGGTCAAGTTGTGAATTCTAATTGTAAGTATCGAGTATGAAATGAGCTGATTGTGTGAAGAGGTAATGCAAGCAAATTTTGAAGAAGGATTAGACCTCCTTGAGGAGAAGCAAAATTGTATTCAATCAGCGAGGATCTATTGAAGCAAAGAAGAGATTTGTATCAGCAAAGTTCAATTACATCTCATTTAGGTCACTTATTGTTACTTTCTCACCATTGTAACAATATTTCCTAAATCTCTTAATAGAGTTGGTTTAACAGCCATTTTGTAAATCCTCTAACAAGGTGGACAATTTAGTTGAATTGTTCTAAAGACCTCTAGCAAGGCCATTCCTAGTAGGGTGATTAAATCCTCTAATAGGCTCACACCTAACAATGTGTTTTGTAACCTTTAATAGGGTTGGCTCCTAATAGGGCTCACTTCAGAAGAGTGAAAATTGGTAGCTAGTTACTTGGTGGTTTTTCCCATATTGGGTTTCCACATTAAACTTGGTGTCTCTTGCGTTCATGTTATTTACTTTTGCATGCATGTTAATAATTGTGAATGCTTAAAGATCAATAACAAGTTAATCTACCAAGTTACAACATTTTTGTTAATGTTTACCGAGTGACAGTAGTAAGTAACCTATTTGACATCTAAGGGATCTATTGATTTGTTTTTGTGGTAATTGAACCCCCCTCTTAGTTACTCCATCTACATTGCATGCATGTTAATAATTGTGAATGCTTAAAGATCAATAACAAGTTAATCTACCAAGTTACAACATTTTTGTTAATGTTTACCGAGTGACAGTAGTAAGTAACCTATTTGACATCTAAGGGATCTATTGATTTGTTTTTGTGGTAATTGAACCCCCCTCTTAGTTACTCCATCTACATTTCCAACACTGACATCATCCAATGAGTCTTGACAGCATACACAACCAAACATCAAAGATGGAGTAACAAGAGGCATGTCACCCTACAATACATATGCGCAAAAAGTAAAATTAAAATTTTTATACCTACACATGGTATATACATAAATTATTAAAAAAGAAAAGAAAATTTAATTAAAAAAAAAAAAAGATTAACCACTTTAGAAGTTGGAATTTGTTAATACTCAGACTAGATAGCATCGATCGTGCCCACCAATATATCCAAATTTTGTTGGGCCTCATATATCCCCACCTCTACATCTATAACAAGATTGGTGACCATCACATTTCCTACTAATGATGACCCAAGTGGACTAGTTAGATGAGATGGCATAGAAGTAGAATCCTCATGCATTAACAACTTCATCCATCTTGTGGTCAACAAGTTGAAACCAACATCATCAAGGTCCAAGTCTAAACTCTAAGTAGGCCTTGCATTGGATGAAGTGTTTCCAGTATATGTCTATCCTTTTGTAGAAAAAGAGTCGTTAGTAGGTCAATCATGATGTGTACTGCCACAATGACCACCACTTGAGCAATGAGATGATGTGGCTGGGGATGCGGCATAGTACTACCTACATGAGCTCAAACATCTAATATGGGTATACCAAGCTCCATTTCTATGAATATATATGAATCCAATAGATCCTTAATGAGACCAATCAATGTGTCTCATTCCAACACTCTAGTTAGATCCTCTACGCTAGCTACTAAAGGGATGCCTACTATACTATATAGGTCCACTGAAGATAAAGCATTTGATGATCTAGAGTGTTAATGAAATATAAAAAAAAACCAACCTCATTGCTTGTTATGGATCTAATAGTTCTGAAAATGTTCTTAACTCCCTAAATCACCCCTCACAAGTGGTGTTATACATAGCCTCATTAGCCAAGGAACCCGATACATGGGAAATAGTAGGTGCCCTCTCTTTGATAATTTCCTTGTGCATCAGTGCTTGATGACCCACCTACCAATAAGCATACCTATCAGCCAGTCTACCACACCCCTATCCTAAATTCCATGGTAAATCATTGTATTTCACCACCTTGTGTAAGTGAACCTTGACATAAAGTTATTGTGCAAAATAGAGTGGAATCTAGTCATTATTTGGATAATGACCATAAGAAGTAAGGAAGTATGGGTATATTAATGCAACCATAAATGGATATGTACACTTCATAACTTGATACCCCTTCACAAACCTTTGTGGAAGATAAAGAAGGAAATATTCCCTCTTCAGGGTCTCTTTGGGCACTAAGACCTGTACTTCCTACAAAGAAAGACCTAAAGAGACCTCTCATCTCTTACTCTCAAGGATTGCCTATATGGTATGTGGACCATTTGGAGAAGCACCATGACTCTCATCTCAAATATAAGTCAGGCTACACAAAATACTATGGCACATGTACTACTATATATGCTAGAGCACGTAACACTAGTCAAGGATTCCTAAAGTATCTGAATCTCTTGATTAGTGTGATCATATAGCTCTTGAGGTGGGATAGGCAGGTGGTAGGGTGGAATAGAAGGCTCTTACTGGGGGGAGGGGATGAACCCATTGTGGGGGGATAGGCTACTACTGGAGCGGAATAGGATCCTGCTAGTGGGGGGGATAGGCTACTATAGGGGGATAGGTTGTTGAGGTGAGATGTAAATGTATGTGTGTAGCTAAAATTTATTAAAATGACATTTAGAAAACTAGATAACAACATGTATGTATGTCAATAACTTCTAAACATGGAATGAGCATACACATATATGTCATATATGTTGACAATTAGGCTAGGTTAGAAATTTTGATGTTGTCATTTATGGAAACATACTAGTCATATAAAATGGGCAAATCATGAACATGAAGTTATGACATGTATATTTAGAAAATTGTCTAAGTGTCATGCAATTTATTTGGCATAATGGATAGAGTTTTAGTTGGCAAGCTTCACACACTCATCATGGACATGTATGCAGTTAGGTATGACTACCTGATATTATTATGATGAATCGTACAAGTGCACATGATTGTACAGACTGTATAGAAAAAGTTATGGTTAGATTACCAGTTACAACAATATATAGGTAGAACAATGCATGATAAAGAAATGGGTATTTTGGGTTAAGGAATTATTTTCTTTAAAAAATAATTAACTAATTAAGGAAAGCATCCTAGATTTTAACCCTAAGAGGGAAAAAGTTAATTTTGTATTTTGTAAAGTGTATAAAGGCATGAAGGATGATTGGGCAGATAATTGTAAATTAGCAAGGTATAAAGGAAAGATTGTGAATGTGAAGTTAAGTGAGTGATCAAGTAATGCAATGTGATATTGTACATTGCATGTTTGGATAGTGGGCTCATATTGCATACATTTTGTATTTGTATATAATAAATCCTAATAAGGTTAAGGCTTCTAACAAGGTCTAGTCCTCTAACAAGGACCAAGAAACTATATGGATGTAATAGACTCCTAACAGGGTCAATATCTTTCACAAAATAGTTTGATTAGTGGATCATTTTGTGGGTACCATCCCCATCAAGGTTTTCCCTTGGCCAAGCTTTCCCTAGTTAAAAAAATATGGTGTTATGAGTTCTCTTATTGAATGGCTATTTTTATGTTCAACATGTAGTTAGTTTTCTTTCTTATGGATATTATAAAGTTGTTAAAAATATCTAGTTTAGGGATAAAGTTTGTGAAATATTGATTCACACTTCTCTCAGTATTCCTATTTCTAACAATATACATGTGAAATGAATATACACATATATAAGTCCTAAACATGAAATGAACACACAATTATAAACTATCCTTTAAAAATAAAATGAGCATACACATGTTTAAATTAGGATATGTAAATGAACATTCACATGTATGACATTTATATTTAAACATGAAATGAACATGTGCATATAATTCCTAAACATGAAATGAACACACGTGTGCATGTACATTCATAAACTTCCTAAAGTTGAAATGAACATACACATAGATCATTTATATGAAAATTAAACATGAACATATGTACATATACTTGTCCTATACATACACATGAAATGAACATACACATATAAGTCCTATACATACATGAAATGAACATGAACATACTTATTAGGTCATAGAAACATGAAATGAACATACGTGTATCATCTGCATGCAAGCATGAAGGGGTCCTAATAGGATGTCTTAAGGGGAAAATCTAAAATATAAATTAAATATATCATAATGTTGAAATGGGTATTGATGTTGAAGGATGGAGTAAAGGGAAAAACTAAAATCAGACATGAACCTAAATCATAATTTTCCAAACTAAGCATGATATTCTCTAGTTTATATGTGCACATGGATATTTGAAGGGGTCTTAATAGGACAACTTAAAGGGATAATCTAAAATTGAACATGTATCGATCTCAATCATAAAAATGTAAGGGGTCCTAATAAGATGTCTTAAAATGGGATAATATAAAATCAAACCTTAATCCATCACAATTTTCTAAACAAGGTCGTCTAGATAGTTCATACATGTGTGTACATGCATGTATAAAGGGGCCCTAATGGGATAGCTTAAGGAGTGAAATATATTTAATAGAATGAATAATAAATAATAATGTTGAAAGGAATGCTAAAAGGATTAGCTTAAAAAATGATGCATATTTATAGGGTCCTAATAGGATGGATTAAGGAAAAGCCTAAAATAAAACATCAATCTATCATTAATGTTGAAAAGAAACCTAAAATAATGGATCAGGGGGGGAATATATGAAATCAAACATTATTATATATCATAATTTTCTATATACTTGTATTTAGTTCATATTTAATATGTGTTTAAAGGGGTCCTAATTTAGGATGTTCATTAACCTAGGAGAATCTATAATCGGACATTGAAATCTATATAAAAATGTTGAAAGTGATCCTAAATTGATTGCTTAAGGGGCTCGAATATAAAATCAAACATTTGAAATCTAGATCATAATTTTCTCAGATAGATCACATGGCTTCTAGTTCATGTAGACATGTTTACAAGGGTCTTAGCTAGGATATCTTAAGATGATTATCTAAAGTCAATATATCATGTGGTAACTTCATGTGTGTGTTTATATAAGGGTCTACATAGTAACTTTTGGTATTAATTTAGGATGGCATGCACAAAATTTCAAAAATTGAATTTATCAATCCATCACATGAATTTCTAAACTGCAAGTGTCATGGTCTCTAGTTCATATATGCATACATTTAAAGGGGTCCTAGGGACCTAGGGTCATGTTATTTGTTATAGTTAAATTTTAGGACCTTAAAGGTAGGATTATCTAGTACATGCATATATATATATGTATGAATATGTACATATACACATGCACATACACATGTATTTAAAAACACACATGCACACACATTAATACATACATGAAATGAACATACACATATAATGTAAATGGTCTTAGTAAGTCAATATGATGATTCAAAAAATCATTAGTAGGTCCTATGGCTACTACAAACTCATTATGATACACAATAACCTTAAAAATTGATCCTATCTTACATACTAAGGGTCTTAGGATACAAAAATGGGTCCTAAGGGACTGTCCTAATGCATCAAATCCTGAGTTATAAGAGTCATAAATGGTCCATGACCCATTAGAACCCCTTCTAATATGTGATGGGTCATCATGGGTCTTAATGTATAATAAAGGCCCTGAGGGGTCATATGACCCATCAATGAGTTTGAGGACCCCTTATGATATGTATTATGGATAACTTAAGAGGTCCTAATGCATATATAAAAGGATCCAAAGGGATACTTACAAGTCCATATTCATATTAAGGAGTACTATTGCAAACTTAGAATAGGTTACTGGTCTTAGGATATATTTTATGTGTGTTAAGTTAGGGCCCAAGAATACTTTATGGGCAAGCTAAAAGGGTAGTAAGAGGTGGATAAATTAATGGGTTCTATGGGGTCATAATTGTTGATTAAGTAGTACCAAGGGTCCTATGATACATAGTAGGTCATAAGGAGGCTCAAATACATAATAGGTCCTAACAAATGATTATTACAAATTGTATAGTTGTATATATATTGTCTTACACAACACATACCAAATTTCAACTGTATAGGTCCCCTCTAGGATATAAATTTTTTAATCTTAAGATCTAATGATTGGTTTAGTTTCTCTTGTGTTCCTAATATTTTTTAGTTACTTTGTGTGCAATTGATATATTTTATTAATTCTAGGTGTTAACTATATACATACTTCTAAATTATTATCAGTTATTGGTATATAGTTTCTATATTCAAAATAATGCATTTTAAGGATTTTTACTACACAAGTTATTTATAAATAGGGTTCCAATTGTGAGTTGTTAAGGTTACCATTCAAACTTTTTAGTTTAAGTTGGGTAATTTAGGTCAAGTAAAAAAAAATTATACATTTAATTTTAAAAAATTTCAAGTAAAAAATGTAAGATAAATATACATACATACATGTACATAAATTATATATGCTTATGTATGCATATATAGGCATGCCTATATACACATATATGTAGATGTTAAAAAACAATTTTACAACAATTCTTGTAAATATTTACAATAATTTAAACTTTATAACTCTTTGTCATGCCCAAAAATATAAGGGCAAAACACACACACAATTTTTTTTTTGAACAAAGATTAAATAAGATAACATGGACGTAAAAGATTTTAAAAGTTTAACTATAATGGGACTAATTGTTCGAGTAGTTTTAAGTTCAGATACCCAGGGTACTATGAGACTAGATGCAAGTTCACCATTGATTTAAAAAGGTTACAACATAGTTTGAACATTTTGTTGAAGAGATTATTAGGGTAAACTGAGAGTTTCTAGTAAATCAATTAATTAAATTAAATGACTAATCCGTTACATCTCAAAGACCTACCAATTCAAATGTCTTTCTATCTCCTAGTTACACAACTTGTTTAACACCAATCTAATTAAGATGACTTAACTAACTAGCCCCTTTTTATTAAATTGATAACTTGAACGTCATCTCAATTTTAATCATTTACTTTAGGCTTAATGTCATTAATTAACTTCTTTCAACTTTATTCTAATTTATGTTTTAAAATTTTAATCCAAAATCCATACTAACCTTAGAATTTTCTCCAACATACTTATAACCATCTAATTAATTAATTTATTGTTTACCATTAAAAATGATGACAAGAATAAATTCAATAAATCTATATTTTAATCTAAACTTTATTTGAACTATCATAAATTTAAGTCCATATTAAAATCGATCTATAAAGCTCCCAATGGTATAAAACTAATTAATAACACATTAAAATTGTTTTAATTAAATTATACTAATTTCACATTTAAAACTTTTTAAATTAAAACTAATTTAATATACTAACATCGAAGACACTATTTAATACTAATAAAATAAACTAATTTAAACTAAATTTAAACTAACATAAAAACAATGTATCAAAATTCAATATTTAAAAAGATCATAATGATTAAATTATATATAAAAGATAAAGTTCCCAACTAACTAATATTAACTAATCATTAATTTAAAACTTACTAAAACAATTAAACAACTAAATTAATTTAAAACTAAACTAACTTCAATTTAATTCTATCTTAAACAATACTAACCATTTTCTAAAACTATTTCTAACATTCTTACTAACACAAAAGCATTACATTTCATCCTAATATTACCAACATCTACTAATCTAATTTTAAATCTAACTAAATCTTACTAACACACACCAAATCATACTGACAAAGTAACAAGGTAGGCTAATTTACACTAGCCTAGGGTCTACCTATTTCCTTAGCCACTTGGCCTCCTACCCGACCCACGCCCCAAGGCGCTCTACACAGACCTCAAGGCAATGCGTGCTGCCCCAAGACAATGTCTGGGGCACGCAGACTTGCCCCCACTTCCTGACATGCAGTAAACCTCCATATCGCGTGCGCTAGGAGTGGAATGATGGGGGAAATTAAGTGGGGTTTTAATAAGTTGAAGTCCCTTAAGACATGGGTACACGCTTTCTCACTGGCGCCTAAATGAAATGTTGACCTCACATCCCAACCATCACCTCACACCTACGCTACGCCAGCCTGGAGGAAGAGGGTGAAAAGGAGTTTCTTACTATGCTTAGGTTTAATGAGGCCTTAGACCCCCAACAACCATGGCAATCTGTCCTCCACGCGATCCAAGATTGGATTGGAGGCTATTTAATATACTTGCTTTGCTTATAAGCTGGCGCCCAAGTTGAGAGGAGTATTTAATGGAAAAAGTTTAGTTGTTAGGACACTAGGGTAGAGTTTTAGGATATTGGGGGTAGATATTAGAATAATGATTATATATATATATATATATATATATTTAAAATTTAAATTTAAATGAGCATCAACAGAGAATATTCTCTATTGCAAGGAAATGAATTAATTGAGTCTTCCATACATTTTCCAAAGGGCAGAAAGCTCCTGTAGGGGTAAATATTTTCTTTTTCTCTCCTGAATTTCTAAGTGTAATATTTCTCCTTTAAGGCTATATTATTATTATTATTACTTCTTTCTTCCTTTTTTCATGTTTTATAATTCCTCATACAACATGGGGTATATGAACCCTTCATTTGGGATTCAAGGAGATATATAATTCTTAATCAAATTTGATTGTCACTTATATAATGTAGCAAGGAGAGAGATAAATTTGTGATCACAATGTAGGATTGTTCATTTCTTCTTAATACATATAACATTGAATTGAAAATTCCAACATATCCAATTTACTCATCCTTAACATATTTGAAAACTTGAAATTCATAATTCAATAGCATCATCCATTAACCTATTTCTCACCTACATATGCAAGGTTTGAAACCACATAAAAGAAATACAAGGAGATTCTCATAATCTTTTTCCTTCTCTATTATTCATCCTAGTTCAAGGCTCCATCGGGAAAGAACCAATAAGAAAACCTGATGTCTTTGCCAGTACATCAAAATTCAAATACATTTTACATAATATTACAATTCAAAGGAAACCTCTTCAAAATCCTTCACAAGCACTCTCTTCCAATATCTTCAAAACTTCAAGGAAACACAAGGAGAAGACAAGAGCTGACCGGGGTGAATCATCACCACATCAAGAAATAATTCAAACATGCACCCTAACCTGGTTTTGCACAATAGGTCCAAACATGGAACTTGAGTAGGGCGAGGTGAATTTTCTCAATGGGAGACGTCGATCACCATGCCATAACATAGCCCTTTCGAGGATAAAACTTCAAGAACTTTCATTCTCTTACAAGGCCCTTTCGAGGCTAATACCACAAGGATTTTCATTCCTTTCCATATTCAAGAATTCACAATATCAAACAAGGCATGTGATGACAAATAGGGGCCCATACACCCTACCCTCTTTCCCTCCTCTCATCATGAGAGGAGACTCTGCACCATTGAGGTCCAACTAAGGCCCTACCCCCGTACATGGCCACTTCTTCCTTATCCAAGGGTGAGTGATGCCAACACAATCTCCATGAAATCCTCTCAAAAACACAAAACATCAAGGCAAGCATAAGAATGCATCAAGAACAAACAAAAATCCCTCCAAACCCATCCCAACACACAAGCAACCAAAACAAAGAACAACACAACAACTTATACATGATTCAAGCATAGACAACATGAAGGAACAATTCAAAGGAGTGAAGAATCCCTACCTTCACCAAAAGAGTTATGGCAAGAATGGTGGTTTGAGAAGAGCTTTTCCTTTTCTTCCTTCAATCTTCAAACTTTCTCCAAATCTAGAGATTGGGTAACAACCCCAAAACTACTCCAAAATGCCTCTAAGTATCATCCCTTAACTCAACTAGACCTCAAGTAACTCAAGATGGAGTTTGAGTCACCAACTCATGTAGATGGCAATCAAATTTCGCAATCCATCAAAAATAGGACTTTTGAGTGATCATAAAAGTCAAACTAAGAGGCTAAGGGGGTGGAAAGTACTCCCCACCCACACCCTTACCCTTAGGGCACTTAAATTTGATGTTTTAAAGCTTAAAGACATAATAGGAACAATTAAAAGCTAGGAGAATAGTAAGACCAATAACAACCTTCAAAGAATTACAATACAAAGATAGCACAATTTAACAAGAGGTTCTAGTTCTGTCTTTCCATTGGATTTCTCGGCTAAATATCCTGCACACTCATTGCACACATCAGTAGGTTCAAGAAATCACATGCATTATGTAATTTATGTTTCAGAAAAATCATATAAATTAAAACATCCATTTTTCTAATAATCAATTATTTATCTAATTGTACTCATATTTTCGACTGTTAAAATTGCATAATCAAAATGTTAGTTTTGCATTCATTTACTTCATCATTGCACATGTTCATAAGGTATTAAATGACGAAATCAAATATCTAAAAGTAAAGAATCACACATCATAAATAGCATAATAATGTTCTGTGCATCAACTAATGTTCTGACATATCGAGTCATGACTATCAAAATAATAATGTATCATCGGTGCTAGGATGGGTCGGGGCGAGGCCTCACACTCTTTTACTTTCTCTTACCACTTGGTTTTATTGTTATTGTTGATTTCTTTGTAAAGAGTGACCTTGTAGCCTTTAAGACTTTTATTTTGTAAATATGTATATCTATTATGTAAGAGTAATTATATAATTATTTCTTATATAATAAATTACATTATATTTATAAAATTTAAACTAATTTACAAAAATATAATTCAAAATTGTTTTTCCCACTTGATATGTATGATATACTTTTTGCTGGAATATTAATTGCAGTTGACGTTTGCCTCTGGAGACAAACGCTCACCTACCACCCCTGGTGGATTGCAGAATAGACATAAAACATGAATGCGGTAGGTGAGTTTTTTGAAATTCTGAAAAGAGGGGGAATTTTTTTTGCCAAAGACAAAAATGAATGTTTGATTCATTCATTTTGTGAGACAGAGAGAAAAAGTTTAGCAGAGCAGAGAAGAGAGAAGTTGCAGAGAAAAGAAAAGTAGAAAGAAAGTGATCAGCAGATCTAGTAATTGCAGAGATTGAAGGAAGCTTGTTATGCGATTGCAGTTGCACGTACTTCTTTGTGTCATTCTGTAAGTTCGTAGTTTATTGTTTGATTTGACTTGTGAAGCAGTGATTGCTCCAGGCACTATTGTATGCAACCATTAGAGTTGCAAGTTTAAAGTTTTTTGAAGTATTGAAGTTGTTTAAAGTTTTAGGATTATTTTAGGGTTTTCTGGTTGAAGCCGAATGCTCCCAAATTTTGTAATAGTTTGAATCAAAGTTGAATAGAAAGCTAGCAAGCATACTTGAATCCATTGTTCTTCTTCTATTCTTTACATTTGAAAAGTTTATTTAGAAGCTTCATACTTTGGCTCTCTGATTTTTAATGGTGAAAATATTTACGTTATAAATCTTCACTCGGTCAAGTCTTGTTGAAGTTTTCATCTCTGTAGTGGCTACCGAGTTCAATCGATACCTTCTTCTACCGAGCTCCACTCTCTAGTGGCTATAGAGTTCACTTGGCATTCACACTACCAAGCTCACTTGGCATCCATTGGTGCCGAGTTCTTCGTTTTTCGAGCTCACTCGGCACTCTTCTGCCACTCGCCTCCTTAAGGTGCCGAGCAAAATTGGCACTCCGCAATAATTTTTGCCGAGCATTATTTAGGGTTGTGAAATTGATTTTTAGGGTTGGTAATATATTTCTCACACTTTTGGTAGGCTTTTGAAATGTATAGTGATTGAAACCATTGTCTTTAAATAAATTGAGATCTTCACCTTTAAATATATTAAAAAATCTATCATCAATTCAGTACTCTACAACTTAATTTCTCTTTTCTCAATTTGATTTGGTTAATATGGTTAATACACTAGAATGATTCATGAATTTGGTAATTTTCCACATATCGTTATTGAATTTCGCTATTTTAAATTGCTTTATTGATAGCTCTAAGTATTTGAAAATCTTAACATTCTAATTGTCTTCCTATTAATAATGAATTTGTGATAGCTGACTATGACATAAATTTGCTCCAATAAGCTTTTCCTGCATGTCCTGAAGGAATCATATTTGGTATCTAGGTTCAGGTATTACGACAAACTATCTCTGTCTCGAATCAAATACCACGCATCAAACTGGCACATTACCAACAAAAACATTTGTTAATAGTGTACATACGTTCGAAGCTGTCCGATTACATTGAAGATGAAACGCCAATGCTCGATTAAATAAAATATTGCTACGACCATTGCATGGCAAAGGAACAAAGAAAAATGAGTAGATAATCAAAGCCAGACGAATTGCTTAATCTAGAAAGGCTTTTAGGAACAAAGAAAAATAAGAGTAGATAATCAAAGCCAGACGAATTTAGCAATGAAGTGAAATTATCAAGATCGTCATGATTAGATACGGTGCAAATAGTACATCCAATGTTACCGATTCCCGTGAGGCCGATACATCGATCTGTCCGGTACCATATTAAAAAAAACACAAGAAAATCAGCTACCAATTCCTTGAAAATACCCACACGACAGCTGTTTCTTTTTGGAGATCAAATTTATACTTTATTTCCGATTCCTGCAGAACACAAGGTGCTTTTGATGATCCAGCTATGAGTTCGGACCTTAGCAAATCATCAATTTCTAAGCTACACATTATCCCCATCCTTATATTCTTGATTTGCCAAGGATTTGTACTCTCAGAATTTAATGGCGGTGAGAGAAACTCTTTGATGGTGCTGAAAGAACATCTTGATCCATACTACAAGACAGTCCTGCACAGCAATTGGACAAAAGTCCATTGCTATAAAGATATCAGTCACTGGGTAGGTGTAACATGTCATGATGGGCGTGCTACCCAATTATCCTTAGATAACATAGGGCTTAATGGAAGCATTCCATGGAGTGTTTTTGCAAACATATCAGAGTTAAGAGTGCTCAGTTTGAAGAACAATAGCTTGAATGGAAGTATTCCAAATCTTTCTCAACTTTATTTCATCCAGCGAATTGACTTCTCGTATAACAAACTGAATGGGAGCATCCCATTGACTCTGTTGAATTCAAGTCTGTTGAGGGAATTGTATCTTGAGAACAATGAGCTGACAGGTTCTATTCCTGCTTTCAATCAGACCAGTCTGAAGGCCTTCAATGTCTCAAACAATCATTTGACAGGTTTCATTCCAAATACCCCTGTCTTGAATTCGTTTGATGAATCTGCCTATTTGGGCAATGATTTAATTTGTGGCACAAAGTTGTCTCATAATTGTTCTTCATTCTTATTCCCACCTCTTTCACCTTCACCAACACCTGATTCACAGCCACCCGATATTCACTCTCCTGAGATTCCTGCGGTTCACAAAAAAGGTGGCGTACTATCTAAAGAAGTCATCATTTTCATTAGTATTATAGGCGCTGCAGTTGTGTTGGTCATAATTGTGCTGCTTGTTTCTCTCTATTTTAAGTCTAGGAGATGAACTATTGCTTCCTGTTTACCAGAAGAAAATCGTTACATAATGTTTATGTTTTATTGTAAAATACGATTATATATTTTTAGTTGTTAATCTTTTAAAGTGGTGGTGTTCTTTTACATACTTTGTTTGAATAGCAATGTTTACATAGTGCAAACTACAACAATGTGCGAGAGTAACAATGCCACCCAAAAGTTACAAACATTAGATGGAGGAGGATTCTAGGATCCCTCTCTCAGAATTTGAATTGGTTGGATCGCTGGTAGGCGGGAAACTGGTCAAAGAGAATTTGGCAGGAGGAATCGACCCTCCAGATGTTGGATGGGGTTCTGAGAAGAATGTTGGGACTGAATCCTTGGCCAAAGTGGATAATGGAAAGATCTTGTGTGAATCTGATCTTTTTTGTGCTCAATCAAATTTCAAAATATCTGGTTCACAGGTAGGCGGGAAACTAGTCAGAGAGAATTTGGAAGGATGTGCTGTCCTTAGAGGATCTGTTGGGGGTTCTGAGAATAATTTCGGGTCAGATTCTCTAGCTGACATGGATATTGGAAAGAAGATGCACGAATCTGGTCCTTTTTGTGGGGTAGGCGAGAATCTGGTTAGAGAGTATTTAGGCGAGAATCTGGTTAGAGAGTATTTGGCAGGAGGATCTGACCCTCCAGGTGTGTAATGGGCACCCCTGGATGTCCCAAAAAACTAAACCAAATTGCTAAAAGGAATTATGTCAAACAGTTTGCATTCAACTTCTTAAAACCCCTTATAACTCCGGAAATCAAACATTTATTTGTTTGTTATGTTTCGTGCATGGAATTGGTATCATACAACATAAACAAGAAAGAAATAATTACTTCAGCAATATTGTCATAATACTCCAGCCCATGCTTACAAACTTGCTGCTACAATACTTTGTCCTCCAATCAGTCCACTACCTTCATAATACCATTCCCTCCAAGCGGCATAAGCGTCGGACAAGTAGTGAAGAAGATATGAGCAAAATATCAAATCTGGCTGTACCCAGAAATGCAACTAAACTGCCTGATAATGAAGCCAATAAGAAAGAATTCCAAAGGCCAAACCCCAATGGAATGACGTCTAGAATGTTACAAGAGAGGATAGACGTCCTCAAATGCCAAGAATAGAGCTGCAACTCACACACCAATTTCTTCTCATATTCAACCCTGTCTAATGAAGCCACAAATGCTTCCTTTTATTCTATTCCCACGGGTCCGCTCAACTCATATGGGCAATGTGGGATAAAAGATGTGTAATATAAAACATATATTAAAATACCCCTTATGTCTCCCTTGGGTACACATCACCATAAAATAAATATTAAAGTAAAAATTTAATATTTTACAATTAAATTAGACGTTACTTTAATAAAACTTCAGGCATTAAAATGTATTAGCAATCAGACTCCGAATAATGCGAGTGATAGCTCATCAGAAAGCTCTCACCGAGGAGTATCGAATCTAATCACCAAAATTGACTTGCACTGTGTCCTGCCGGCTTACTAAAAATAGTGAGCATGCCTGAAATTGAGTAAATCAACTTCGTTTTGGCCCAAACTGGAAATGACTAGGCCAAAACAGTCCAAGATCCCATTAAACCCTTCGTTAGCCCTCAGGACTATGTAGAACAAGGCTAATGCACACACACTTGGTCAACTGCTAAAATGGAAACATTACAGTCTAACCCCCTTGAAATTGCTTGTCCTCAAGCAATCTCAGTCCAGCCTGCTGAATAACCTGCTCACTCTCCCATGTAGAATCTTCCTTCGACAGGTCTTTCCATCTGACCAAATACTCCTTCACTATCCTGTTTCTAAGCTTCCTCTCTCTGGTATCCAGAATAGCCTCAGGTACTAACACAAGCTTCCCCTCCTCATCCAAAGGGGGTAAATCTGTAGAAGGCACTACACTCTGACCAATGGCTTTCTTAAGCCTAGACACATGAAACACATTGTGCACTCGATTGCCCTCTGGAAGCTCAAGCTCATAGGCGACTTTGCCCACTTTGCGAATCACCCTGTAGGGACCATAAAATCTAGGTTTCAACTTTTCAGCTCCGCTCTTCTTGAGCGATGACTATCTATATGGTTGTAGCCTCAAGTAAACCATATCCCCTACCTCGAAGCTACGCTCTATTCGGTGCTAATCAGTATACAATTTCTGTTGATTCTAGGCTTGTTGTATATTCTCTTTGAGCACTTTCAGGATGTCCTGACTATCCTGCAATAAGTTTTTGGCTTTGGGCACTCTATTGTCCCCCAAAACTAAATCCATGAAGCTAGGTGTTTCATAACCATAGAGTGCCATGAAAGGAGTCATCTTGATGGACATATGATAAGTGGTGTTATAACAATACTCTCCCATATGCAACCATCTGATCCAAGCCTTTTGTTGTGTAGTTACATAGTTCCTCAAATATCCTTCTGCCCATTTATTCACATCTCTGTTTGCCCATCTGTTTGCGGATGATAACTAGTGCTAGGTGTAAGATCTGTACCACACAACCTAAACAAATCTTGCCAAAAAACACTCATAAACTTACTATCCTGGTCACTGACAATGAATCTGGGCAGCCCATGTAACCTGAATATCTCTTTAAAGAAAAGATCTACCACCTGTGCTGCTGTGTATGTGGACGAAATAGCAAATAAGTGAGAAAACTTCGTCAAGCGATCCACCACCACATAGATGCAATCCCTTCCCTGCACTCGTGGTAAACCAGTGATGAAGTCCATCAAAATACTTTTCCATTTCCTATCAGGAATGGGCAAGGGCTGTAACAAACTTGTAGGAAATGTGTGCTCTCCCTTATTCTGTTGACAAACCACACACTCCCTGACATACCTCTAAACATCATCCTTGAGCCCTTTCCATGAAAACCGCTCTCGAATATGCCTACAGGTCTTGAAGACACCCAGATGTCTAGCTGTGGGTGCATCATGAAATGCCTTCAGTATCGCCTCTCTCAAATGTGATGATAGAATCAAATAAACCCTGTCCTGAACTCTGATCAATCCATCTATCACCTCATAGCGATCATCCTGTATGGTACCTGAAATCAATCCAGAAGCCCAAGCATCTCCGACATACTCTGCTATAATCCGATCTCTCCAATCTCCTAAAATCTCTGCCAGAGCACATAAGTGAGGTCTCCGAGATAAGGCATCAGCCACCACATTTTTCTTACCTTTGACAAACTCTATGTCAAAGTCATAAGCCTGCAATTTAGTCACCCATTTTTGTTGCCGGTCATTAAGATCACATTGGCTCATGAAGTATTTAATACTGTTGTGATCAGTCTTGATCACAAAATGTCCACCTACCAAATATGATCAAAATTTGGCCAATGCATGCATTATGGCCAACATCTCCCAGTCATAGACAGAATAACTTTTCTCAACTCCTCGGAGCTTCCTACTCTCAAATGCAATGGGATGCTTCTCCTGCATCAATACTACTCCAATCCCATCACCTGATGCATCACAATGAAGCTCAAAAGGCTTCATGAAATCAGGTAGAGCTAGAACTGGACATGAAGACATTACCTGCTTGAAATGCTCAAAACACCTCTGTGCTGCCCCTGTCCACACGAAGGCTCCTTTCCTGGTAAGATCTGTCAAGGGTGTAGCAATCTGTGAGAATACCTTAACAAACCTCCTATAAAA
Organism: Cupressus sempervirens; assembly: GCA_028749045.1. Taxonomy (NCBI): domain Eukaryota; kingdom Viridiplantae; phylum Streptophyta; class Pinopsida; order Cupressales; family Cupressaceae; genus Cupressus; species Cupressus sempervirens. The sequence goes on along the minus strand of CM053792.1, from coordinate 656,748,059 downwards.
ACCACATAAACCAAAGAATCCCTTAAGCTGTGTAAGGTTTGTGGGAGTTGGCCACTCTACAATAGCTCTAATCTTTTTGAGATCAACTCGAACGCCATTTGCACTAATGATATGCCCCAGGTAAAGGAGCTCAGTCATGCCAAACTCACATTTAGATTCTTTGGCATACAATGAATCTCTCTCTAGAATAGATAACACCTCCTCTAGATGATGTAAGTGCTCCTCCCAGGTCTTACTGAAGACCAAGATGTCATCAAAGTAGATCAAGACAAATCTCCTCAGCTGCTTCCTGAATACCTGGTTCATACAACTTTGAAATGTAGCAAGTGCATTGGTTAGACCAAATGGCATAACCATGAACTCAAAGTGGCCATAGTGACATCGGAAGGCTATTTTCTCAATGTCCTTTGCTCTCATCCTGATCTGATGGTATCCGGATCGCAAATCAATTTTGGTGAAGAAGCATGCCCCATGCAACTCATCAATCAGCTCATCAATCCTAGGAATGGGATACCTGTTTTTAATTATTTTCTTATTCAGTGCCCTGTAATCGATGCACATGCACATCGTCCCATCCTTCTTCTTTACCAATACTACTGCTGAAGCAAAGGGGCTCTTACTAGGCCTGATATGCCCCATCTCCAACAAATCTTTAATCGCCTTCTCTATCTCATCCTTGTGTTTCTTAGGATGACGATAGGGAGTAATCATAACTGGTTTGGCTCCCTCCTCGAGCTCAATAACATGTTCCATCCCTCTGTCAGGAGGAACCCCATGAGGAATATCGCTAAATACTTTAGCGTGTCTATCAAGTATCTTCTGGACATCTAGTGGATGACTCTTTTCTTGTGGCTTTGGTGAAGTTGGCATAATGTGGCACTTTGCCGCTCACTCTATGTCATCATGACAAAAAAGTCTCTGCATTCTCCTCAAGGACACTACTCTGTAACCTCCATCTGAAAGCCCTCTAAGTACCACAGTTCTACCCTCATGCTGGAATCTCATCTCCAATTTCGCTAGATTGAGTGTGAACTCAACTAGTGAAGCCATCCATGTCATGCCGAGGATGACATCATAATCTCCCATGTCCACAACATAGAACTCATCCTCCAACTCGTAGCCATCTCCAAACCTGATGCGAAGATTAGATATCTTCCGAGTGCATAATAACTTATCACCGTTAGCCACCATGACTCTAAACCCATCATGCTCCTCTGTCTGTAACCCTCTCCTGGCTACCAACTGTGCATCTATGAAGTTATGTGTAGCCCCAGTGTCAATAAGAGATATCACTTTCTGCCCCTAGATAGTACCCCTGACCTTAAATGTGATTGCCTTTTGGGCCCCTGTCAAGCGTGCCAACGATCTATCATCCTTAGGAATGTTGCTCTCCTCTATAGTGTTACCCTCATCTGAATCAGAGTGTTGATCCTCCCCTTCTGACTCTGACTCTTCTGCTGAAAAATACTCCATTTGATTTGCCTTAGCCTTGAGAGAACATTTATGAGATAAGTCCCAAGGCTCTCTACAATGAAAGCACAACTTCTTCTTTCGAAGTTCATTCAAGGTTTCATTGTCTAGTCCTTTTGATCCTTCTTTGGGTTTGCTATACTCTTTCTGAAACGATTTTTTGTCTTTGTCCTTGTGGTAGGAAGAATCTGTTGAATGGTTTTTTTCTTTTGTATACCGAAGGGGCTAAATCTTGTACCTTTTTAGTTGCTTTAGCTAACGTGAGTGGATCATGTCCCTTCACCCAACCTCGTAATGGATCAGCAAGACCATCACAAAATAACACCACCAATCTCCTAGGAGAGATATCAGTAACAAGTATAGACAAGCGCTGAAACTCAGCAATGTAAGCATCCACAGAACCTGACTATTTTAACTGTGCTAGCTCCTTGAAATGTAACTCAGGATCCTTAGTGTCAAATCTCCCAATCAATGTTTCAGTGAATTCCTCATAGGATGTAATCTGATTATGCCCCAAAGTCACCATGCCATGATGCCACCATTCATGTGCAACGCCATCCAAGTGCATAGCTGCATACTTGATAGCCTCCTCCTTAGGCATAGGATTTAGCTGCAAGTATGTATCTACCTTCTGCACCCAAGCTCGTGCAGTCATCTTCCCTGAAGCATCATAATAAGGTAAAGAAAGTTTTTCAACTTTCTTCCTCAGCTCAAAGTTTTGATTCCTCCCTCCTGCTTTAGGCATGTGTCTCATCCTCAAGTCCATATAATCTCTAAGAGAAATATCCGCCTGAAACTCTGGTCCACTAGCCTCCCAGTCCCTCCTGAACTGATCCTGTAACTCGGTAATCTGCGGTTCGTTTACTGGTTGAACCGGATCTCTGGGTGGGAAAGTGGGTAGAAGAGGTCTCGAGCTCGCAGTCCGTGCTGGGTGTGCAATGTGTCTAAAGTTATCAGCCTCATTCCCATTGTTGCTGTGTCCATTATTACCATTAATGTTATTCTTAGGACCATTGTTGTTGCCTTGGCCTTCATGGTTATTGTTTCCCCCGTTGTTATTATTTCCCTCGTTATTGTTTCTATTGTTGGCATCACCTGGATTAATATTAACACCCATATGTCTAGCCATGAGCTGCAACATCATGTCCATTCGCCTATTTTTCTCCTACTGCATACGCTGCCCCTGCTCTAATGTATCCAGTAACTATCAGAATAGTACCTCCCCCTAATCTGGACCAGCATTTCTGCCTCTGCCTAATCTTGTATTCCTGTAATCTTGATCACCCATATTATTGTCCTGATCACAGAATATCTCCTCTATGTCTGTATGGTTGGATTCAATGTCCTTCTGCATGGATGTACTAGACTGTTTGCTTTGCAAGTCTGAAATCCTATTTTGTTTCTCTCTGGTATCGCGAAAATTATAAGACCCCTGTCGCAAGCTCAAACATAAATGCTTAGCCTGTGTTTTTTATTTATTTCTGATTTTAGTGTTTTGACATTTCGTCAAACACTTTTTCCCTCTATCCGGCTATTCCAAATTCCCTATAAGACCTCCACAGGATGATAGGACTTATAGCTCTAATACCACTATAATGGGCACCCCTGGATGTCCCAAAAAACTAAACCAAATTGCTGAAAGGAATTATGTCAAACATTTTGCATTCAACTTCTTAAAACCCCTTATAACTCCGGAAATCAAACGTTTATTTGTTTGTTGTGTTTCGTGCATAGAATTGGTATCATACAACATAAACAAGAAAGAAATAATTACTTCAGCAATATTGTCATAATACTCCAGCCCATGCTTACGAACTTGCTGCTACAATACTTTGTCCTCCAATTAGTCCACTACCTTCATAATACCATTCCCTCCAAGTGGCATAAGCGTCAGACAAGTAGTGAAGAAGATATGAGCAAAATATCAAATCTGCCTGTACCCGGAAATGCAACTAAACTGCCTGATAATGAAGCCAATAAGAAAGAATTCCAAAGGCCAAACCCCAAGGGAATGACTTCTAGAATGTTACAAGAGAGGATAGACGTCCTCAAATGCCAAGAATAGAGTTGCAACTCACACACTAATTTCTTCTCATATTCAACCCTGTCTAATGAAGCCACAAATGCTTCCTTTTATTCTATTCCCACGGGTCCACTCAACTCATATGGGCAATGTGGGATAAAAGATGTGTAATATAAAACATATATTAAAATACCCCTTATGTCTCCCTTGGGTAGACATCACCATAAAATAAATATTAAAGTAACACTTTAATATTTTACAATTAAATTAGATGTTATTTTAATAAAACTTCAGGCATTAAAATGTATTAGCAATCGGACTCCGAATAATGCGAGTGATAGCTCATCAGAAAGCTCTCATCGAGGAGTATCGAATCCAATCACCAAAATTGACCTGCATTGTGTCCTGCCGACTTACTAAAAATAGTAAGTATGCTTGAAATTGAGTAAATCAACTTTGTTTTGGCCCAAACTGGAAATGAATAGGCCAAAACACTCCAAGATCCCATTAAACCCTTCGTTAGCCCTCAGGACCATGTAGAACAAGGCTAACGCACACACACTTGGTCAACTGCTAAAATGGGGACATTACAAGGTGTTGGAAGGGGTTCTGAGAAGAATGTTGGGACAAAATCATTGGCTAATGTGGATAATGGAAATAACTTGTGTGATTTTGTTCTTTCTTGTGCTCAATCAAAATTTCAAAAATCAGGTTCGCAGGCAGGTGGGAAACTAGTCAGAGAGAATCTGACAGGATTTTCTGTCCATGGAGGATCTGTTGGGGGTTCTGAGAAGAATTTCGGGTCAGACTCTCTGGCCGAAGTGGATATTGGAAAGAAGCCGTGTGAATCTGGTCCTTTTTGTGGGGTTTGTGTCCCCCCTTTGGATTCTTTTCATGGGATGGGGCAGGATCTCAGGAAGGAGAAAGATGTTGTTGATTCTAACAAGGAAATATTTTCAGAAGGGCTGAAACCCTGGTCTTCTCTTTTTGGAAAGAAACCTACAGGAAAACCTCTTTTCCCACCAGTGACTACTAAGTCTTGCTGGGAGAAAGGTGAGTTCCAAGTTTTTATTCCAGATCCTTTAGTTGATTTTTCTATGTCCTCCATGGATTTCACCCTAGTGGGTAAGTTTTTAGGAGCAAGACTAGTTCTTGATTCTCTTAGAAAAATGGTTAAAAGGAAATGGACTATTTGAGGAGAAGTTGATATTTCCCCAATGTTGAATGGATTCTTCTCTTTTGTTTTCAATTGCATTGAAGATATGAATATGGTTCTTTGTGGGGGACCATGGTCTTTTGGTAAATGTTCTCTCACAATTAAAAAATGGGAGCCTAACATGGATCTTTTAGATTCTTTTTTCTTAGCCACCCCCATTTGGGCTAGACTTCCTGGTCTCCCTTTAGAATTCTGGCATGAGGATATTTTCAAAGGTATTCCCAATTCTTTTGGTGAATTAGTGGTATTGGATAATGCTATAGTTTTCAGAACCTAACTTCAAAGTGCTAGACTTTATGTTAAAGTCGCTGACCTGAATCATCTCCCAGACAAGGTGGAACTAATATCGAAACTTGGTAAAAAGACTCAAGAATTTTTTTTTGAAGATCTGCCTAACTCTTGCTATGCTTGTAAGAAATAGGTGCATCTGGTCAAATATTGTCCCTCCAAAAGTAAAAAGCATCTGAACAGTGTTCAGGATGGGAAAAAGACCAAGATCTAGCAAAAGAAATTATGGAAACCCAAAGATGATTCTATATCATCACATGCTAAGGTGGATAGAGAGCCTTCATTTGAGAAAGCAATCTTTGAGGAAGAAGGATATGGTTTTCAATCTAATACCATAATGCCTGAGCAAAGAATAGATGATCTGGCTGATTTATTAAAACAAATTGTTAATTATCAAAGGGTAGAAGATCAAAGGAGAGATTTAGAAGATAAATCCGTGCTAGAGGAAGGTGAATTCTTGGTTGAAGTTGGAAATCAATCAGAGATGGATGATCTTCTTGTTTCTCAGTCCAGGGAGTTCCAAATTTTATCTCAGATAGATTATGACCTTCCTTTGGATGAACCTCCCCCCCCTAGACGCTGTGATTGAAAAAGGAGATAACTCAAAGCATAAACCAAACCAAAGAAAAAGAGCTGATATCAAGAACATTACTAAAGGGGTAGAGACTAGAAGCAGCAAAAAAGTCCAGCAAACCAAGATAAATTCTCTTGCTTCTACTTTGGATAAATCTGGAAAAAGAGTAGAACAACAGTCAAAGGTGAAATCGGATGTTGGTCGTCTAGAAAAATCTAGAAGAAGAACCACTAAGCAAACCAAAGAGTTAGAAAGTATGCAGAATATTGCTGATGGTAGGCAGACAACTATTCTGGATTTTACCGCTAAAAAATAGATATGAAAATCATTATTTGGTGTATTAGGGGGCTGAACAGTACTCATAATCTAGATATTGTTAGGATTTTGTTAGATAACAAAAGTCTGAGTTTCTCCTGCTTCAAGAATAAGTGCTGGAGAAAGAACTTTTCTAAGGAAGTTGCAACTAAAAGAACAAATTTGATCAAAAATCCTAGGTGATTTTCCTGGTCTGGGAGGTTTCTCTGGTTGCCTCGCTTTCCAGTTTGTTTTTCCAGGTTCCAGTGTCCTCATTGGTTTCTTTTTCTGAACACTTCTGTTGGTTTCAAGTCCTTGCTTGACCTGGTTTAATTGTATAACTAGTTTCAGGTCTGTTTAAAACTTGCTAGAACTTCATGGTATATCTTTCTTTTTGATGTAAAGGGTTTCGGGGCCCCTTCAAAACCTGCTTTTACCTTAATTTGAAACAATGCCACCCAAAATATTCACAACCCTTTTCTTGCTTTAATTAATTAATTAAATATAATAAATAAAGTAAAATTTATTAATTAAATAAAGTGAGTTTACAAAAGATGTTTAACCACCTAAAATATTTACAACCTTTTTCTTGCTTTAAACAATTACATACATAATCATCCTTGAAATCCTAACCTTGCATTCTACAAGAACTAGAGAACAACAAGATTGCAATTTGTTTTTCACAAAGGATACCTTAAAAAAACACCCAATTGTCCTCATTACATATTATAATGTAATTACACTATGGGCCCATTTGGGAGTGGGAATATGAGTGGAATTGGCATATGTAAATTGTTAAAATTTTGAATTCTCCATTTGGGTGCACCAAATTGGAATTGCGAATAGGAATATATATTCCAATTTTGACCCAAAAATGAGCATTTTCTATTCCACCAAAATACGTGAAATTGGAGCACATATTCCTATTCCAATTTTTTTAATTTTAGAAAACATAAATTTTTGGGTCCATCAATTCCCCACCAAATTCCTGCTGAACCAAACAAGAATATGAATACGTATTCTTATTTTCTATTCTAGAATAACAATACCAGAATACGTATTCCTATTCCCATATTCTTATTGCCACAGCCATACAAACCCTAAGATTTTCAACAAAAAAACACTTTAAAAAAGGGCATTAGTGCACCAGAGTATTAACATCCTAACTCCATTTTGGTTGGTGTACCTCACTCTTTTAGCTACCTAGTATTGCCTTACAACCAACATCATCTCCAATGCCACTTGGTTCTACCCTACCACTAGCCTCACCAGCAATGCCACATCCCTTTTCCCATGCCTCAGTGATCACCACTTTTTGAGAACCTCCACTTCAACAATACTTGCATTTCTTTTCATATCCTCAAATTCTTCATCTAGCTACCAGATAATAAGTACTATCTTTAAACACATCCATACCTTCCTCACTTCCTTAAACCTTTATTTCTAATTTTTTTTCAAATCTTGACACAAATAGAGTAAATTTTTTGCTCTCAATTATTTCTATATGTACTAGGCCATTCGTAAAATTCATTCCCAACCCAAGAACTACTTGGACCAAGATAACATCTGAGTCACCTAGACAATCCACAGGCATGATTATTCACATTATCAATGAGCCTCCCTAGTTGTAGTCCCCAAGACATAGTCATGGAGTAGACATCATTATTTTTCCTATGTCTATTCTTGATTTGGTTGAACATATTACCGACAAGTAGGGGAACACTATCCACTAGCTTGTAATTTCTTATCAAAACTATCCCATTAAGCCATTTCTTAGTTTTTGACTAAGGGTTAAAATAAGTTTTTTACAAGGAACCCAAAACCCTAATAGTTTGTTACAAAAGGTAAAGCAATGAATTCCCAACAAGAAATAGTGTCGTGAAAAACCAAGATCTCCAAAACACTAACTACTAGCTAAAACATTAAACATCTAAACAACTACCAACAACATATCCAAAAACAGAACATACAAGAGAAAGATAAGACACAAAATAATAGTAAATACCTGCACAACAACCCTTACAATGGGTCTAAGACCAAATCCTCCTTTAAATCCTAGATTTTGTTAATGACCGGTTTGAGATCAGCTTTGTTTAGCTCCATGCTAATTTCCTTAAGCTTCCTTGTCCTTGATTTGGTATTTTTCACAGTCCCTAGGGATTTCTCAACATACTTAGGGTCCTTTAAATTGAGAACCAATAACTTATCTTCATTCTAGTCCACATTATGCACAAGTTTTTTTAGGCATTCAATGGTGACCTCAATTATCCCCTAGTAGCTCTTAGTCATGTCATTTATTATCTTTTCCATTTTATTTATTCTCTTTGAATTACATTATCATTATAAGTAAGTTCCCTTGTCTTCTCCTTATCAATACCATTTTGCATTCTATTCATGATTTCATCCATCTTTGCATTTAGGGCTTTGTAGTTAATATTCAAGAGTTTAAGAGAATTGAAGAACCACTTTTCCATCCAAAGCATGTAAAAAGAGATGGCATTTTCAATCTTCAGCACACTAAGGGAGGTTCGACATTCATACTCATAGGTCATCCTCCAACAACTTAACATTAGCTTTGTCCAAATCAATAGTATTGGACATGGGAAAATTTTTTTTCCTCCTTTTCATGTCTATCAACATCTTGAATAATATCTTTCTATATTGAGACATTAGGAGAAATATGTACATCATGTTCTAGTGATTCAACAAAGTCATCAAAGAAGAGAGTTTATTTATTTGATTCCTCTACATTCTCCTCTTTATTTACCTCTGTTTTCTCCTCACCCTTATCATTTTGTATAAGGTCTCTATTCTCCTATGAGTGAGTTAAAATAGGGGATAGAGATTTATTTTTAAGCCTATACATTTTCTCCACTATACCATAGGAGTGGTCACATCCCCCCTCTTTTGCTATATCCTTTTCTTTGTTGATGACCTATAAAATGTGTTAGATACTATTTTTCTACTTGAAAGTTAAAACAGGTCTCCATTATCAAATTGTTGGAGCACACTGTTTAACCAATAATGTATTGTCCTCCCATTACTCCCATTTTAATTTTGGCTTCCATACTAATATTTAATTCCTACATTTGTACATTGCCACCAACTTTCCTGACACCTTTTTAGCTTCCTTTCATTATTTAACTTTTTCTAATGGTATCTTCATAAGTTCAATTTTCTAAAGTTTTCAATTTGAACTTCCCTTCTCTTCAAACCAAATTAAAAGAGTGTCATCTTCCTTAATTTACTATATTAAGTTGGACACACTTCTATTTAGGACCATTTAGCTCCTCTTTAGTGTGTTTGCATTTAATGATTACACTTTGAGAACACACCTTTCCCTTCTTTCTTCTCTTCCTCCTAGGTGAAACTAAGGTAGGATCTAAAAAATCCTCCTTGATTTTTCTTTCCCTTGCATATCTTCTAAAATTGGATTTAACTCACAAGCATCCTCTTCCTTCTAGGCTTCATATCCTGGATTAGATCTCTGATCGACTATCGAGAGCACCTATTGCACCCCTAACTTTTGTTAACCTAGAATGTAGAACAAGAAGACTCAGAGGGATGATCTTTTGGTCTAGGTCAACCTAGGTTGATCTAGTCTATGTCAAGGTTGACCATGTCAACCTAGTCTTGGTCTAGGCTGATTAGGTCGACCTTGACCCAAGCTTCCTATGATTTAGGGCCTAGTGCTATTTTAGTCTTGTAATAACATCCTGTTTGCGTAGTCGGCTCCCATAGGGTAACTTCATGATAATTTGGAAAATCTACTATAAAAAGACATCCAATCCCTGATTTTCACAAGAGGGGAGAAAGAGGTAAGAATTTTTGGATAACCCATTCTAACATAGGGAAATCACAAGGTAAAAGAAAGGGCTAGTTTCTTATTCTTCATTATGAAGTGAGGTTATTTTTCTTCATCAAGCGTTCAAAGGTAATATATCAACATAGAATTATGAAGAGATCTCGAAGATGGTTAGAGTACTTTAGCCTTGGGGGCTTGGTATGATTTCTATGTCATACTTTAGATCTAATTATTTGCACCTTCATACTTTTACATTCTTTTATATACATTCACATATATGCACATTTACCTACTAGGGTTTCACTCATGGAGTAGATTTTTAGCATTTTAGCATACTTACATTCTAGATCTACACATCTAGGACACATACTCACATTACATTTTCCTAATGACTATTTGTGGAAGTGGAAATCATTGAAACAAGGGGTTGAGTAAGGAAAACACCTTTATGGTTGTCCACACACATAAAATATGTTAGAGAATTGTAGCATATCAACTTGATGGATGTGCATATGGGAATAACTCCCTGACACTTTCTTGGTGAAGTTGGTTCAACTTTGTTATAGTAGCCCTACTACATGTCAACCTTGTGGGAATGTGACCCTCCAAGTCAACCTAGATCCTACTACTTTTCTAGAAAAAAATGATTTCTAGGTTTTGTCTATTGCATTATTTCTTTTAGGGATTTGTTGTTGGATATTTAGAAATAAGCTTAGATGTACTACACATCTTCCACTATGTATTTCAAGGTGAGTACCTCATATCTTATATTTCCCTCTTAGGTTTACTTGTTTTTTAGATCTATATTGGGTTTTTTATGTACATTTCAGATCTACAATCATCTTACCTAGTTTAGATGTTCCTTCAATCTCACAAAATTGCATAAAAGAGGTATTGGTATCATACTTCCTTGATAATTTTCTAGATTTTATATTGGCATCCATTTTTAAACTATGGGGCTTTGCTAGTCAAATTTACTTTTTGAGAGTTATGTTTGGAAGCCACTTTTTCTCTTGTATTGAATGGATTGGGGAGAAAGTGTCAAACTTGTGTTGTCCAATTTTCATTATTACTATTGATGCTATTCCCTCCCTGAGCATTTTTGTGAACCCAACATGAACCCTCTGTTTTATCTTAGTAGTTAGATCTTTATTTTTATGCATTGCATTCGTAAACACAAAAATAAAAAAATATTTTGCATTGTTAGGATTAGTTTGCATGTTTGTTTTGCAAGGAAAAGTACATTTGTATAATCATTTCATTTTGAGTAGTTTGTTTTAATTTCAATATGTATGATGTCTTTCATGAGTATTTTGATGATGTGTTTATTATTGAACCTCTGAAGGTGTCTAGTAGTGAAGGGTTGGATGAAAAGAATGAGATCTTAATTGAATCCATTCCTCCTACGTCTTCCTCTACATGTTTCATGATCAACCTTTACAATAGGGTTTTTCCATGGATTCCTTTGTGGGATACTATTTACATAGTATTGAACTTATGTGATTTTCTCAACCACTTATCATTCTTAAAGGATGTCCTTCTCAACAACCTATTATCACTCTTAAGGGAGTTCCTCAAGATAATAAACCTCTTATAATCCTTAAAGGGAAACCTAATTATACTTTAGTTGCTCATACTTATCAGACATGAAATAATCCTTGACCTAGTATTATTTTCATTCCTACATCTTTACCTCCTTATATAGTGCTTCCTCAAGCATCTTGTTTACCTAGTTACTTTGGAAAGGAGTTTGATTTAGTTGAGTAGTTACACGCTACTCCCGCTGAGATATCCTTAGAAAACTTCTGCAAACATCTCCTACCTATCATGAGGCTTTGCAAAAGGATTTATCTACTCTTCATGAACCTCCACTCGATCTAGATAATGTGAAGTATTTCTTAGAGTGCATGCATCCTACACTTGCTCCTCATTGCATTGTGTTCACTGAAGATGATTTTCCACCTAAGGAAGTTCGATATCAATGCAATGATCTTATGGTTGCAATTATTGTCAATCATAATATCATTCAAAGAAAATTAATTGATAATGGATCAATATTAAATGTTTATAGTTTGGATATGTTGAAAGCTATTAATACTAGTGTGTCTACTATAAAACTGAACAATCTTCCTATTCACGACTTTGACAAAATTGCTAATAATACTTTGGGATTTATAACCCTACCTTTTAAATTTAAGCTGGTTGTATTGGATACTCCAATCTAGGTGATACCAGGCCTTTCAAATACAACCTTCTTTTGGGAAGACTACACGTGGTTGCATAACATGCATGTTATTCTCTGTACACTTTATCATAAAGTCAAGTTTATCTATGATAGTTTGATGTATACTCTTCATGTTGATGACATGCCTAATAATTGTTACAATGCTAAATCATTTAAGTTTCTAGGACATAGGGAAGAAAAATGTAAAGATAAAGTTGAAACTCAAAATCAATTGAGGGAAGATCCTTCCTCCTCTTCTACTTTATCAAAAGATGGTTCCTCATCTTCTACTTTATCAGATGATGGTTGGGGTACTTTAGTTTTTACTCCTAGATGTTTATTGGAGAATATAAAGATTTGGATCTCTCTTTCACGAAATCACCTAAACAACCTAAAGGAGATTTTTGTTTTTGGCTCCTCTTTTTAGAGAACTAAGCAATAATTTTATTGCCACTTTATCTAAAAAACCATTGAAAATAATAAGCCTAATTGTTACAATTTGGTGAGTTATGAAGATCCTTTGACTATCTCTAATAAGGCTGATCTTTATAGTCTTGGATACCATCTTCTTGCTAAGCATGGGTTTAATGGTAAAGGATGTGGAAAATTTGAACAAGGAATAAAAGTTCCTATATCTAATGATGGTTGTGAAATTACTTATGGTTTCAGATTTAATCCTTATACACAACCTTCTTTCTTCCCAAAACATGAATCACATTTCTAGTGGTCCTTTGAATTTACAAAAACCCAAATGGACATGGAACGTAATAATGAAGGATGGATCTCCTTAGATAATAATGGATGATGAAATGAAGTGAGAATACATCCTTTCATAGAAAATTTATAATCAAAATCAAAAGTCTTGATTGTACTAGATGAGCAACCAAATTGAAAACCCTAAAATGAACCCTAAGAGCTCAAGGGGAATTGCTTAGGTTGAGGTAGACTTTGACATCAACTTGGGGTTCACGGTGACCTTTACCTCAAACTAGGAGCCCTCTTGCATTGGGATGCACTCTGAGATATTGGAGATGGGGAAAATATTTCTGGAGATAGAAATAAAACACAAAAAAGAAACATATCAAGCATAAATACATCCATGTTATAGAATATTTTCAAAAGGAAGGGCTAAAAGGTTATGCAATACAAGTGTACAGTTTATATGATGGTATATGGACAAAAACCATCATGAAATTTAGATTGGGTAGTAAATTATTAGGTTTGATGTTTACTCCATGTTATTGTTTCTCTCTTGGTTTTGGTCTAATTTTTCACTGGGAAGAAGTACCTTACATTTACTCTTTCATCTAGAGAGGCTCAATATCAAGTTATTGTTGATGTTATTACAAAGATAATTTGGATTTAGAAAATTCTTAGTGAAGTTGGAATTACATTTTGAAAGCGTACAATCATCTTTGGTGAGAATTATATTACAATACAGAACCCCCATAATCTGATCCATCATGACACTACAAAAAAAAAGATCCACATGTACTATATTTGGTAACTAGTTCACTAGAAGATTCCCACATTGACCTTAGATATTGTTTGCCATTAGATTATATTGTATATATCTTTAAGGACTTTTTTTGGGGGAGCATGGGTGGGGTGTGACAAGCACCCACTTTAGAGGGGACATCCTTTTTCTTTAAATACACTATCTTTTAGTGGGTTCTCTTACTCTATTCTTCTCTTTTATCTTTTAGAGGTGTATTTTTATTGGGGATACTTGTACATTGGTACTTAATATGGCCTCATCTTTTGGGACTCATTGAATCTTTCACCCACCCATGCTACATCTAAGATGGGTGTTTGTGTAATTTGTTTTTTCTTAGATGGTTATTTATCACCCTATTCCCAAGATTTTCCTACACTTTTTGTTTAATCTTGCTTAAGATTAAGAAAGTAAGTACTATTTTGAATGAGTGTAAGGTATCAAAATATTCCATGGGAGTTACACTTACCTTTTATTTTCCACCTATCTCATCTCATATTTCTCATATACACTCACTCCCAACTAGTGTTAATATATTATTCTATTTCATTATAATTATACTTCCATATTTTTTATTACATTACCTTAATGCTATTTTATTGGCAATATGGTTAGATATATATCTTGAGAGTTTTCATTTATGGCAATGTGCATTTAGCATTTTATCTATGCATTTAGAGTTAGAAATATGTCTAAGTGTTAGACAATTCGCAACAAGACAGAGACATATGAGATGTGTACAGATGACTCATTGAGAGTCATCTTATGCATAGTTGAGGAAAGCTCTATGATAATGTCATGATGATGTATACTAGTGCAAATATGTGTATAAACAATATGACACAAGTTATGATTGAAATACTAGTACAGGTATTTGACAGAGTAGAAAAAAGCATAATAGAGAATTGCATTTTATGACTTAAGGAATTATTTTCATAACAAAATAATTACTAAGTCATGGTGAGCCAAATTTCTAAATGTTATTCCATAAGTTATTTTATATTATGCTAAGCGTGCAAAGACATGAAGCCCGACTGAGAAGATGTTTACTAATATACAAGGTATAAGTAAATATATTATCTTGTGAAGATAAGTGTGCGACATATATGTGAATTATGCGATATTTGTGTTTGATGTGAAGTCAACGAGATGATATATGAGCTACATATGATGTATGATTAGAGCAAGTGTGAATTATAATCGTAAGAAAGTATTATATGTATACCTATTCTTGTGAAGAACTTTATTGTATAAATGCATTTTAGGTTAATGGGCTCTTCTTGCATACATTGTATTTAATCTACCAAATCCTAACAGGGTTGAGGCTTCTAAAAAGGCCTAGTCCTCTAACAAGGACTCAAGACACTGTATATACTTCATTGACTCCTAATAGGGTCAATATCCTTAACAAGATTTGTTTGTTTAGTAGATCATCTAGTGGGTATCATCCTCATTAAGGTTTTCCCTTAGCCAAGGTTTCCCTAGGTAACAAATAATGGTGTTATGAGTTCTCTATGTGCATGGTTATATTCATTGTTCAACATTGTTGGTTTACTTTCATATGAAAGTTATAAAGTAATTAACAATATTTAGTTGTAGGCAAAATTTTATAGAATATTGATTCATCCCCCCCTCTCAGTATTATCTATTTCTAACAATTAGTATCAAAGCCCAGTTACTTTGAAGAAATTTACTAGCTTGAGTAAGATCACTATAGATATGGAACAATCAAAGAAAAATCTTGACTAAGATTAACCTTCTTATAGAAGAAACAGATAACTTGAAAGATAGATATGAAGATGAAAAAGTCTACATTAGCAAACTAAAAGATAAGATTGATGATTTGAAATCTGGAAAGGAATCATTTGCATAGACTAGTGACAATGATGAATTAGGAAATATCAAGAAATAAAATGAGATCTTGAAGCATGAATTGAAAATTATTGAACTTAAGTTGAGTCTTAAGAAAGATATTAGTAAAAGTGAACCTGATCAAAAATTTGAGACTGCAAACCTTAGATCCCAGTCGAGTCAAGTAACATCTGAATTAGATATTAGAGTAAAAGTACAAAGCTGTGTCACCTTTTAGGCTAACTTATTAGAACAACAAAATTTGAGCATTTCTATCCAAAAATAATTTTGTTCAAACATATGATTTGACACTTTTTCAATTGGAAATGTCTATTAAATGCATGTTTTATACTAGATTGTATCCAATTACTAAAGAAATAAAATCATTTTAGAAAACTGATGTTTTAATAACTTTTACTATTTTTTATGAGATTTTTTTAGTAATATATAAATACCATTTTATAAAGCTCAAAGTCAAGAATATTCTCATATAGAGTTTATAGTGTTTTAATTAGATATATTATATGGTAATTAAAAAATTCTACAAACACATATTTTATCACTTGAAAATATGTCAATTTTGGGAAAGAAAAAAATATTAAATCATATTAAAAAAATTAAAATTTATATGACATTCTAGAGGAGAGAGTTATCTTCAAGAATGAGTAATATTTCTTTTGGTTAGAATAGATTTGTTTTCAAAAATGTGGTGGGAGATGAAAACTATCAATTTTAGGTGAGTTAAAATTTGAATCATTATAAAAGAGAAAATATAGGTCTAAAATCAAATTTTATATTTGATTCTTCTAGCTATATATGTTATATATAACATAGTATGAGCTAAAATAGAAATAAGTTTATTTCCATATAGTTTTGTGGTGGGAACTAAACCCCTAATTTTTAGCCTTTTCAGCAACTAAAATATCATCTATAAAAATTAGGAAAATATATAAATTCTTATTCCAAATAATTATTAAAAATTATAATCCTAAACTTCATCCATTTCTACACATTTCATTAGTTATCTTCATTTTAAATTTCTAAATAATAATACTAGTTTTATGTCATTGAAGGTGAACTATTATACTTTTGTTAGCCTTTTCCTTTACAAAAGGGTGACAAAGGTTTGTGCTTTTACCCATTATCAAGATTGAGCATGTAGAATTATAAAAGTACAATATCATTGTGAAAGGATAATTGACACAAACTAAGTAAAAGTTAGAGAAACTTTTTTCCAATAGTGAGAAATTTGATGAACATATATTTCACTAGAGAAATTCTTATGATAAGATAGGACTTGGATATCTTATTGGAGAGAAATCAGCCAAGAAAGTTCAAATAAGAAGAGAACCAAATCTAGTTATTAATTCCCCTAAAGAATCTGATCTGAGTAAGGTAGAATCAAGCACAACTACTGAAGTATCAAAAGAAATTGAATTAGTTGATTTGCCAGCGAAACATGATGAACCTAAGAAAAAAGATCAAGTTGATAAGCCTAAGCAAGATGAACCACCCAAGGAAGTAAGACATGAATTTAGGGGTAGATGTTTCATATGTAACGAAGTTGGTCATATGAAAAGAGATTGCATAGGTAAGTCTTTTAAACCTATTACTAATTTCTATTGTTATAATTGTCATGATTATGGACATAAAGAAATAGATTGTAAGAAACCTAAGTTTGATGGTAATAATACAAATAGCAGAATTTTTAGGAACACAAACCCTATAGATAATGAAAGAAGTAGATCACAAAGCAGATTCAATGATGGAGAGAAACCTAATGGAGAAATGAACCAGTTTGTGTGTTACAAGTATAACAAACCTAGACACATTGTAAGAAATTGCAAAGAACTTGAAAGTCAAAATGGAACCAATTAGAGAAGAAATGCAACTATATGTCAGTTATGTAATAATTTCATACACACATCAAGATATTGTGGAATGGACAAAAGAAATTTCAATAGGAATCCTAACTACAGAAGGAACAACAACAAAAATGACAGAAGGAATGAAAATGGAAGTGATATCAACTAGAAAGAAGTAGTCAAGGAACATGTTGATGAATTAAAAGAGGCATTTGTGATTGAAACATATCCATAAAGCTCTTATACAATTTTGGAGGAACAATATTCAATGCACTCGATGAGAGATTGAAGTCACAAATTGTTAGTGACTCATCCTACCTAAATTAAGCAATTTCAAAAGAGGTAGAGCATTAGTTGGTTAGAATTGATGTTAGAGAGTGAGTTGGAAGTTGCATAGTTAATATGAGGTAGTTGACATAGAGAGGAAGCTATGGTCAAGTGCACAATCTTAGATATGATCATAGTAAGCGAGAATTCATAAAACAAGTTTACTGGTGAATAGAGACAATATTTGAATTTGTGGTAGATACACATTTAATGCATATTGTGATTTGAAATGATTTAAGGATCATGAATAAGATTGTGTGTACCATTTTCTCATGCAAAGTGTTTTCAAAAAATTGAAGATCGATTTGACAATGAAGTAAAGTGCGAAGAAAGAAGTTTGTATTGTGAAGTTGCAAAAGTCCTAAAACATAATTTTAAGGTATTTAACAAAGCTAAAACTAAGTCTTTTAGTGCATACAGTTGAATTGCAATGGCTAACTTCAAATAGTTTATAATGTGAGTGAAAGGCCACAATATGTATTCAAGAAACATCCACTTATTTCCCTTATGGATGACTTATTAGGGGCATATTTGTAAGTTCTACAGAATGTGCTTCATGTTGAAGACAACATAAGCTATATACATTGTAAAATTGAGAACATAGGTGATGAAGATATACACAAGAACTTAGGAACCATGTGTAATATAGTGACCTATCCTTGAAGTTTGAGTATGCATAGCTAAGTGAGTTAAATTTGGTAAAGTATATGTTTTATATAGATTTTTACAACAATGATTGGACCCAAATCATTCTAAGCAGGGTACATAATGATATATTCTAGTTAGGTGATGTGCAAGTTGAAATTGATAATGACCTGATTCATAAGGTCATAGGATTGAGTAAAGAGGGATGCAGTCCCATAAATGAGAAGAATGTCAGGAAGATGGTTGAGACAAACCTAAATACAAGATTTGATCCAAAGGAATATGAAGGTAGATTCATTTTAGGACAAATGAGTGAAATTATTGAGTAAGATATTAGGGTATAAGTTTAACCATGGCTCAAGAGTTAACTCAATACTAGTTAGATTTTAACATGCAACTTATGTAATGAAAATTTAGGAAAGAAAAGTAAATTTTTGTGAGATTTTCATATTGTAGTTGTTAGATAACATTGCAAAAGTGAAGAAGACAAAGAGCACACTCTTCAGATTTGAGTCCTTATTGACTCTTTTATTCTTTTATGCAACAAGGAAGCTCCCAACAGTAAAAAAATGGGATAGCAATGAGTGCACAATGAAATTGGTGAATCAATGCTACTGAACAAAGCTAGAGAATGTCACAGATGATGACATTGATAAAATGATGAGGAGTTTCTAGACTGAAATGAAAAAGAGGTACAAAATACCTCCATCCATGGTAGAGAAGTACAAGGATGATATATGCTTTACAATGGAGACAAAATAGACATGCATGTAAGCTGTGGAACTAAGGATTAAATTCATAGAGCACATGGGATATGAGATGAGCACATAACTTATAGAAGGGTATGTGCAGATCATATTTCAGCCTACTTGAGGGACATTGAATGCCCTAGATAGGGAACCTATGATGAGAAGACGAGGATAGTTCATTCTAAACTACACAATAAGGAAAGAAAGAATAAAGTGGAGAAAGTAATAGATTCCATCCTTAAGGAATCAGGCATGACTCGAGAAAAGTTTAATGAGGTAAAGGGAATTGCACTCAAGATGAAGACAAGTGGGCATTCTGAAGTGATATCAACAACTCCAATTATTTTTGCAAGACCTTTAGAAGGTGTAACCATTGCACAACCATGTGTGCAGGCCCCCATTGAACCAAACGTAGAATTTGCACAAGTGTAGAAAGTAAAGGAAAGAAGTGAACAACCTTAGAGGCAACCAGAGGTGGAAGCACCTATTGCACAAAGGAATTAATAAGATTGGTGAAGGTTAAGAAAGAAACTACACTATCCACCAAGAAAAGGGTCAAGTAGACCATTAGCGGACCAGGAAAGAGAAGGAAGAAATTGTAAGTCAATGATTTTGAAGAATCTAAGGATGAAGTTGAAGATAGGCCAGTGGAACAAGCAACACAGGAAGGCAAAACTCCAATAGGCAAGAAATCATGGAAGCCAAATATAGAAAACCTTAACATGAAAATTATTAATGATGACAATTTTGTACAATTGAAGAAGTATTATAGTTTGTATAATAATATGGATAGAAGGTAGTTAGAGAATACCATTGTAAGGAACATCATACTATGGAATAAGAGGTTTGATAGTATACCAAATAAGATTCTAGAAGATCTAATTAATAGGTTGTTAAATAGAAAGAAGAGAGTATTGGAAGAAGACAATAACTTGAGAATAACTATGATAAAAAAGTTTTGTAAAACTAACTCCAAGGAGGACTCTGACAGAATTTTGAAAGGTATTGAGCCCTTGATAAGGAACAAAAAGAAGAGAAATTATTTTTATGGGAGAAAATTATGAGAATGTTAGGAAGGAAACAAAGGAGGTTAAAATTCATGTCCTCAACACCAAAGGTGAGTGTGCAAGTCCAAAGCTGAGAGCCTAGTGTATGTACAAGCCGATACACCTTCTAGTGATGATGAAGAAGACAAGGAAACACAACAAGCATTCTCACCCTTGGACATTGTCATGGGTATTGAATCCATGCAAGTGGATAGTACACATATCACTATGGATGCAAAAGAGAATCCATTTGCAAAATATCATTACATATACAAGCTCTGATGATGAGGAAGAAAAAAGAAGAAAGAGGCTAAGGAAAGGAGAAAAGAAGAAGAAAAGAGGAAGGAAGAAAAGAAAAAGCTAGAAAAGGAAAGAAAACAAGAGGAAGAGGTAAGGAAGAAAGAAAAAGAAGAGAAGAGAAAGAAGGAAGAGGAAAAGAAGAAGAAAGCTAAAGAAGCAACTAAGAAGTTAGAAGAAGAGAAGAAGAAACCTGAGGAATAAAAGAAGAATGTAATTACATCTACACTAGTTGTAACTCCTATGATAGTAGCAGTGACATTTAGTGATGATGATGAGTAGAAGGGATTGATAAGTTCATTGAGAAAATTGTTTGAGAAGAAAAAATTAGTAAATTCTTTGGAGAAGACATTGACTGAAGTCTTGGATTGAATGAAGAAGACAGTTACCAAAATTGTAGCAATTCCAAATTTGCAGTCTAAGGTCAAAAAAATGGTGAAAACCTGTAATGAGGAGTTCACAACTTTAGCTGAGGTAGTGTCGACACAAACTCAGACCAAGCATGATGTAACATTCATTATATAGTGTGCACAAATGTGAGAAATGATTTGAAGGCACTACATGTAAGCATCAAGGAACTTAGGAAATATATTGATGAAGGTAAGAATTCATATGGAAAATGTGTGCTATCATATAAGTACCTGATAGACTTTGAGAGTTAGATAAAGGGTAAGATAAGTGAACTTGAAACACTCACTGCAAAAGTATAGCTCCCAGAGACCTGTATTGAAGAATGCAGAATAGAAGTGGAGAAGATCCATAGTATGTTGAGTAGCTTGGAATAAGATAAGGAGAAAGCAGCAAAAAAATTCTCTAGTCTTAGAGGAGCCTTGTCTTTGAAGATCATCATTCTATAGAGGCAACTAGAGGAATTTCTTTCAACAAAGACTTCCTATGACAAGTTTGCTAATACTAACTTGAACCCAGTCAAAGTGGCATCCTATGCACTACACACACTACTCACTATCTATGATATAGTGAAGGAGAACTGGAAGAAGGAAATGGATAGGCTAAAAATTGTTTATGCAATTTTTTTTTCCAGAATAACAAGTTGATTAGTAGTAGGCCACCTAGTTTTTGGATACAGTTTTTGACAACTTTGCCATTGATGTCAAAGGGGGAGTAATATGTAAAGGAAAATTGTATGTATGTATTTCATATGTAAGGGGGAGTACACTTATGTATCAATGTAAAGGAGTGATAAGGAATGTAATGATCCATCAAACATGAATAAAATTGTTATGTTTTGAAGACAATTTTGTATAGTTAATTTTATTTATTTTTGCTATGTATGACATCATTCTGGGACTTAGCCGATTTTCCCAAATATTTTCATCAATTCCAAAGGGAGAGATTGCTGGAAATATGGGCAGATAGATATCTTGAGAGTTTTCATTTATGAAAACATGTATTCAACATTTTATTTATGCATTTAGAGTTAGAAAATTGTCTAAGTGTTAGACAATTTGCAACAATACAGAGACAGATGAGATGTGTATGGATCACTCATTGAGAGTTAGCTTATGCACAGTTTTGGAAAGCTCTATGATAGTGTCATGATGACGTATATTAGTGCATAGATGTGTACAAATAGTATGACACAAGTTATGATTAAATATTAGTATGAGTATTTGATAGAGCCAACTTTGTGGATGTTATTTCATAATTTATTTTATATTATGTCAAGCACTTAAAGACATTAAGGTTGACTGAGAAAAGATTTACTAATATACAAGGTATAAGTAAAGATCTTATCTTGCAAAGATAAATGTGTGACATATATGTGATCTATGTGATATTTGTGTTTGATGTGAAGTCCATTAGATAATATGTGAACTACATTCGATGTATGATCAAAGAAAGTGCAAATTGCAATAGTCAGAAAGTATTGTAGGTATACCTATTCTAGTGAAGAACTTCATTGTATAAATGCATGTTAGGGTAGTTGGCTCTTCTTTCATACATTGTATTTGATCTACCAACTCCAAATAGGGTTGAAGCAACTCCTAATAGGGTTGAGGCTTCTAACAAGGACTTGAGACACTATATGTACTTCATAGACTCCTAATAGGGTCAATATCCTTAACAATATTCTTTTGTTTAGTGGATCATCTAGTGGGTATCATCCCCACTGGGGTTTTCCCTTGGTTAGGGTTATTATTGTTATGAGTTCTCTATGTGGATTGTTATATTTACTGTTCACCATTGTTTGTTTACTTTCATAAACAATTTATAAAGTAATTAACAATATTCAGCTGTGGGCAAAAGTTTGCAAAATACTGATTCACCCCACCCCCCACCCCCCTCAGTATTATCTATTTCTAACATATTTTTCATCTTCAACATTTCATAGTTCTCTCTCGAAGGCTAACTTTTTGGTCACTTTGATCTTTATCATTTACATTCATAGTTTAATCCTATTCATGTGTATTAGTTGCTCTAGTTTGTTCATCTTTTTATTTTCTAACACTATGTAATATAGAGTCTTTCAATGACATTTCTTAGTTAAAAGTATTATAATTAAAGAGTTATGGAGCAAATTTTCCTTTGTAAGTGTATTGTTTAACGTAAGATACTTGTCATCATTTTAGTTGGTACTAGATTTGTACCTCTTCACAAGGACACCTCTTGGGAAGGCTTTCCCTTGTGCTTAGTTATTTAACTTAATATTGAGTGGGGTTGAGGTGAATATTACTCTCATCCTACTCCTCTTCAAATAAATTGATGATTGAGTCATCTAGTCAACTAGATGTTATCTCTTAGTCATTTCACCATGTGTGTAGGTTCTTGGGCATTTCTAAGGTTTGAAAGTATGTGTTTGTGTAAATTTGAGGTTGACAATTCTCTTATTCTTCATATCTATTGTTTTATAAGAGACATAAATATGGGTTAGTATTCAAACACCATTTAGGTAATAAGTCCCACTCTTGTAGGCTCATTATGATGACTTCATGCTATGATTTGAAAAGTCTTTTTCGAGTTCAACTTTGTAAAAATAGTGGTCATTCATGCTTTTTTAGAGTTTTTATTCTTTACATGACACTTGTATGCACTTTGTCATGCAGACACATGTGAAATTTATTTTATTAGTTTTCCATGGGTGTGTGGCTTGGTGTAACATACCCTACTAATTCTACCTTGAATTTTTTAGTTTTGATTCAACATCATTTTGTCAAACAGTTGGTGTGCAAAGTCTGATTTATAATTTCTGAGTTCTTGTTCAGATGTTATAATACTTCTCTGCCAAACAATGACCATATGATCTGAAGAATAGCAAGGACAA
Organism: Cupressus sempervirens; assembly: GCA_028749045.1. Classification (NCBI taxonomy): domain Eukaryota; kingdom Viridiplantae; phylum Streptophyta; class Pinopsida; order Cupressales; family Cupressaceae; genus Cupressus; species Cupressus sempervirens. Next base: position 656,724,607 of record CM053792.1, on the reverse strand, counting down.
ATATCTTGGCACTTGAACACTACTACAAATATGCAATGTAAAGAGTTCTTATGGACGGATCCTAAATGTTCCGTACACTTATTCCTCTATTCAAGATATACAAACTTCATATAGCTGTGTACAAAAGTGACTGAGTTTGTAGTGCAAAGACTGTTACACAGTGACTGAATATGCAAAACTCTTTATAATTATGACACCTATACATTCATAGAACTATTATAATCGGGTGTAGAAGAACCTGGAAATAATATGATCGTTGCTGTTCGAAATTTGAGGATGGATGTCCAGTTTAGCAACCCATCTAATAGCTGCTCGGTTAGGGTATGAAATATGACCTCCAAGTACACAGAATGAGGATTGTTCATGCGCACTATTCACATGCACTGTTCACGCGCACTGTAGCAGCACTGTTTACCCACAAACCTACTCCAAATCTCACCTCCAAATCTGCTGTCCATGCTGTTCAATGTCTGCAATGATATGCCTTTGGAAATGGAACAATTTCAATCTTACCTGTAGCTGAAAAATTGAAGCTGAATGCACACAGTATGAAGCTAATAGATCTTAAATCCCTTGACTCTGTCTTCCAAGAGCGAAAGGATTGTCACCAATGGAGGATTTCGTCTCCAAAAGCCAGCAACCAAACCAACCAAACTAAGCTTGAATTCATCAATCTCTTCATATCTCCACACCCCATTCATGGCTGTATATAAAGTCCTCTTAGAGGGTCGACCCCCACTCCACAAGCAATGTGGGATTAAATCTCATATTTGCATTTTAATATATTGTTTCCATTTATCACTTTAAAATACAAAATATAATAAAGTAACCTTATAATATTAATTTAATTGAAGTTACTTTATTAAATAACTTCCGGCATTAAAATTCCATAGCAAATGATCTCGAAACACCACAAATGATAGCTCGTTAGAAAGAGCTAAGAAAAACACATCCAACCCCATCATCAAAATTATCATCCGGCTAGCCTGGATGACTTACTAAAAATAGTAAGTCACATTGTAAATGCCTCCAAACGAACTTAGTTGGCCCCAGAACAAAATCGACTAGGCCAAAACACCACAAGATCCCGTCCATGTCCTTGTTAGCCCCCGGGACCACATAGAAGTAGGCTAACGACAACATATATCCAAACTGGTTAAACAGGGGACATTACAGTCCGCCCCTCTTGAAATTGCTTGTCCCCAAGCAATCTCAACTCTGGATGTTGAAGAACCTGCTCTGCCTCCCATGTTGCATCCTCAATAGGTAGGTTCCTCCACTTCACTAGGTACTCCCTGATAGTCCTCCTGCGAAGCACCCTCTCCCGGGTGTCAAGTATAGCTTCAGGAACCAAGATAAGCTTTCCCTCATCATCGAGAGGTGGCAATACTACTGAAGGCACCACATTGTGCCCCAATGCCTTTTTAAGGCGTGACACATGGAACACATTATGCACTTTACTGTCTGCAGGCAGTTCCAACTCATAAGCTACCTCGCCCACTCTCCTGATTACTCTGAATGGTCCATAGTAGCGCGGTTTCAATTTCTCTGTTCCACTCCTCTTGAGAGAGGACTGCCTATACGGCTGTAACATGAGGTACACCATGTCTCCCACCTCAAAAGACCTCTCAACCCTGTGCTGATCAGCATATTGCTTCTGCTGATTTTGTGCCTTTTGCAAGTTTTCCTTCAAGGATCGCATAATGTCCTGACACTCTTGCAAAAGATCCTTGGCCTTAGGCACCCTACTGTCCCCAAATAACAAATCCAAGAAATTAGGAGCATCATACCCGTATAGTGCCATAAAAGGGGACATTTGAATAGACATATGGTAAGAGGTATTATAGCAGTACTCCCCTAGATGTAGCCACTTCACCCAAGCCCTCTGCTGCCCTGCAATATAGTTTCGGAGATATCCCTCAACCCACTTGTTCACTATCTCTGTTTGCCCATCAGTTTGGGGGTGGTAACTGGTACTCGGAGTGAGCTCTGTTCCACATAACTTGAACAACTCCTGCCAAAAGTGGCTCATAAATCTGCTGTCTCTGTCACTGACTATGCTTCTTGGTATCCCATGTAGTCTGAATACCTCTCGAAAAAATAGTTCTGCTGTTTGTGTTGCTGAATACGTAGACGAAATTGCAAAGAAATGTGCAAATTTCGTCAATCTGTCTACCACAACAAAGATACAATCCCGACCCTGTGCCTTGGGGAGGCCTGTGATGAAATCCATGGAAATGCTATCCCACTTCTTCTCTGGTATGGGTAGGGGCTGTAGTAAACCACCTGGAAAGGAATGTTCCTGTTTGTTCTGCTGACATACTTGGCACTCTCTAACAAATTGAAGCACCTCTGTTTTGAGTCCTTTCCAAGTGAAGCGCTCTCTCACCTGCCGATATGTCTTAAAGAATCCAGGATGTCCTGCCAATGGTGAATCATGAAACGCCCTCAAAATCTTCTGCTTCATAGCAGACCCGGGTACTAAATAAATCCTTTCCTTGTAGATGATCAGATCATTTACAACAGTGTATCGGCTATCCTGAATAGTTCCTTCAATAATACTAGATGCCCAACTATCCTTGGCATACTCTGCCAAGATCAACTCTCTCCAATCATCCATGACTATCCCAACAGCAAGCAAATGAGGCCTTCTGGATAAAGCATCTGCGACAATATTTTTCTTCCCTTTGACGTAGACTATGTCGAAATCATAAGCTTGTAACTTACTCACCCATTTCTGTTGCCTGTCATTAAGATCCTTCTGCCCAAGGAAGTGTTTCAAGCTGTTATGATCTGTTTTTACTGTGAATCGGCTCCCTGCTAAATATTGCCTGAACTTAGCTAGCGCGTGCATGATTGCTAGCATTTCTTTGTCATAGATGCTATAAGTTCTCTCAACACCTCGTAATTTCCTGCTCTCATATGCGATGGGATGTTTGTCCTGCATGAGGACAGCTCCTACGCCCTCTCCCGAGGCATCACACTGCAGCTCAAAAGGCCTGGTGAAATCTGGAATGGCTAAAACAGGACACGTACTCATCAGCTCCTTGAACCTGTCAAAACAATCCTGAGCCCTCTCTGACCACTTGAAACTGTCTCTCCGTGTCAAATCTGTAAGTGGTGCTGCTATCTGTGAAAATCCCTTCACAAATCTGCGGTAGAACCCACAAAGCCCGAGAAATCCCTTGAGTTGTGAAGTGTTCCTCGGCGGTGGCCAATCCAGAATGGCCCTGATCTTGTCTGGGTCAACCCGAACACTTCCTGCACTAATAATATGCCCTAGATAGAGCAACTCTGTCATCCCGAACTCGCATTTACTCATCTTGGCATATAATGACTCCCTCTCTAGAATACTGAGCACTGTATCAATATGCTTCAAATGTTCCTCCCAAGTATGGCTGTATATCAGTATATCATCAAAGAATATCAACACAAAATTCCTCAGCTGATCTCTGAACACTCTATTCATACAGGACTGGAAAGTGGCGGGAGCATTAGTCAACCCGAAAGGCATGACTAAGAACTCAAAATGTCCGTAGTGGCATCTAAAAGCTGTCTTCTCCACATCCCCCTCTCTAACCCGTATCTGGTGGTAGCCAGATCTCAAATCAATCTTAGAGAAGTAGCATGCACCGTGCAATTCATCAATAAGCTCATCGATGCGCGGGATAGGGTATCGGTTCTTGATTGTCTTCTTGTTTAGCTCCCTATAATCAATGCACATCCTCATTGTACCATCCTTCTTCTTCACCAATACTACTGAAGAAGCAAAAGGACTCTTGCTTGGCCGTATGTGCCCCATGTCAATCAACTCCTTGATTGCCTTTTCTATTTCATCCTTATATCTCTTGGGGTGGCGGTAAGGTGTGATGATAACTGGCTTAGCCCCTTCCTCTAACTCAATAACATGCTCGATTCCCCTATCTGGGGGTCTTCCTGGAGGTATCTCATCAAACACCTTAGTATGTTTGGTTATTATTTTTTGTACATCAGGTGGATACTCCTGTTTATGCTGCTCTGTCACCTCAGGCATTACTTTGAACTCTGTTGCCCACTGCACCTGATCATGTCTAAAGAAACTCTGCATTCGTTTGAGTGAGACCACTCGAAGTCTCCCATCTGACAAACCTCTGAGCACTATCTTCTTACCATTTGCCTCAAACCTCATTTCCATTTTCTGGAGGTTAAATGTAAACTCTTCCAGAGACTTCATCCAGTTCATTCCAAGCACCATATCCTGATCACCAATGTTGACCACAAAGAAATCTCCTGTCATGTCATAATCTCCCAAACGAAGCTGCAAGTTGGAGATTTTCTTGGTACAGTCAATTTTGAAGCCATCGGCAACCATCACCTTAAATCCCCTATGCTCCTCTGTATGTAGCCCTCTGCGTGTCACAAACTTCTCATCAATGAAGTTATGTGTTGCCCCTGTATCAATGAGTGCCACAAATCTCTGTCCATCCAAAGTTCCCCTAACTCTGAAAGTGACGGCCTCCTGTATACTAGACAACTGAGCTATCGTGCCATCACTACGTGCTTCCTCATGTGAAGAATTATCATCATCTCCATCTGATTCTGATGACTGCTCTGAATCTCCATCCACTGACTCTTCAACTGAAAAGTACTCCATCTGCTTAGCTTTTGCTTTCAATGGACACTTATGTGACAAATCCCAAGGCTCCCTGCAATGAAAACAAAGCTTCTTCTTCCTGAGATCATTAAGTGTTTCATTGTCCAACCTCTTACTTTCCTCCTTAGGTGGCGGAGGCTCTCTATGAAAAGGTTTCCTGTCCTTATCTTTCCTTGAAGGGAAACTCTTTGCGAGGAATTTATTTTTAGAAGCTGAAGAGGAATCCATGTCACGAGCTTTCTTAATGGCTTCCTGCAAAGTGGGAGGGTTGAGAGCTTTAATCCACCCTCTCAACGGATCAGCTAACCCATCCATAAATAGAACCAGTATCCTCCGTTCAGATACATCTGTTACTAACACTGCAAGTTTCTGAAACTCTGAAATGTATGTCTCCAATGATCCCCATTGTTTAAGCTGAGCTAACTCCTTGAAATGGAGTTCTGGATCCTTCCTATCAAAACGTTCAATCAGTCTTTCCGTGAACTCCACATATGAGGTAATGTGTGCATGACCCATAGTGACCATACCATGATGCCACCACTCGTGTGCTAACCCCTCCAGATGAATTGCTGCGTACTTAATAGCTTCTTCCTCAGGCATAGGGTTCAATTGAAAGTATGTGTCAAGCTTTTGAACCCAAGCTCTTGCTGAAGACTTCCCCGAGCCATCATAATATGGTAACTGAAGTTTCCCTACTTTCTTCCGTAGCTCATAGTTCTGGTTCCTGTCATGTCCACGTGGCATATGTTTCATCCGCACATCCATATACTCCCTAAAGGTAATTGCAGCAGTAAAATCTGGACCTCCAGCTTCCCAATCTCTCCTCAACTGGTCCTGTATATCAATGATCTGGGGTTCTGGTACGGGCTGCTCTGGAGCTCTAGGAGGGAATGTGGGAATCATGGGCCTCGAACTCACGGTCCTAGCTTGCTGGGGTGCATGACCGAAATTGTTCCCAACTTGTTCACCTTCATTATGTGTCCCATCCTGATTATTCCCATTCTGATTGTTACCATTCTGATTATTACCTCCACCCATGTTAGCATTCAACCCCATTTGACGAGCCATCATCTGCATCATAAGCTCCAATCTCTGATTCTGTTCCTGTGCCCTTTGTTCTGCTAATCGCTGTCCCTGTGCCAAGGTCTCTAATAATTGTAAAAATCTTTCCTCTCCAGGCTCTGGACCAGCATTCCCGCCTCCACCTAATCTTGTATTCCTGTCATCTCGGTCACCCATATTGCTGTCTTGATCAAAAAATACCTCCGCTGTGTCTGTATGACTGGATTCTATACCCCCCTGTACGGATGAACTAGACTGTTTGCTTTGCAGGTCTGAACTCCTACTTTGTCTTGCTCTGGTATTGCGGAAATTATAAGGCCCCTGTCGCATGCTCAAACATAAATGCTCTGATTTTAGTGTTTTGACAAAAACACTTTCCCCTCTATCCGCCAGTTCCAAATTTCCTATAAGACCTCCACAGGATGGCAGGACTTATAGCTCTGATACCACTGTAACATACCCTACTAATTCTACCTTGAATTTTTTAGTTTTGATTCAACATCATTTTGTCAAACAGTTGGTGTGCAAAGTCTGATTTATAATTTCTGAGTTCTTGTTCAGATGTTATAATACTTCTCTGCCAAACAATGACCATATGATCTGAAGAATAGCAAGGACAAATATCTTGGCACTTGAACACTACTACAAATATGCAATGTAAAGAGTTCTTATGGACGGATCCTAAATGTTCCGTACACTTATTCCTCTATTCAAGATATACAAACTTCATATAGCTGTGTACAAAAGTGACTGAGTTTGTAGTGCAAAGACTGTTACACAGTGACTGAATATGCAAAACTCTTTATAATTATGACACCTATACATTCATAGAACTATTATAATCGGGTGTAGAAGAACCTGGAAATAATATGATCGTTGCTGTTCGAAATTTGAGGATGGATGTCCAGTTTAGCAACCCATCTAATAGCTGCTCGGTTAGGGTATGAAATATGACCTCCAAGTACACAGAATGAGGATTGTTCATGCGCACTATTCACATGCACTGTTCACGCGCACTGTAGCAGCACTGTTTACCCACAAACCTGCTCCAAATCTCACCTCCAAATCTGCTGTCCATGCTGTTCAATGTCTGCAATGATATGCCTTTGGAAATGGAACAATTTCAATCTTACCTGTAGCTGAAAAATTGAAGCTGAATGCACACAGTATGAAGCTAATAGATCTTAAATCCCTTGACTCTGTCTTCCAAGAGCGAAAGGATTGTCACCAATGGAGGATTTCGTCTCCAAAAGCCAGCAACCAAACCAACCAAACTAAGCTTGAATTCATCAATCTCTTCATATCTCCACACCCCATTCATGGCTGTATATAAAGTCCTCTTAGAGGGTCGACCCCCACTCCACAAGCAATGTGGGATTAAATCTCATATTTGCATTTTAATATATTGTTTCCATTTATCACTTTAAAATACAAAATATAATAAAGTAACCTTATAATATTAATTTAATTGAAGTTACTTTATTAAATAACTTCCGGCATTAAAATTCCATAGCAAATGATCTCGAAACACCACAAATGATAGCTCGTTAGAAAGAGCTAAGAAAAACACATCCAACCCCATCATCAAAATTATCATCCGGCTAGCCTGGATGACTTACTAAAAATAGTAAGTCACATTGTAAATGCCTCCAAACGAACTTAGTTGGCCCCAGAACAAAATCGACTAGGCCAAAACACCACAAGATCCCGTCCATGTCCTTGTTAGCCCCCGGGACCACATAGAAGTAGGCTAACGACAACATATATCCAAACTGGTTAAACAGGGGACATTACACTTGGGGCAATACAATTCAAGAACCATTTTTTTTCTCCGTGTTTGTAACATGTAGAGTGTTTGAAATATGAGAAATAACTTACAACTATAAATATAAATTAGTGACTTTAATTGAGTATTTTAAACATGAGAAATAACTTATAAGTACAAACATAAATCAATGATTTTAATTTTATAAGTGAGTTAAAAATTGAAAGTTGTTGACCTTATTTATGATCAAGGATAAAGGATACAATAATTTGAAATTTTTAGATCACACAAGCTAACCTCACAAAGGATCTTAACACCTAGTTTATCATTCACATATAATGTGAGATGATGGCTTAAAATGATCATTTTTAATTAAATAAAAGCACACATAAATTAAAATGAGGCCAAAATCTCCTCATCATAGTATTGAAGAAAATCAAAATATTTCTATTTTAATGAGTCCACGTATTATTTGCTCTTTTCCATTGTCAACCTTTCTATTACATCTTTGTACAACAACCACCTTTAACCATCACACACTAATGTAGAAATTAAGCTTGGAGAAATAAGTCAACTTTAACTATTGGTCAATTTTAGCAAAGAAATGAAACCTTACCATGTGATGTTTAAGCCATCCGTTATACACCATATACATGTGTGAAAACTATGATTTCCTAATAAGAAACGTTTATAATTTTATTAACTCTTTATTTTAAAAAATTCTAAACAATCTACTTTATACGTAACTCATTATGATTTAAATATAAAATGATTTCAAAACTTTATTTCAAAACACTAAAGGGTTCAGCTCTACAAAAGTTACAATATAACTAGAAACAAAACATATTATAAATAGTTATAAATCAAAATTCAATGTTAGAATTTTGTAGTCCTCATTATATAAAAATAAAATAAGGGACTTTGAACATCGTTCGATTCTCTTGTCATGACAAAAGGAAAATAAATAAATACAACAAATTGAAACTAGAACACCAAAGGAGAGCAAAATCTGCACCAACGTGGCCTAGTGTTGAAAACCCACCCCACTATTCTCTCTGACCGTACAAGAAGGATTTAGGGTGGGCGGGTGTGCGTGAGATTTCGAGGGATTTGCTTGAGGCGTCATAGGAAGATTCATAATCAGAAACCGAAATATCCCCATCATCACTGGCTTGAATTTCTTCCAGTCTCCTCAAAACAGTAGAAAAAACGGGTCTTCTCTCAGGGGCGGGCAGCGTACAATCCATGGCAACGGTCAGCACATGGAACATCTCCCGTGATGACTCCTGCCATCTCACCTGCTTGTCGAACAGCTCGCTCGTCCACTCTTCCCTCACAACGGTCTCAACGAACTGGGTGAGGTCTGTCCCGGTGCGGTCATATTGCAAAGGGATTTTGCCCGTGAGAAGCTCCAGCAGAAGAATTCCGAAGCTCCAGACGTCAGATTTGCGGGAGAGTTTCCTCGTCTGGAAGTATTCCGGGGACTTGAAGGCCACCATGTTTCTGGCTACCGATGACGAAGAAACGAAAGGCGTGAGGCCGTAGTCGGAGAGACGGGGCTGATTGTTTGCGTCGATTAGAACGTTGGAGGATTTTATGTTTCCGTGGGGGATGAATCTGAGGGAGGGCCACTGCTCGTGTAAGTATGTCAGTCCTCGAGCTATGCACACCGCCACCTTCATCCTGGATTTCCAGTCTAATGCCTGCCGCCCTCCTTCCTTCCGACCTGCACATGGAGTAAAGGATTAGATGCATTTGTCATTTAGATATCTATAGTTTGTGATGTCAAATTGCAAATTAATTCTTGATTTGTGTGCGCAAGTATTTCTGCATCAAGATCTAGAATGAAAGGAAGAGAATATTTTCTTCTTGTGACCACTTTGTTTTTTTTTTATTATGATGATAGATAGAGTGTGATCTGATATGTTTATGCAAAAAGGATCTAGTCAAACAAATTTAAAAATAATTTGCATTTGATATTATGGTGTGTGAATATGTGCATGTTGTCAAATTAACAAATAAATCATCATGTGCATGCAGATTTATATTATAGAGATAATAAGGACATGAATTAAGATGTATTCAACCAAACCTATCAAACAAACATGATGGTTATATTTCATCTTGGAGAACTGGACTTGTGGACTTGGGAGTTAGATTAGAGATGTCTACTTATTAGATATTTTAGGTTTTAGAATGATGGAATTGTTGTTCAACATTACTAGAAAGACAATGTTAAGGAGGCTAAGACATGCCAAATAAGAGAGGCTGAGACATGTCAAATAAGAGAGGATTTTCTAAATGAAAAAGATGAAGATGAGAACTTAAGGGAAAGGGAGATGAGGATACAATACTAAATAAAATCATACACATTGGAGAAAAGTGAGCTAGAGGTAGAATATGGTGTCATTTGATATTGAGTAGGAGCTAGCTGAGATAGTAAAGATTTGGAAGTATCCTATTAGGCCATTATGGATATAGGCTTTGACAAAGAACAATGAGAACATAGTCAATAATTATGATGACTTAAGAAAGACTTAGATGAGTAAAAAGGTACAAGCTTACATTGGTGAATCACCACTTGAAGGGGTAGAAGAGTTGGGGGAAAGATTAACCAATTTTCTACCAAATATTAAAGTATTGTGAGGAGATTAAAAAATAAAGCAAAGAAAGACCAAGTTGAAAGTTACAACGGACTTGGAGAATGAGATGCAAACATCTATGAACAATTTTTTGAACACCTCCTTAACCCCTAGAAGGAATGGAGGTGATGAGACATAAATCTTTGGGCTTAATGTCCTTAATTAACATTAATTTTCTAAAAAAATTTATTGAAATGAAGGCTCTAAAGGTAGATAGTGCTTTTCTAGAAGGTATGTTGAAAAAAAATAGGAAAAATGTTTGAGGGCCATGTTGGGTATTATAGATAAAGCTAGTTGGCTTATGTATGAGATGAATCCAAGATATTAAGACTAATTTTGTTGAAGTCTGAAAATTGCATGTGTAACATTTTAAATTATTTTCCCTTAAATTTGTGTTCTCTATTATGCACCTAATTTACTATGGTTCACCCTGGTTCATTATAAGACCATGCATGTTGTATAAATTCATTATTATTCCCATAGTAAAATTGAAAATAAATTCTAAAACTAATAATAGGTCCCATGTGACCTACCTTGACATAAATGTCTCTCCTTTAGAGTGTCTATTTCGGGATACACAAGGCACCCAACACTAAAATCCTTGACAAAATGACAAAAAATAATGGTCATTTCAAACTTGTCAACCTTCAAAAGATGTATTAACTATGTATTTATAAAAGTATTAAATAGGAGGAGGAGAATTATCTTTGAGATCATTTGTTTTATGGTATCTATAAAACTATCTATTATACATCAAAAAATAAAGTAGTCAAATTACTACCAAAAAGTTGCTTCCTTTTATATTAGCTATGTAAATACCAGTTTACCTTATAATGACCTAGTGTAATAATCCATAATAAATAAGGGAGTGAACCAATACCCTAGAACATTATTCCCTCAATATATAAAACAAAATTTGACTTAAAACATGAATCTATTATCACAAACATTCTTCTAAGCACTCCAACAAACTTTAATAATCTACCTCTTCATCCAAGCTTTCTATGATTACTAAGTGGAGAAAATAAATATCCTTCATCACATCAATTCCAAAAGATTGATTTAGAAATGCTAAAACTCTACTCACCATCCTCCCTTTCTTAGTCTCATTCTAGAGTTATTTTGGTTTTAACTTATGAACACCACTACACACTGGAGTTCTTTTTATCTCATGTTTCACATATCTTCACTTAATGAAACATAGACCCTATAATATAACAATGCTATTGTAACACCCAAAAATTCAATAAATGGACTTTTGATAGGAAAACATAGTATTGCCTTGATCATGTCCTTTCCCCTCTCCAAATCCAACAATACTAACAAAAAGATTGAAGAATAAGTTTGTACTTACTCAAAACCCATTATCACCCATAAAGAATTTTTCTTCTAATACACACTAAACAACAAAGAGATGTATACTATTATGGGGTTCAAACAAGTATTTTGATCTTAGATCTCAAACCTTCCAAAGAATAATTTTTTCTTGAATCTAGCCACAAGCTTAATAGATGGACCCATGGTTAAAATCTAGATAAATAATTAAGTAATTAAATTTCCATAAAAACCATAGATCATTGATATGATTCATTATTGGATTTAGAGATTACCATGATCTACAAGCTCCATTTAATAGAAATGTTATGATTTGAATGAGCTACTAGTCAAATCCATTAAATCAAAATATTTTCAATAACAAAACTTATTTCCTATAGAAAATTTTAAATGTATTTTGAATGAAGACCATGTGCTTGCCTCAAATAGTCATGAGGTCATCCTTCCCTTTGATTGAAAATTGGTAAGCCATCCCACCTCTCTATTAATCTCATGATATACATACACTATCATATAGGTTGTTAGGGAGTATCATAAGGATAAGGGCAAAGTAATAGGTTTGTTAAACTTTGGTAATGTATTTAATTGTTAGCTCAAAGTTAGAGCTTTTAGTGTCATTATTAGATCCAAGTTTGAAGTTTTGTAAAGATATATACACATATGTTTGTGTACATGTATATACCATTAATAAAGTTGCATGCATATATGTGTTTATTTTTATATTATCTATGCTTTTAATATTTTAATATATATTGCTTCTAGAAATGGGAATAATATAAATGGCATATTTCTCTAATATCAAATTTGTTCGCACAATTTATTTTCTAGCTTTAATTTATAATAAATCGTTGTTCTTTTTGTTAAAAAATTGTTTAAAAAGCATTGATGCTAACGACTACTAATATAGATAAATAAAATAATTTTTGGGACAATGGATTGTCACTATGAGGAGTATTTATTTATTATCTAATGTATTATATAAATCGTTGATAATCACTAGAAGATGGAAAGGCTCATAGAGAAACAACACACATAGTTTGTAGTGATCACTGGGTAGAATTGAAATAGACAAAGCATTAGGCGGAGCTCATCAATATGGTCTCCTAAATGCCTTGGATTATTTGTCAGACAATAGAAAAAAGTAAGAGCATTAAGAAAAAGAAATCATCTACAAATTTATTCTACTCCATTATTCTGACGGATGATTGCTCTCTTTGCCATTTGCAAAAAAAAAAAAAAAACAAAAGTTGATAAAATTATCCGTTGGAGTGCACTTTAATGACTTAGTATTGATTAGGACAATCTAGTAATTGATTCATAGAGTTTAGGGTAGGAAATGAGAAGAGTAAATTGTAAAATTAGTTTTTAGATTTGATTGTGTATGTTTTTTAGCATCAATGTTTTGGAACATTCTGTGATCTATTATCAAAATTAGAAGAATAGTAAAGAAAGAAAGATCTTTCATTCATTCTTTATTATCCTTCTGGCTCATCATGATGATGGATCAAAAGGTATGATACACAATGTTGATACCAAAAACACACACACAATAGAATAAAAAAATATATTTTACATTAAAACTTAATTATGAAAATCTGCTATTAGGCTATTGGTAAAAGAAGACTTTATTTTTATTTTGACTCTTTCCATCCATCTACCTTCAATAAATTTGTGACACTTGCAAGAAGTGTTTAATAATTGACTAACTATAATTTCAAACTCATATTAGCAATCTATATACATAATTACATATAAATCTAACAAACCAACTGATGAGTGAAATGACTGAAAATTACCAAAAGTGCTAAGAAATGTTAAACTAATATTCTTAAACCAACAATGACTATGACAAACAGAACCGCTGCACCCACAAGAGAAATCAGCGTAATGACCCCTGGATACATGGGTTTTCTTGGAAAGTAACACTTTGTGTGATATAATTAATAATCAAAAGTTTCCCACGCTTCAAACCATTGCCCGAGATTACCAAGGGATTGCAACAATAAAAGAAGATTTATATTTTCTAGGGTTTTCATGAATTGTAGACTTATGTTCACCAGCTGTAACCCTTCTTGTTTTTCGAGGATCACAATCAGACAAATTGATGAATTGGATTTTAAAAACTTGGGAATTGAGGAACCAGCTGTGAATATTTAGGGTTTCTTGATATTCACTACAGGACGAATTAAATTATTTGATTGCCAGAATCATTGTTTTTTAAATTATGGCAAGCATCATTTTGAGATGGCCATCATACAAGCACTATATAAAAGAATTCAAGCAACATGCGGCGTTTCCTAGGATTCTATCTACGTCCTACTTAATTCTAATGGAATTATTCATGTTTTGTTGTTTCTCTTGTTTGGTTTCGTGTGTTAGAGAACAAGCTTCATTTAGAGATTACCACAAGCTTCATTTGGTAGAGATTTTATGTTAGTCCATTATAATTTGAATGAGCCACTAATCAAATTCACCACATCGAGATATTTTCAATAACAGAACTTATTTTCTATGGAACTTTTTAAATTTATTTTAAATGAAAATCATGTGTTTGCCTCAACAGTTATGAGGTCATCCTTTCCTTCAATTAAAAATTGGCAAGTAATCCCACCCTTATATTAATCTAAAGGTATACAAACGCTATCATATAGGTTTTTAGGGAGTATTGTAAGGATAAGGCCAAAGTAATCAGTTTATTAATCTTTCAATTCTATAAAATTTTTTTTAGCCATTATGTAATTAATAATAACAATTGAGTCACCTTTGATTATGATTATTGTTAAATTTTGGTAATGTATTTAATTGTCGGCTCAAAGCTAGAGCTTTTAAGTCTGAATTTTTTTAAAGATATATATACATATGTTTGTGTACATGTATATACCATTAATAAAATTGTATGCATATGTGTTTATATTTATACTATCTATGTTTTTAATATTTTAATATATATTGTTTCTAGAAATAGGAATAATATATATGGCATATTCTTTCACTATCAAATTTTTTCTCGCAATTTATTTTCTAGTTTTAATTTATAATAAATTGTTGTCCTTTTTAAAAAATGGTTTAAAAAACATTGATGCTAACGACTGCTAAGATAGATAAATAAAATAATTTTTGGGACAACAGATTGTCACTGTGAGGAGTATTTATTTATTATCTAATGTATTATATAAATCATTGATAATGACTAGAAGATGGAAAGGCTCATAGATAAACAATACATGGTATGTAGTAACCACTGGGCAGAATTGAAATGGACAAATGGACAAAGCATTAGGTGGAGCTCATCAATGTGGCCTCCAAAATAAAATAATCAAATAATTAAGTTTCCATAAAAATCATAGATCATTGATATGATTCATTATTGGATTTAGAGATTACCATGATCCATAGGCTTCATTTGATACACATTTTATGATAATCCATTATAATTTGAATGAGCCACTAATCAAATCCACCACATTAAGATATTTTCAGTAACAAAACTTATTTCCTATAGAACTTTTTAAATTTATTTTGAAAAAGGACCATGTGTTTGCCTCAATAGTCATGAGGTCATCCTTTCCTAAGATTAAAAATTGGCAAGTAATCCCACCCCTCTATTAATCTAATGATATACATACACTATCATATACGTTTTAAGGGAGTATCATAAGGATAAGGCCAAAGTAATAAGTCTATTAATCTTTCAATTCTATAAAAATAAATAAATCATTATGTAATTAATAATAACAATTGAGTCACCTTTTATTATGATTATTGTTAAACTTTGGTAATGTATTTAATTGTCAGCTCAAAGCTAGAGCTTTTAGTGTCATTATTAGATCCAAGTTCAAATTTTTGTAAAGATATGTACACATATATTTGTGTACATGTATATACCATTAATAAAGTTGTATGCATATGTGCATATATTTATACTATCTATGTTTTTAATATTTTAATATATATTGCTTCTAGAAATAGGAATAATATATATGGCATATTCTTTCACTATCAATAATATATATAGCATATTCTTTCACTATCAAATTTGTTCTTGCAATTTATTTTCTAGATTTAATTTATAATAAATTGTTGTCCTTTCTATTAAAAAATGGTTTAAAAAGCATTGATGCTAACGACTGTTAAGATAGATAAATAAAATAATTTTTGGGACAACAGATTTGAGGGGTATTTATTTATTATCTAATGTATTATATAAATCATTGATAATCACTAGAAGATGGAAAGGCTCATAGAAAAACATCACACCGTATGTAGTACCCACTGGGCAGAATTGAAATGGACAAAATATTATGTGGCCTCCAAAATGCCTTGGATTACTTGTCAAACAATAGATAAAAGTAAGAGCATTAAGAAAAAGAAATCATCTACAAATTTATTCTACTCCATTATTGCGAGGGATGATTTCTCTCTTTGCCATTCACAAAGAGAACAAAAGTTGATAAAATTATCTATTGAAAAATTATCCTTTGGATTGCACTTTAATGACTTAGTATTGAGTAGGACAATCTAGTAATTGATTCAAAGAGTCTAGGGTAGGAAATGAGAAGAGTAGATTGTAAAATTAGTTTTTAGATTTGATTGTGTATGTAATTTTAGCATCAATGTTTTTGAACATTCTGTGATCTATTATCAAAAGTAGAAGAATAGTAAAGAAAGATCGATCTTTCATTATTTCTTTATTATCCTTCTTTGTTTTTATTTTGACTCTTTCCATCTACTTTCAATAAATTTGTGACACTAGCAAGAAGTGTTTAATAATTGACTAGTTATATTTCAAACTCATATTAACAATCTATATACGTGATTACATATCAATCTAACAAATCAACTGATAAGTGAAATGACCGACAATTACCAAAAGTGCTAAGAAATGTTAAACTAATATTACTAAACATCACACACTAATGAAAAATAAATCAACTTTGATTATTTAACACTTTTAGCCTAGGAATCAAGCCTTAATGTCTGATATTTAAGCTGTCCAAGTAATATATGCACCCATAAAAAAAAAGCGATAGCAATTACTTACCATGAAGTAAATCAAAGAGGTTTCCATTAGGCATGTACTCATACACGATGAACTTCTCCTCGTCTGTATAATAACAAGAACTCAAAGGAACAAGGTTTCCATGGCTCAGCTTACCGAGCATCTGCATTTGGTTCTCAAACTCTGTCTTGGCTAAGTTGTTAAGGTCTTTCAACCTCTTCACTACCATGGTGGACCCATTTCTTAGAACTGCCCTATAAGAATTCCCAAAGTTGCCTTTACCAAGCATTTCAGCAGACGCTTGAAGAAGATCCTCCAAATTATAATCCCTACCATCTTCAGTCAAAAACAAAAGCACGCCCCTTTCTACTTCTGAGACAGTCTCTAGCCTTGCAATCCTCTTGGGCACAATTGGCTTCTTTCTATCCTGACGACCCCTTGTTGGAACAGAACTTTTCCTCATGTTGGAAACTGTACCGACATTTGATTCCCTCACTGGTTTGTTTCTGCAGTTTCTGTAAAGAAATATGAAGAGAATGACTATGACAAACAGAACCGCTGCACCCACAGAAATCAGTGTAATGACCCATGGATGCATGGGTTTTCTTAGAAAGTAACACTCTGTGTGATATAATTAATAATCAAAACTTTCCCACGCTTCAAACCATTGCCCGAGATCACTAGGGGCTCGCAACGATAAAAGAAGATTTATATTCTCTAGGGTTTTCATGAGTTTTAGACTTATGTTCGCCAGCTGCAACCCTTCTTGTTTTTCGAGGATCACAATCAGACAGATTGATGAATTGGATTTTAAAAAGTAGCGAGTTGTGGAACCAGCTGTGAATAGTAAGGGTTTCTTGATATTCACTAACAGGACGAATTAAGTTATTTGGTTGCCAGAATCATTGTTTTTTAAAATATGGCAAGCCTCATTTTGAGATGGCCATCATACAAGCACTATATAAAAGAATTCAAATAACATGCGGTGTTTCCTAGTCTTCTTGTATGTCTGATATGTTTTCTCTTCGTGGATTCTATCGATGTCCTCCTTAATTCTAATTGAATTTCTCATGTTTTGTTGTTTCTCTTGTTTGGTTTTGTGTGTTAGAGAACAAGCTCGAAATGTGCTGTAATAACTCTTGTGGGAATTCAATTGACGGTGATTGAAATGGTTACAGTTTGTTCCTTTCGACTCAAACTTTATTGGACAAAAGGTTTATTTTGTCGTTGTTTCTCCAATAATGGTCACATTTGACTAGCAACTGTATCATTTAAAACTATTTCCCTTTACAGAAAAAACAATTGATTAGCTGTTTTTTATGGTTGCGGTTCGAGGTAAAGGGCCTAGTTTCAAGAATAAATTAGATAACATGAGCTCAGTTGACAAGCTATTTAGTAAAACAAAAGTTTCCTTAATTGAAGTATTTTTTAAATGAATAAAAAATAACTTCTAAATAAGAAAATAATTAGTAGCCAGTCACATGCTTTTGTGCATGCAATATGAGTCATACAAATAATATTTCTTTACAGAAAGTAAGATAGTTTGTGATATAAGAAAATTAGGAAAGTATACATAATAACTTTATTTATTTGGAAATTTTATGTCCAAAAAATCTAAGGGAGATCTACTAAATGGTAACAACATTATGTCAAATAGTTTAATGACATGTATATGATACATTTAACTTTGTTACATTGAGAAAGTTAAAGATATTAACAAAGATTGGAGTGAATTTTCTAATCTCAAATCAAATAAAGAAATAAATATTCAATATATTTATCATTTAAAATGCAACTTTGAACTTTATTTGCACTAGAAGATGATACAAAACTGAACTAAAATTACATTGAAAATGAAAAAGATTTTTCCACTAAAATTAAAATCAGGAAATGGCCTATGGATAACAAAAACCATAGAAACTTAAAAGTAACAACATTTCAATTATAGATTAAACACAACTACACTCAATCTTTACATCAATTTTTTAAAACCCACATCTATCTTATGCAAGACAATTACAATTTTGCGAATAAATAATTGAAAGCTCATAGAAGTTAGGAACTTGCCACAAAATTAAAACTCAAAAGTAATAAATCATAAAAAATAAAGTTTCTAAAGCTTTCTTGTTAACATCCTAAAGTAGATTTAACATATTAATATTTGAGAATAAGTCCCTTTGTGTTGAACTGTAATGAGCTATGCTATAGAAATTTGTGCTACCCAGATAAAAATTAAGGCAATATATATGAAAGTCTTTGCCATGGACCCTTAGACATTCAATAATTAACAACCTGAAATTTACCAAAAAGAATATGTTTCTACAATCAACAAACAATCATATTTGCCAAGGAAAAATACATGCATGAAAGTGAAAAAAAAATCTTGTAGGTCAACAATTAGATTCGCCAAAGAAAAATATATTTATAAAAATAAAAAAAAATTGCCTTGCAAATCAACAACAAGCCAATCTGGTAGAACGAAATACATGAAGGGGAAATGAGAAAAAATAATTGCACTGTCCATGAACCAAATGCTTGATCGGAAAGATCAAGCCAAGAAAACAAGGAGATATCCAAATAGAAGTTCTGCCATTGAAACAAAGTCTTGCTTGACTAGATATGGACTAGGAAGCATTGAAGATTTACTAGGAAGCACATCCATTGAATGATAACTTTTTAAATCATTTGAATCATGGGAAAATTTTCAAAATGAGGGTTCCCTTCAATGAATATAATATGACAAAAATTATGATACAATCCATAAGTTTTACAATTATTTTGGTAAACTGAATAGAAGAAAAATATATTTGTTTTGGAAAGTTTTGGGAAAAAACTAGAAATTAAAAGATTTATATTGGACAAACAATCATCAAATAATCAAAATTAATATTTTCTGACTGGGTTGACAAATTTCGAGTAAAAAATTATAAAATTCAAGAGAAAAGCTCCCACATATAAGCCTATCATCTTAATTAGATTTCATTATCAACGTACTTATGCTATATTATATATATTTTTATTAAATTACATGTACAATATTATGATTATTATGAGATGCTATTTTGAGCTATGTTCTTGAATATTGATATAAATATGAACTCAATCCTAGGGTATAATTTAGTGGCTAATATTCGTAAATTGGCTAATTTTAAAATTTTTTGGCTAGTATTTTGGCTAATAATTTAAGATTTGATACAACCTAAATCGCCATAGTTGTATAAAATTCAATTCTAGAATATTTAAAATCACTCAATAATTTATTTTATTAAAAAATTTAAACTCAAATATTTGCCACAATATTCGTTACATGAATAGATTTGAGTAACCTAAATATAATATATTATTGGAGAAATTAAATTGAACTGACTAATAATTATCATAATTATTAGTTAATTTAGGGATATATCACCAATATTTATTATTCACTATTGATTTAAAGTATATGTAACAATTCTCGTAACATTCCACAAGGTAAAAAAATGTTCAATTTTGATTTGTAATATTCCATGGCGATTAATGAATTTCTTATTATTATTGAGATTCGTCAATATTTTATTAAAAAAAATTATGATTTAAAAATTAATCGCCAAAATTAATCATATTTAGAATAAAAAATTGAGAGTTTCACCAATTTAAATAATTTTGGTTTTTCAAAATAATGAAATATTCGCCAATATTTTATATCTTTTTTTGGAGGTGGCTTTCTTAAAGTTTACCCTGCTCAATCCTGCTAATACATACATAATAGTCATATTAAATTTGATTTAATATACATTATTCTATTACAAATTTATTTCACATACATACCTTTTAAAAGATACTTATTTTATTAATTTAAAAGATAATAGTATAAATTTCTTTATTTGAAAATTTAGTTATTAACTATTGTGGCTTCACAACAAACACCCCATTTTCAATTTGAAAATAGGGACCCCCTTTCACTTTAGTGTCAAAGGGACCTACCCTCCCGAAAAAGGTAACCTCTGAGGTGCCTTAGAAAGAAGGACTACTATAGCTCTGGCTTAGGGTTCTTATTGGTCAATGTCATCCACAATTTGGTAGCAAAAAGAGGCCACTTTTTGCAATTAAGGAAAAGGTGTGCACTTGTTCACCTAGCATACCTATGTAGGTGCACAACTGCACTAAGTATGTAGAAAAATCCTTCATAAGGCCACAATGAGCACTTGCACACCTTGAAAGGGTGTGCAAAGTCTATCTCTCCCCACCACCTATAAATACAATGGACCTCACAATGGTCCACTCATTATTATCAAAGAGATCAAGATTGTTAGACCCTCAGACCCTCCCACCCTCCAGAGCTTCACATATTTTACTTGCATACCAACTGCATTGCACCAGGTAAGTCACCAAGCACACATGTGCACCCTATGCACCTACGTGAGGTGCATGACCTACCATTGACCCCCTCAATCACATGAAACTTAGGTGCAAATAGATAACCTATGTAATTGTGCACGACCTACCATTGACCCCCTCAATCACATGCAACTTAGGTGCAAATAGATAACCTACATAATTGTGCACCTAACACACATGCATAGGTGTACAACTATGCTACATGCGTAATTTTGTACACAAGCCCCCTCAAACTAGCCAACTAGCACATTGGTGCACCTTTCACACTTGCACAGGAGTGTTAGGTGCGCTTGTGTGCACCTTGCATTTTTTGATAGTCGATGACCTAGTTTTGTCAAATTTTCCTTGTATTTCTAACTGTTAAACACTGTTTAAGATTCATACATGAAGTATATTGATGGGTATCTTTTGTGCAAGTTACAATGGAAACTTCATCTTCTATAGTGAAAAAAGTTACCCCCAAACTGGTGATGTTCAAGATCTAGGTTCATAGACACACATTCTAAGATCTAGGAACATGGACAAATAGACTAGAACACATTACTGGTTCTTTGCAAAAAACCACATGAGAGGTCAGAGGTGATCTCCTCACTTATTTTAATTCGATTACTAAACATAGCATCACATTTGGTGTTAGTCCAGTCATCTAAATTGATCATGATATTGGCTCAATATTACCTTTTTGAGGAGAAAGCTTGGTCAAGAGTGTGATAGAGAGATTGTATTAGATATACAACCAAATAACATAGAGATGTTATTCCACCTACCTATTATTGATCAATATTTGAAGATCACATATGACACAACATACATGTGGTATAGGGAGATTGAACATGCAATAAAAGACTTGGTTCAAAAAAGATACTTGATGACTAGGATCCCAGGAATCAAGAGAGTGAGCAAGGTAGACATGACCTGAGGGTACATGATCCATGACATTGGCTATAAAATCATTTGATTAAGAAGAGTAATGGGACTCCTTGTAGAAAATAATTTGGAGACTTGGATGGTCCATTTCATAGAGACCATTCGGAAGAGGAACCTCAAGGTAGATTGGGGAACTATCATTAGTTGTTCCCTGGATGAGAAACTCACTTTCGTACAAGCACACTCATAGTTCTACATGACATCATATGTGGTCTACTTGTTGGCTACCATGGAAATGAACTATCTAAGTTTGGTGAGAAGGGGATATCCAAGACCCCAATGCATGGCCCTACATTGTGTACCCATAATTGTTAGGAAAGAAACACCCAGACAAGAGTACAAAATACATATTGGTGAATGATGCCTTCATTTTCACTACAATCAAGTTCATTGAAGGGGATTACACAAAGAGGTTGCATGTTAAAGCTGCAACTAGAGTAACATAGGTGGGTGGGTATTTTATCTAATTCAACACATTCACATACATCTAAGTAGCCGGAACTCTCCTTTTCTCGAAGAATCTTTCATGCTATCCATTAGATAGGCTTGTGCTTTTGGATATTTCTAGACAATTGACTTCTACATGTAAATGAGTTCAAAAAATGCATAGAAAGACATGGGTTTGGTTAATCATTATTGCACCCTATGAGGTGAAGCACAAACATGACATTGTCATGTATGAGGTCGAATGGGACAAATACCCTTTGGAGGACTACTCAGTTCCTCATCCAAATTTTGATAACTTTGGGATGATTCAACAAGTAATAGGGAAGGAGTTCACCCTAGATGCCCATTGAAGATAACTGGTTGAGCTATGTAGATGAATAAAAAATTTGATTAAGCAATTATTGTAAGATGAGTCTATCAATAGTAGAAAATGCATTGAACCTGCACATACCTCTCAAGGTATGAAACAAGGATAGCCCAAATACCCTAGGCCCCCTCTAGAACATATGAGATATCTTTGGTCATCCTATTATGAACTCAAAGGTAGGAAGACAATGGAATGATGACATACAACATCAGGCAAGACATGTCTTTGAGACGAAAAAGAAATGAGTAAAGAGGCCATTTGGATGTGACACCCAATTTCCCAACTCTACAAGCACCCACTAGACTAGAAAAAGAGAAAGGGACCAAGGTTATCATCCCTACTTACCTAGAGATGTCCCCGGCCAAGCCTAAGACTGTGTATTGACATGCAAGGGATGTGGCATACATCTGAAAGGATAGTAAGGTCAAGAAGAAGAAGAAGATGAAGTCCATTGAGATTAAAGATGAATAAGCTGAAAAAGCTCAGGTCAAAGCTAAAGCCTCCTCATCAGTCTTGAAACAAAGAAGAACATGGATGGTGGTTATTGGGGTGAAAAGAAGGTAGTTGAAGAAGTTAAGTACTTCCTCACAAAATATTCTAGAGACCATTCCAGAGGTTGAGGAAGAAGAACACGAGGAGGATAGGATTGATAATGTCCCTCTTAACAAAGGTACACACTCACCATGGCTTGCCGAAGAGGAGAGAAGGAGAAGTATAACCCAATTACCCTGGATAGTCAAGATCAACCCATCTAGATTGAAGATATTAGATATCAAGAATAGGAAGGATGGAATGAGTCAACATTGGGGAGTGAGTAAAATGTGTTTGATTTATTTGATTTTGATTGGATGACTATCGGGACACTCCTAGAGGAAGTACAAATAGTAGATACAACACACCAAGAGCCATTAGGCGATGACTAGAATACTAAACCTCCTCTCCCAAAGGGTTTAGTTTTAATACCTCCTCCACTTCCATGAGAAAAGAAAATTGTGCAAGTGCTCTCTCTAGTGCTAGAAGAGTAAAAGAAAAATATTGCAAAGAGGGAGACACATATAGCCTGCACAGAGGAAGCTCCATAAGAGGATTTGATACTTGAAATAGAGGAAAAAAATCCCTTGATAGTGCAACCATATTCCTCTATTCCTATAAGGATAAAGGTTACTTTAAGTGTGGAACAACTAGGGTTAAAGGGGACCCCAAAGAGCACAGATAGAGAAAAGGGATTGGTAGTCATGATAGTGTCATCATCTAGCCAGGACATGTCTTCGGCATGTACAAATTTGATATGGTTGAGATAGGTAGTAGAGACCCAAAATAGGAGATACATACAAACTCCAGCTCATATGGTTTATCAATTTTGATGCAAGCCATGCAGAGTATAATGTCCCCCTTGGAAGAGTTGCATCAAATGACTTTTATTTTGAAGAAAATGCAGGATGACATGGTGGCCCACATAGCCATTCCTCCACTTCATGTCAATCTAAAAACCATTACATCTCAAGACTATCAAATCTAGGAGGTTGTATCGAGGAATCCTACCAAGGACTCTACCAAAGGATTGATGACCTTGGGTTGCAAACAAGTGTTTGAGAAGTTGGACAACACAAAAGAAGTGCTCTAATTTTTGAGAAGAGAAAATAATTTCTTGTAGGAATTTTTAAAGAGGTGGTAGGTTCCATTGACCCTAATCACCCTAAGGATTCTCTATCGGCTACCCTAAAAAAATGAGCTCCAACCTTAGAACCAGATGATTCATTTTTGGATGCATGCAAGAAATGGTGTCAAAGTTTTGAGGAACATGGATTAGAAATTAGAGAGGCTAATATTAATTTTTTACATAGGAGAAATGCAAAGTGGCTTGCAATAGTGGTCAACTAGGATTTTGGGCTAATGAATGAAGTGTCCACCTAGAATAATGACTTAGAGCAATTATGGATAATAAACGACCAAAGATACCAAATGTTGCTAAATGTATATATGGGAGATGATATAGATAAGATTAATGATTGGATTGAGATGATTCAATCAAGAAATAATGTTATATTAGCCTTATATGAGGACATCAAAGACATGCAAGCTAGAACCTAGGCTCAAATTTTTGAAGCAGATAAGTATTATAGTGCGACTAGTCTAGAGATTTTTTATGATGACTCTATGACTCATCTATAATCAATGAAAGTAGTAGTACAATTTAGGGAAAATTTTGAAATAGTGTCCTATGAGGATGATGCAGTACACATATTCAAAACTGAAGAGACATGCAAATAATTGGATTCTAAGATGAATGGTTTTGTTTATGTAAGGCAAGAGGTCTAAGACTTTCACAAAGAAGTGAGAAGAAAATATCAAGCCCTCAACGTACTAGAGCCTAAAGAGATTGCTACTCCCATTGACAAGTTCAAGGTGGTGTATACAGACATTATTTTGGTAGAGGGTCAACAAGACTTAGATGCTGGAAATTGAAATTTTGGGAGTTAGAAAAATACTACAAGTTTTGACCCTGTGACACCTTAAGGTAGGAAGATGCATAGGTGCATATGTGTGTTGATGATTTTTAGTGGTGCTAATAGTTAACTACTGTTGGAATACTTTAGAATAATTAAGAGAGGGGGGGGGGGGGGGGGGTGAATTAGTTATTCGAGGTCCAGATATATAAATAAAACTTTTCACAGCTTAGTAAATCCATAAAAAAATTATCATCATGCATGCATCCATTAGATTATGCAATCACTTAAATCTTGTAAGTTACTATTAAATCAACTTGCATAAATGTAAACATGAAACATAACGTATCTAGCAACACACTTGACACAATGATTTATGTGGAAACCCAATTTGGGAAAAACCACTAGTAACATGCTACTCTTTTTCACTCTTCTGAAGTGATGTCGTGTGAAAGGCCAACCCTATTAAAGGTTACAATACACACTATTAAACATGACCTTGTTAAAGGATTTCAATCACACTATTAGGAGTGAGCCTTGTTAGAGGACTTTAGACCATTCACTTGGCATGTCACCCGGTTAAAGGATTTACAAATGACTATTAGGTCAACCTTAATCCAAAGGATTTTACGCTAGACTAATACAATTATTAGAGAGTAATAGTAAGGCTTGATCTAATAACAACTTACAACTCCATTTGCAAATTAGAAATCTCTATTTTGGTCCACCATTCTACTTGGCCCTCACACATTTAAGCTCTGATAGCTTGTTTACCCTTCAAGCATTCATACCCTTAAGCCTTCTTGTTTAACATACCAATTCAGACTCTTGTCTTAGGTCACTTGATGAAACAAAATGCTTGAGTCCTTGTCTTCCTTAGGTTATTGCACAAAACAACCCTTGGTTCTAACCATCCATTCTTATATATAGGAAATTTAGATATTTTTTGAGTCATTCTCCATCATTGAATTTAGGGTTAGGATAAGTTAGGTAGGAAATAATGAATCTACCTCATATTTCATATCTCTTCTAAAAATTTCTCCTTCAATCCTCTTTGAATTTGCCTCAAAACAATTTACCTTGAATTCTGTGCCACTAGCTCATCATTATTATCTTCCACCTGGTTCACCCATTCCAAGAAAACAAACTTGTCAACTTAGATCCATTGAATTCATGATCTTTCAAATAATGCAACTACTTGGGATTAACTTGCTTATGATGCTCAACACATAATGCGTTGCACAACATCCTCCATAAAATCACTCGCATGAACTTAAGTTTAATGGTGCTTAACATCAACTAAACTTTACTTGACATCCACTTTTTTACTTGGCATACACTAGAATAAACTTTTACTTGGCTCAAACTAATTTTCTACTTGGCTTTCACTGACTTTTCCTGGCACCTACTATCCACTCGGTCAAGCTTGGCAGACAAACATTGTTTAACTTATTCTTCTATACTTTTTTAGTGTAACCAACCTCTATAATTAGAAGTAGATTATCAATACATCATGTTATCACTTTCTTAATTGATTCTTGTACTCCTTAACATAAAATAACTTAAGATTTCCTCTAGGTGCTATTGTTACATCTTTTGATCAAATCCTCTTCATGAATTAGATAAGTGACAGTACTTAAATCATATAAGCAATTGTCTTACCAAGAAATAGCAGGTTTGGCATTAGTGACAAAACAATGATTGAAATATATATATTGGTCGTACTTATATCAATTTGTTCTCAATAGTCTCCTTCTTCAACAATCTTCCTCAATCTATTCTCAACAATCTTCCTCTTTGGCATTGATGGAAAACCAAATTGATCAATCAAACTAACTAGGTTAAAATAGTAAGACCAAAAAAATAGAAAAAAAGAAAATAATTCCTTGTATATTGAAATCCCTCCCTCTATTAGCTACTTCCATCTTTAGAATAGGGTACAAAACTCCTTTCTGTCATCCTTATAATTTCACTCTGAATTTCTTCTTATATCTCCCTCTTACTAGGTAGATGTTAGTGTTGTGGTTCCATAATGCACACCCCATTTTGTTTAGAAATGGGGACTCCCTACTTTATTTTTTAGTTTTTTTTTTTTTTTTTTTCTGGGACCCTACTTCAAGGTCCAAGTCTTTTGAGGTCTTCCTAGTCCCTAGTTTGTGTTTGAGTCCTAATTGAGAAGCCCAAAGATTTAGAAATTGTGTTCTTTACAAAGGAATCCCTTTTTCAAGGAAAAAAGGTGCACCAATGCACATAAATAAGTGAGTTGATGCACCAAATTTAGGGAGGAAGTGTTTTGTTAGCCGTAGCTCTATAGCCTCACAACTGCACAACTATGGAAGCTGTGTGCATCTCTGTAGTTCCTAGGAATCCCTAAGGGTGGGGGGCTATAAAACCCCTCTCCCTTCCCTTATTTCTCACCTTGTCTTCATTTTTTCTTTCTCTACACTCTGCCAAGACTTTAGCCATAGCTACGCACTATCTAAGGTGCACTCTTTCGACCACTCCTCCCTTCCTTTTGATTCAACCTAAAAGAAAAGCACTAACAATGTTAAGTTGGTGCGCATTACTGCACCTCCTCGAGTGCACTGGTGCACACCAATTTACTTCTTAAACAACTTAAAACTTAAGAAAAAACTCATAAAAACCCATGCTCAAAGATGGGTGCGCATCAACACACCTACCTAGGCGCACTGATGCGCACCCATTTTTGCAAATGAACTTCAAAAAACCTTAACAAAATCCAAAGGTCTTTTGGTGTGTAGTAGTACACCTCATGAGTTGCACTACTGCATACCTAATGATATAGACAAATCTTAAAAAAAAGAGGTTGCGCATCAAGCACACCTATTAGGTGTGCCTAGTATGCAATCCTTTATGTAAAGGGTATAAATTAGGTTTTTTGAGGTGTCTTCAAGAAACTAGGTTTTAAGGTTTTTGTTCTTGTTAATATAGGGTCTTAATTAGTTAAGATTTCTTCAAAATCCAAACTAATGGGTGTCTTTTGTATAGATATAATGACATCCTCATCATTTTCCTTGGGCGAGAAAATGGCACCAAAACTTGTGGTTTTTAAGTTCCAAGGCATTCCAACGAATTCAAAGTTTCAAGTTGAAAATTTAGATATTAGAGATACAGATTTAGGGCATACAGATTTGGGAGGGTTTCTAAAGATATGGAACAAACCCATTGAAAGGTCCTAGATGATCTCCGCACTCATCTGATCAAGTCTTGTCAATGCAGCTTCACACCCAGTGTTGGTACAATCTTCAGAGCTCATTATGACACTTGTAGAACACTTTTTCCTTGAGGAGAGGGTTGTGAAGAGAATAAAAGGGGAAAATTTCCTTGATCTATGACTGAAGAATATTGAGAAAGTTTTCCATCTCCCATGGGTAGATCAATTCATTAGGCTTACCTATGAGAAAGCAGAAAGGTGGTATTAGGAACACATTGAGGAGGCCTCTAAAATCATTCAATATTCATACCTTATTGAGAAGAATCCTTTGGGAAAGAAAACTGGCAAATTGGATATGACTAGAGGATACATGATTGAAGACATTGGATACTCAATCATACTCTTGAGTAGAGTTATGGGTCTCCCAACAACTGGGCATTTGAACATCTTCATGGTAAACTTTATTAAGAGAATAAAGAAAGAAAAGATGCCATTGGATTGGGATTCCAATCTCATTCAAAATTTGTGTGAATAGTTGGTGGTAGTGAAGAATCAAAGGAAGTTCTATATGACATCATATTTGGTGTACTTTTTGGCTACAAGAGCAATTGATTATCTAGGGCTTTATAGGAAGGGTAACATGTAGGATCCAAATGCATGGCCATATATCGTGTACCCTTAGTTTGTAAAGAAGAGGCTCTCAGAGTAGAGCAAAGCATATAGAATTGTGAATGATACCTTCATCTTTGCTATAATGAGATTCATAGAAGGAGATTATGTGAAGAGATTATCAGATGATGCAGTGGCACAAATTCTATTGGTTGGGGCTTATTACATTCAATTTAGGAAATTTACATATCTAAGGGTAGTAGGTAAAACCCTTAACCCTAAGAAACTCCCAAGGTATCCTAGTGATGGACTCATTCTCATGGAGATTTCTTGACAGCTCTTGTCTACCTATGACAGAGTTAGAAAGAAACATAAACTATGTTAGACCTGGCCTTAGACTATAGGACCTTTTCAGGTAGATCAGATGCAAGATGTCCCCTCTTTTGAAGGTGAATGGGATCAGTATCCCTTGAAAGAGTACAATTATTTGCAGCCATTTTTTGATAACATCGAGAGAGTACAATATTTGGCGGCAGAACATTCCAACATGAAGAGGCTATTGAAGATGAATGCAAAAAATGACTATGATATCTGAATAAGGGATTATTGTAGGATGACTTTATATCTGGTAGAGAAGGACCTAAAGATAAATATTCAATTAAATATATTATAGCAAGACTTAGAAGAGTTGCTTGATCCTCTGTTCAATAGGGACAATATTAGTGATAGGCCTATTATGAATGTTGGAGGTTGATAGGGAGGAGAATTATAATATCAACCATAGGCCAAGGCATGTCATTAAAATGATGCAAGATTGGATTAAGAAACCATTTAAGCTTGATTCAATTCCTGAAACATTGATCTTTCACGCATATGCCTACCCAGCCAAAGGTAGAGGGAAGAAAGTCATCATCCCTACCTTTTCAATTTAGTTTCTAGTAAGGCCAAAAATGGTACACCAACTTGATAGACCGGTTGGATATTATTGAGCTCAGAAGGGCAAGGGGAAGGGACAAGAGGAAAATAAGTTTTCCTTAGAGAGTTGAACTCGAAGAAGGTGAAATCCTGACACCTCCACAAGGAGAAGAAAATGTACAAGGGTTGGAAGATACTAGAATTCCACTAGTCCAGGTTGACCCTCAAGTGCCACTAGTAGCACTGAGCTAGACTAAGATACAGGTTGAGATTCAAGAGGTCTCCCCACCTTGTCAAGTAGAACAGACATCTCCTTCAGTACCAAAAAGAAGAAAGATTAAGACTCTGATGAAAAGGAGACAAAAGGCTATCTAGAGAACTAGGCTATCTAGAGCCACATAGTAGGAACAAAGAAGAAGTTCTATAGCTACGTCTCCATCAATCCCAAAAAAACCTTTGCAAACTACTACATCAGAGGATGAGATGCAACAATGGATTGATGAGAAATATGTAGAGGGCACTGATGTCTTTAAGATGTCAAATTTTGACTTTCTTCCTATAGGTACTGAGTTGTTAGGGATAAGATCTGAGATACATCAACCAATCAACCTCAATAGGAGGATTGGATTCAGATGCCCCCTGAGTCACATAGGACTTGAAATGGTTCCCACATCCTAATTATAGGTCACATTTTGTGTTGGTAAGGGATCAACTACCCCTCTTTCTCTAGGAATAGAAATTGAATAGGTTCAAGCAGAACCATAAGAGGAACCACAACAGTATCCACTGATGAAGTGTTGGAAGAGGGAAAAATAGGTAAACAGCCTTAGCAAACTTCCCAGGACATAGAGGTATGAACTGTGGGATCAATAGAAATAGAGACTACATATGAGGAACCTTCACAAAGGGAAAACACCCCAGAAAGGAGCGATAAGGGGAAGAGCATAGCTGAATAGACTCCTTCACCCTCAAAAGGAAAGTCCCCAATACAACATGTTCCAAGGTGGCTCCAAAAGGAAGTGATCAGAAATAACAAACATTAGTTCACTACTAAGGAGGAGGATAGAATGGAACTAATATAAGTGCTAAGGAAACTTGATTCACCTCCAAAGGATGCAAGAGCATTAGCCTCCATCATGAGTGATCAGAATTAGGACCTTTTTGCTCACGTGGCTATCCCTCCTCCAAAATCAAATGTTGAAGAACTAACCCCAAGGGATTATTAGATCTAGGAGGTTATGCTAGGGAAGCCAACCTTGGAAACAACAAAGCTAATGGTCACCATAGGGATGAAGGAAGTTTTTTGGAGCTTGGAATAGGATGGGGCAAAGTTAATAACACTTCGACACTAGAATGTAATCCTAAAAGGATATTTAAGCAAAGTTGTTGGCCCATTGGACCTTGCCAACTTTGAGGAGACTCTAAATGCATCAATTGAAAGGAGAGATGGGGGGTGGTGAGATTGGATCCATTTTTGAGTGCCTATCACCAATGGAGTGAAAGTTTTGAGGAGAAAGGTGCACTTAACATCCAAGGGAATCTTAAGCTACTACATGTTATGCTAGAGAATGTAGATGAAATGGTAGCAATTTTGAATTAGGATTTCAGTCTTATGGATGAGCTGCATACCTGGGGAAAGGATCTATAGGTATTCTAGGAAATAAAAGGCCAAAGGTATCAGATGCTCATGGATGTATTTATGGCAAAGGAGCTAGGTTTAATTGATGATTGGATAGATAAAATAGTGGATAGTAATAAATTAATAGAGTCATTACATGCACAGATCCACCGGCTCAAGGACCAAGCTCGAGAGCAAGTATTCAAAGTTGAGAAACACTATAGTGATGCATGCCTAGGTATTTTTGAAGATGATGCATGGGAGAAATTGATACTAGTAGAGGTGGTCGTTCAAAGATTCAGGAAGATTTTTGATGAAGTTTCTATTGATGAAGATATTTAGCAAGCGTTTAGGATAGAAGAAGTTTTTCTAGAATTTGATAGAAAACTTGGGGATTTTGTTGAAACCTATATAGAGGTGGATAATTATAGACAAGAGGTGAAAGATAAATATAATGCCTTAGATTTACTAGATGTGGCATAGGTCATTGAGATAATAGAGAAATTCAAGGGAAAACACCCAAACATAGCTCTAGTATGAAGGGGGACAAAACTCATAAGCCAAAATTTAATTTTTGACACTTAGTGAAATTTTGCATTTTTTGGACCCTTGAGGTGCATTGCTGCATTGGTGTGCTAGGTTCACTATTATGCCAGGTGTGATTTTGGGCAACAATGTGTTGGAATAATTTTGGATGAGTTAGAGTTGCACTGGTGTGCTAGGTGTTCCTTCTTTTGAGGTGCACTTTTCTAGAGGTGCATCGATAGTTAACTGCTAGTTCCAAAATTAGAGCTTTCCATGCATCGAGATTGCATTTTGACAGTAGTTTAACTCCAACAGACACCCAATGAAGTTTGAACTTCTATTTTTGACACTTCCAAACACTACTACATCAACTAAGGGCTCTCTTCTTCTTTTTCTCTCATACTTTCTTTGTTTTATGACATGTAAAGGCTCATGCATCAAATTAATGATATAAAAATGGATGGGGTCCTACTAAGCACCAGTTAGGTAGTCAATTTGTATGTAATTAGTTTTTTTTATTAAATTAGAAGCATATGATTGCATGAATATATCTCTCACTCTCAACACAAATTGAGGAGATGATTTCTTATAAATATGAAATTGTAATATGTAATCAAGGCTGCCATTATTTTGCAATAATATTATGCTTTTGGTGCTCACATTTGGAATGTAGTGATTCTTGCATAAATGTGTCATATTTTTGTGAATGTATGTTCATGGAATTGTGATTGAGCCAAAATTTTATTGCATTATTTCTGGTTGTACGTTCTTTTAATTCTGGTGTTTGCTATAGTTTTATGAATTCCATTGACGTATCTAGTTCAAGAAGAGATCACCCATTTTGTTCTTACATAACTTTTTTGTCTTGTGTGAGTGCACTTTCTGTGGCCTCACAATTTGATGAAAAGTGAAACAACATATGGTTACTAAGTTCCCCATCGATGATTGCGTTAGTGGAATCAAGGAAGTACTACTCCTATTTTCATTGGTTACCCATCAATTTCTTCAAAGGATTAACTCATAGACGTGTTGTTTCCATAGCTTATGTTCGTTAAGATTTTATTTCCATGTTATTTCCTTAATTTCTCATTACCTTATCTTCATTATTTTCTTTACTAACCCCTTTTTTAATTAAGAATTCATATTAGTTACATTATTAGATTGCATTCATTAAAAAATAGAAAAATACAAAAACATAGTTCTTTTTGCGTGTTTTATTTTGAAGTAGCAAATAGATTCAACATCTTATCTAAAGTTATTAGAACTAGAAAAGGCCTTCTCATGAAAAAACACATTTATCTTCAATTGAGAAAATTCTAGTAGGTTGCAAGATCCCTCAGAACCTTGGAGTTGATTCCCAAAATTAACTTTTCAAGAGAGGAGTTCGAAAGGATTCTTGTTGTTAAGCATTGTGCAAAATGACAACTCAATAGTTAGGATTTCTCCCTCTTTTTTAAGTATCCAATCTCTTGTATATCTCCTGATCAATAACTATCTCCCTCTTTCTTGTAGTTCCCTTGATCAACAATTATCTCACTCTTTGACAACAATGCCAAAGACTTGTCATCTTAACATGCAAATATAAGCATCTTCAGTTTCTTCCTCTGTCATCTTACTTGTGACTAATTTGTAGTTTCAGCTCTTTGATTACTTTAGGTAGCTCCTAAATTAAGATCCACTGCATTAATTTGCACCTTATGAAAATCAGCTTGTTTGATGTAGGGCATTCGTTTTGTTACTTAGATAAGCTTTGATAGGGGTACCACCCCTAGTTTACCTCTTAGATACTCAAGAGAATCCTTAGGTAATGCTTTTGTCAAGATATCAACAATTTTTTATTTTTTGTTAACATATTCCATCTTCACCTCTTTATCTTGAACAAATTCTCTCAAGTAACGATACTTGATTGCAATGTGCTTAGTCTTTGTGTACATCATAGGATTATTTGATATGTTTATAGCACTTGTATTATCACAATAAAATATCATTGGTTCTATGATCTCTTCCTTCACACCTTTGAGTAATTGTTTGATCCATACAATGTTTGTACAATTTACAACAGCAACAACATATTCAACTTTTGCAGCAGATTGTGAAGTGTAGTTTCATTTCTTGCTAGTCTACGTGACCAGTCTCTTGCCTAAGAAAAATGTTCCACCATTGGTGCTCTTTTTTCCATCAATGTTTCTAGCCCAATCAACATCACTATAGGCTCTTAATTCAAATTTTTGATTTTTCTTATAGTATGGACCATACTCCTCTGTTCCTTTTAGATATCTCATTATTCTCTTTACAACCATCAAATGATTCTCTCTAGGATTAGTAGAGAATCTTACAACTATCCCAAAAGATAATGCAATATGAGGTTTTCTATGTACTACATATTGTAATTTGTTAATCATAGACCTGTATAATGTTTGATTCACCTCAGCTAAATCATCATTCTTTGACAATTTTTGTCCTATTACCATAGGAATAATTACTGGTTTGGAATCCTTTAACCCAAAATTTTTTAGTATTTCCTTGACATATTTTGACTGAGTGATGTATATACCATATTTCATTTCATATACTTGCAAACCCATAAAGAACTTGATCTCTCCAAACATAGACATCTCAAATTCTTGCTTCATTTCATTTACAAAAGCCTTACATAAAGCATGTTGTCCGCCAAATATGATATCATCAACAAAAATTTTAGATAAAAAAATACCTTTTCCTTTCTGTGTCTTCATCTATAGATTGTTGTTATTATTAGTTCTTTCAAATCTAATCTTCACAAGATAATTATGATGTCTCTCATACCATGCTCTTGGTGCTTGTTTCAAACCATATAGAGCTTTGTGTAATCTAAATACCATGTTCTTATTGTTAACATTAACAAATCCTTTTGGCTATTCTATGTAGACTTCTTCTTCTAATATGCCATTTAGAAATGTAGATTTAACATCCATTTGATAAACTTTGAAACCTTTGTATGCAGATTAAGCAATTAAAGTTCTTACTCCTTCCAATCTAGCAACAAGAGCAAATGTCTCTCCATAGTTTATTCCTTCTTCTTGTGCATATCTTTTACAAATTAATCTTTCCTTTTTCCTTATGACCACCATTTTCATCTTGCTTGTTTCTAAATACCCACTTGGTTGTAAGGAAACTTGCAATAAAGAATATAACCGTTTCCACATAACCCATAATAGATTTGAAATAAACATAGAATTAAAATCCACATGCAAGAGAATCGACAACATACACACAAAATTGTGACACAAGATATACCCTGGGAAACCCTCATTGAGAGAAAAACCCAGCCTCCAAAAGCATCCATCACCATGTATTATTTAGGAAAAATACCGTTTCCATACAACCATGGAAGCCTTCATGGCCATAGCCACAACCGAAAAAACTATGTGAACAAGCCTGAATCCACACATCCCATGCCATGGTTCCAAACTTCACAAATGCTCCCTTGGCTAACCTGTCAAGCCTTGTTTTGCTCGACTCTTACCTTTCTCACTCATACTCTACAACAACTACCCTTGTGGCTACTTATATAGTAGCAAGTCCCACAAAACCACTAAGTGGTATTACATAAACCATGTGCCACCTAACCCACTGACCCCACATTTAATATTGGACATTTAATTCTTTTCCCCAATATTAAATAATTACATGAAATATTTTCACAATGTTACAATACAACTCATCAAGAATATTCCATGGGAATCTTTATATGTTGCATGTCCATCTAGGTGCTCCTAGATACAACATTACATAATAAAATAAAATAAAATATAAAAATATTATGCAATGTGTGCAACACCCATTATCTCAACATTGGTGCCAATTACATTTTTGTCTTCTATTTGGGAACTAGAGTCCATGTTTTATTTTTCTCAATTTTTTTAATCTCTTCTTCCACGGCTTTGATCTAGTCCATATCTTGTAAGGCATATCACACTAATTTAGGTCCTTTCATGCTCAATAAAATGTATCATTTCTCAATCTATTTCTTGTCATTGGTCTAGCATCTTTATCTCCAATAATATGTATAGCAGGATGATGTCTCTTGACATGTTTGGACAATCTTGGTTCAACTCTAGCTTCCTCATTTTGTCTTTCAATTTTAGAGTCATTATGTACATCTTTTTCATGTAGCTCAACATCTCTTTCATGTACACTAACATCAAAATCTGAATGTGCTTCGACTTCATTCTATAATTCAACATCTAAATGTAGCTCTATTCTTAAATGCAACTCAACATTCATAGTATGTGACTCGATAGTCACTAAAAATTACTGTTGGTTTGTAGCTTGATTTGTAGCATCTTCTTTAGCAGGCATACCTTCATAAGAATATACAAATGAATTGTATTCTTATAGTTCTTTCATAGGTTCAGACTCATATACTTCTGTGTATTCATCAAAATTTACATTTGTACTTTCCACAACTTTGTTAGTGTTAGTATTTAAAAAATTATAAGCTTTACTTTTGTGGAATATCCTAGGAATATACCTTCTTCACTTTTTGTATCTAATTTACCATTCTTGAAGTCTTTAAGAATGTAACATTTGCTTCCAAATACCTTAAAGTATTTTACATCTGGTGAATATCCATGCCATAGTTCAAAAAATGCTGAATGAGTACCTTTCTTGACTTGTACATGGTTCAAGGTATAGATAGTTGTGCTTACAGCTTCTCTCCAATATTTCAAAGAAACATTTTTCTCCATCTTGAATGTTCTAGCATAGTCCATTATAGATTTGTTCCTTCTTTTAGCTATTCCATTTTGTGGAGGAGTTCTAGGGGAAGATGTCTGTCTTTTGATTCCTCTGTCATTACAAAACATCTTGAACTCATGTGATGTAAATTCTCCTCCTTTTTTAGGTCTCAAACACTTTGGACTTTTACTTGTTTCCTTCTCAACTCTTTCTAAGTACCACTTAAACATTTGGAAAGCATCAAATTTTTATTTTAGAAACATAATTGCCATCTTTCTAGAATAGTCATCAAGAAGCATCATAATGTACTTATCTCCTTTGTAGCTTTGCACTTCAATTGGTCCAAACAAGTCAGTATGAACAATCTCTAGCATTCCTTTGGAGGTATGAGTTTTACTCTTAAAAATTGACTTTTTCATTTTGGTTAACTAACATTGTTTGCACATTATATTATCGGGCTTCTTCAACTTAGTGAAACCTCTAACTTTTCTCATGTTACTAATACTAACCAAGTTATCAAAATTAGCATGACACAACCTTTTGTGCTATAGCAACACATCATCAAATTCTACAATTAGAGAAGTAGCATCCTCTATATCAAGATATAACATATTATTCCTAGTATGATCACCCTTTCCAATCAATTTTCCATTTGTGTCATATATCTTAGCAATCTTGTTTTCAAACTCAACCTTACATCCTAAATTATTCAATTGTGACACACTCAAGAGATTATAATTAAGTCCTTCAACATAGTAAGCATTGTCACATAAAATATTATTTGTGAGTTTGATAGAACCTTTTTTTTTTATCAAACATGGTGCATCATTACCAAATCTTACACTATTTCCACCATAACAATTCAAGGTAATGAACTTACTTTTGTCTCCAATCATGTGATGTGAACACTCACTATCAATGATCTAGCTGTTATTCTTGTTCACACAAGTGACAAGTGTAGTCACCTCATCTTCATCAAATTCATCCTTCATTGCTACATAAACCACTTCTTCATCATGTTCATCAGATTCATCTTTCATTTCCTCTTTAGCAATATAGCAAGACTTTTTTCCTTTGTCTTTGTAGTCCTTGCTATCTTCATCTCTCCTACTTTTGTACTTGTCACCATCTCTGTAGTTCTTCTTCTTTGGACATCTAGTAGCAATATGACCAACCTCATTAATTGAAAAAAATGACAAGTAATTTACTTTTGAACTTTCCTTTACCCTTGTGGAATCTTCTTGTTAGTAGTGCTTCAAGTTGTTCTACATCCTCCTCATTTGTATCACTATCACTGGACACATACTTTATCTTTATCTTCTCATCAGGTTCCTTGAATGACACCTTAGCTTTGAAAGTAGAATCAATATTTTTTAGGTTTATAATTATCAAAATTAGATAGCTCAAAAGTACTGAGCCTACCTACCAGACCCTCAACTGATAGATTATTCCTTGGTATACATCTTAGTTCTTGAATTGCAAAAAATCTAATAGCATATATAGTTAGTTACTTTTGTTCTTAAAACTTTACTTAGTACAGTATCATCATCTATTTTACTAGTAGCTCCTCTTATTGAATTAACAACTTCTTTTATCCTTGTGATATATTAAGCAATATTTTCACCTTCTTCCATTCTCATATCATCAAACTTTCCTCTAAGACTTTCAACGTTGTTTCTCAGAACATTAGTGTCTCCTCCATAGATGGTGGTTAAGGCATCACACATTTTCTTTGCACTATTAAGACCTTTGATATCATCTAATTTGGCATAGGTTAGGGTAGAGGCAATCTTCATCATTGCCTAGTTATGTTCTTTCTTCTTTTTCATATCTTTGGTAGTTGGGGGTCCAACAGGATCAACATGCTCAGTACTAATGGTAGATTGTGCATGATCTCCAAGTCCTCCAAGGTGTAGCTCCATCAAATTGTCATGCAGTAAAGTTATCTCTATTGAGCTTGGGTACTTCTCTTTTTGACATCTTGATCTTTGTGCTTCTAGTACCTTCAAACTAACCTCTCAAGTAGATGGCTCTGATACCAATTGTTGGAAGACTTTAGAATAACTAAGAGGGGGGGAGTTGAATCAGTTATCCAAGGTCCACATATATAAATAAAAAATTTCATAGCTTAGTGAACCCATTAAACATTTATCATCATGAATGCATCTATTAGATTATGCAATCACTTAAATCTTGTAAGTTACTATTAAATCAACCTGTACAAATGTAAACATGAAACATAACAGATTCAACAACACACTTGACACAATGATTTACGTGAAAACCCAATTTGGGAAAAACTACCAATAACATGCTACTCTTTTTCACTCTTCTAAAGTGATGCCTTATGAAAGGCCAACCCTATTAAAACTTACAATACACACTATTAAATATGACCCTATTAAAGGATTTCAATCACCCTATTAGGAGTAAACCTTCTTAGAGGACTCTAGGCCATTCATTTGGAATGTCACCCAGGTAAAGGATTTACAAATGACTATTAGGTCAACCTTAATCCAAAAGATTTCACCCTAGATTGATACAATTATTAGAGAGTAATAGTAAGGCTTGATTTGATAAAAAACTTACAACTCCATTTGTAGATTATAGATCTCTATTCTAGTCCTCCATTCTACTTGGCCCTCACACATTTCGACTCTGGTAGCTTGTTTACCCTTCAAGCATTCATACCCTTAAACCTTCTTTCTTAACATACTAATGAAGACTCTTCTCTTAGGTCACTTGATGAAGCAAAACTCTTGAATCCTTTCCTTCTTTAGATTCTCACACATGAAAACCCTTGCTTCTGACCATCCATTCCTACAAATAGGAAATTTAGATCTTTTCCCACTCATTCTCCATCATCTAATTTAGGGTTAGGATAGATTAGGTAGAATGCAATGAATCTACTTCATATTTTATATCTCTTCTAAAAACTTTTCCTTCAATCCTCTTTGAATTCACCTAAAAAAGGTTTACTTTGAATTTTTTTTCCATTAGCTCATCACTCTTATCTTCTGCCTAGTTCACACAATCCAAGAAAACAAACTTGTTAGCTCAGATCCATTGAATTCATGATCTTTCAAATAATGTAGCCACTCGGCATTACTTTCTTTTGATGCTTGACACATACTACATTGCTCGACATCCTCTATAAAATCACTCAACACAAACTAAAGTTTACTAGTGCTCAGCATCAACTAAATTTTACTCAGCATCCACTATTTTGCTTGGCATATACTGGAATATACTTTTACTTGGCTCAAATTAATTTTCTACTCAACTTGTGCACAGACTTTTCTCGACACCTACTATCCACTTGGTCAAGCTTGATAGACAATATTTGTTTAACTTGTTCTTCTATGCTTTCTTAGTGTAACTAACCTTTGTAAAATTAAGTAGATTATCAATACATCATGTTATCACTGTCTTAATTGATTCTTGTACTCCTTAACATAACATAACTCAACCTTTCCTCTAGGTGCTATCATTACATCTTTTGATCAAATCATCTTCATCAATCAAATAAGTGATAGTACTTAAATCATATAAGCAATTGTCTTACCAACAAATAATAGTTTTGACATTAGTGAAAAAAATAATAATGGAAACATATATATTGATCATACTTATATCAATCTATTCTCAACAGTCTCCTTCTTCAACAATCTTCCTCAATCTATTCTCAACAACTACAAGTTCTATTTTCTAAGCATTTCATGCACCAAAAATGCATTTTGACAGCAATTTAACTAGTAGAGAAAAATAGAGAAGGCCAAGTTCACATTTTTAGAAGTCCCTGAGACTCCCACATCATCCAATGTCTTCTATCTTCATATCTAGTGATAGTACTTAAATCATATAAGCAATTGTCTTACCAACAAATAACAGTTTTGACATCAGTGAAAAATAATAATGGAAACATATATATTGATCATACTTATATCAATCTATTCTCAACAGTCTCCTTCAACAATCTTCCTCAATCTATTCTCAACAACTACAAGTTCTATTTTCTAAGCATTTCATGCACCAAAAATGCATTTTGGCAGCAATTTAGCTAGTAGAGAAAAATAGAGAAGGCCAAGTTCACATTTTTAGAAGTCCCTAAGACTCGTACATCATCCAATGTCTTCTATCTTCATATCTCTTTCTTCTTTGATAGTTTTGGATTTATGCAAATGCCCATGCACCATGTAATTAATAAAATAAAGAGTGTAGGCCTATTAGTTAAAATTAGTGTTTTTAGCATGCTTTTTTAATGTTCCTTCAATAATTACATTGGTGGAGTTAAGGACACATTGATTTTCTTCTTGATCCTTTTGAAAATTTAATTAGTAGACCTACTAGTTAAAATTAGTATTTTTATCATGCTTTTGAGGTTCCTTCGATAATTGCATTGGTAGAGTTAAGGACATGCCAATCATGATTTTTATGACTTATGTCCATTAGGAATTTCACTTTTAGTAATTTTCTTTAATGTTTGGTTACCCCATCTCAATAGTTTTATTTTGAACACATGGTTGGAATAACAGTTCATATAGTTGCATGGTCAGAATTTTCATTCATCATTAAATCAAAAAATACAAAAAATTTTTATCATGTTTCTTCAAGTTCTACAAGATTTAAAGATACTAGGAAAGCCTCCTTGTGAACATACGAATTTATCTTCAATTGAGCTACTGAATAGGTTGAAAAATAGTCATTTGAAACCTTGGATTTGAATAATCTAAACAACTTTTCAAGAGAGAAATTTGTAAAGTTTTATTTCATTGTCTTCACGTAAGATGATAGGTCAATAGAAGTGGCACTAGAAGGAGGGTCTTAGTTCAATAGTTTTACAACTCTTAAATTTCATTGATGCATAGGTACACAGGTGCACATGCAAAAAGGTGTGCAACTCTAGAGGTGCACAAATTAGAAAATATTTATATGATGTCTCCCTTTTAGCGAGCATAGAGGTCTTTACCTAGAAAACATGATTTCATGGAACTTGACCATTTTCATAAGCTTCAGAATGAAAATTGGATACACAAACTTCATCCATTCATGCCAAAAATTCCATCATCATAATCATCCACTTCATAGTCTTCCCATACCATTTTACACAATCCTTCATGACAAAAGTGTTAGCCACCATCAATTCCACCTATGCTTTCTTTGGAAATGTACATAGTTCACCAATTAAAAGGTACAGTTTATGACCTTCCTAAGAACCTTGAAATACTTTTGTCCAAATTTCATCTACGGTGAAACATGAATAGTGGAAGACCATATCAAGGTTTTCAAAGAGATATGCAATACGAAGAAAATTCACATTAAAGATGTGGTTCTCTATTTTTTAAGACCATTTAATTTGTGACAAGACACATTCAACTAGATGTGAACCTACCACTGGCATCTATTACAAATTGGCCAACTTTTGAGAAGTTGTTCCTAGACCAATTCAAGATATTCATCAACCTGACTATCTTACACCACCAATTTTTGTCTATCAAGCAAAACCTAACAGAAACCATCTCTCAATTTAACCATCATTTTCATATGACTTACCAAAGGCTAGAGTCCACCTACACTATACCACTAGGATCTACAATACAAATTTACTTAAACTCTATAGATCAATTCACATCCATTTTCTATGAAGAATTCTCACTATAGACATTGACACATTGGAGAAATTCTTTGAAGAGGTAGCTACTTTCACTAAACAAGCTAATCTTAATGATGGATGAAATATGGTGGTTCCCACTAACACTGCTACAATGCTCCCACGTTATCCCATTAGGGCACATGTGGTGCCTAATCAATTTACCCTATTGAATCATGTACCAGTGTAATAAGTCCCTACTATCTTGGCCCCTATCATGACTTAGCAAGGATATGAGTGACCAAAAGAAACATTCTTTGAGACAAAAGTTATAGCACCCACATAGGCATAAAATAACATGACAGTTGAATTGGAGTACATGAAGAAATCCAAGTCCCAAATAACTAATGAACTCACTCATCTTTGATTATCATAAGGAAAAAACAATAATTTTAGTGATCTAATGCAACCCCAAACAAAAATAGTTATGGTCAAGACCACACAAAGAACTTGTCATGCCCAAACTATGAGGGCAAAAACACACAATTTTTTTGTTTTAAAACTTTTGTTATTAGATTAATATCGATAAAATTATGATATTACATTAACTTATAATGATATGCAATAAAACTTACTTAAATAACAATGTTCATGAATTCAGATCTAAGATTACTTGCAATATCAAATCAATCAAACCTACATTAAAAATTATTTAAATAACCAAGTATTCGATAAATTTAATCTACTTAATGGTTAAAACAATTAGAGTACATTTAAATTAAAACTAACTAAATTAGTATTTACAAAATTTAAACATAACTAAGTAACTAAAAAAAAAAACAACAATTACAACAAAAGTCCTTAATCAAAACATAAAATAACCTTCAACTTTATTAAATCAACTAATTATACTTTAACAATTTAAAGTTTCTTTTTAAACTAACTATATAAAAAAAAAATTAATAAAGAAACTAAAAACACATAATTAAATAACTAACTAATCTAAAACTAAACTTAAAGTTTTAAAAAAACTAACTAATTTAACTTACAAGCTAACTAAACACTATATCTTAATCTAACTACTACTTAACTAAACTCTTAACACTCTAACAATATTTAAAACATTAGAAAAAAAAACTCAAACTAAATTAATTAAATAAACTAACCTACCCTAACACATCTAACTCTATCCTACTAACTCCCTTGCCCTCAACCCTACTAACTCTCCTAACCCTCCTCCCCTAGCTGCCACGTCACCCCCTACCTCCTCTACCCACGGTCTGCGCTCTTACCAAGAGCTGAGTGCGCTGCCCAACTCACTGACCTACGTCAGTGGTACGCCTTCCCATCCAACCAAGGGCGAGCCTCCAGGGTAGGCGATAACCAAGGGAAAAAAAAATTGCATAAGTAAAACTTAATGCATTTCAAGCCCAAGGAAACATGAACTAGCACTTTTCATGGACGCTTGGCCCAAGGCGAGAAGAGGGGATGGGTGGGTGACATCATTGTTATGATGGCCAGACTTACAAATAAATTTAATACATTACTTTATTCCTCCCT
The DNA here is from genome assembly GCA_028749045.1 of Cupressus sempervirens. NCBI lineage: Eukaryota > Viridiplantae > Streptophyta > Pinopsida > Cupressales > Cupressaceae > Cupressus > Cupressus sempervirens. The sequence continues at coordinate 656,680,895 of CM053792.1, read as the reverse complement.
CCAAACTGACGTTAAAGAAAGAGGAAGGGCATTTATGTAATAAAGTTTTATGGTTGCAAAATTAGATATTAAGGATATTAAAGACCAAAATAAGTTACTTTGGTTATCCACAATTAATTTATTGATTATAATTAAATTTGAAATAAAGGACCAAAATGGAATATTCTCTATTCAACAAGAGAATGAACTATTTCTCCAATACAATTTCCAGCATCCTGTAGGTGGATGTTTTGGAAATTTTTCTTAGGAATGGTATGAAAAGTAGATTTAATCCTTTTTAAGTTAGATCAAAACTAAAGAACTAACACATTGCAAACATTATCCCAAGTTAATTCTTAAAATTTCTCATGGCTTACAAAACTGATAGAGCATCTCTTAAATCTATTAGATGATTAAGGTAGGATTCAATGCAATTTCTATCACTTCTAAAATGGATTGATACAAGGGTTAAATACATTATTAATTTCCTCTCTAGTCAAACCAATAATGACTTGGTACATCCAGAATCTATCAAGAGTTGAATTATTCATTCCATTCAATAATGCAATGCTTTATCATGAGGATCTAACAATCATAAAAGAAAAATGAAGCTGCATGCATGATCATAGTCTTATAGAATTGGTGTTTTAATTCATAATGATATTAATCTACCACCTTTTTATGCATTATGCTCAACAATTCAACTAGTGCAAGATCATCAAAATCTACGTAAATTTCTTATGAATTCCTGCTTAATAACTTTCATGAACCTCAAATGCCATGTATTTCAATGATACCTACATTACATGAAAAATCATCTACATATTCGTTTAACTATCTATTATAACTAATGGAGCAAAATTGAAATAACATAGTGATGAAACTAGTCTTAAGGCAATTGAGAAAATAAGAGATCAAAATGATAATGCTCCATTCTTCTTCTTTTTTGAAGGGAGTATCAAAATACACAAAGTTATTTCTCTATCATGTTTCAATTTTAGCTTGGATCTCTTGACATAAGTCTGTCCTTCATGTTCTTGCAAATTTTTTTTTCAACACAATCAACCATGAAATAAATCATTTCAAACTTGATAAAGACATCATACATTTACATGGATTAGGAACATCTCTATCTATAGTCCATATGAATAGAGGCATCACCATACATCACAAATAGAATCAGGTATAATTGAACATCATTGTTGCATCTTATCTTTGATACACATTCATATGACAACATAGGATACAAAATTTTTAAGATAAGTAAATTTACTCAATCACTTATTTTATTATCAACTTGATTCAAGGCTCAACCGGGAAAGAATCAGGAAGAAAACCCGGCTTTGTTGCCATATATAATAAGGTTTAAAAAACAAAATACAATTTACAATAGGATCTCAATCCCAATTTTCAATAATTTTATCAAATTTTCTTCATGATCAAATCAAGGAGTTTGTAATGTCTTCTGAATCTCATTTCAAGAACCATGGAGGAAACCAATAACTGATCGGGTGACAAGCAAGCAGAGCCAGAAGAACATCAAGCATGCATAATCATACATGGTTTACACAATAGGATTCACAATGAATCAAGATTAGGGAGAGGTGGATTCTTCCAACTGGAGAAGTCAAGCACAACACCAATTTCAGATGCCCAATCGAGGCCAATAACCAAGAACTTCCATTCTTCCATTTAACTTGCCATACTCATACCAGGTTTTTGCTGATGGGTAGGGGCCCATAACACCCTACCCTTTATCCCTCTTCTCATCCTGAGAAGAGACTCTACACAGGTTGGAGTTCAACTAAACAGACCTCTCCCAAAATTGGTCACTTCTGCCCTCTCCTAGGGTGAGTAATACCAAAACACCCATGCAAGGAACTCAAAATTGCAAACATAAACAAGAAAGGAAAACAACCAAAATAACAAGGTTTACAAATCTTCCCAACATACCCACAACCATACAACAATAAAACAACAACAAGGTAACAAGAACATGAAACAAAACATAAAAACTGAATAAGGGAGATGGGAGTTTCCTACCTTCACAAAGAGGTAATGGCAATGAACCAATTTGAGTAGAGTATCCCTCCTTCCTTCAAGCTTCAAGAAATCTTCTCTAAATGTAGAGATTGGGTAACCCCCACCACTAGTCCAAGGAAGGCCTCTAAATAGGCCTCCAACTCAACCACCCAAAAGGAGCAATAACTATTTCCACCCACTAGCCACTCTAGAAACTCCTAACTCAACCTACACCATGGTTAGACCCTAAAAGGAGGTGGGGTAAGACAACTCATGACAACCACTTGCAATTTTTGCACAAAGGCAAAAAGGGATTTTTTGAGTGCCCTCAAAAGTCAAAGCTAGGGGCTTAGGGGTTGGAAAAGACCCCTAACCCATACCCACACCGTATGGTTAGAATAAAAACATGTTAAAAGCCTTAGGAAAGAGGTTTAGAGACAAAATAAAATCTAGGAATAAAATAGGTCTATCTAACAACTCTAACTAGCAAAATAAGCACATAAACATTTTACGAGTGTCAAGCGACACTGAAAGAGCATAATTACGAACAATAGGGTTTCCAAATTTTAGCACATGGAGATCAATTTTGTTCCTCCGTAGGGTTTCTTGGCTAAATATCTGCACACTCATTGCACAAATCAGTAGTCCCGTAAAATCACATGTATATAAATGTATATGTATCAGAAATTTTCATAATTTAAAACATACATTAATAAAGTTTCTTCTCCCTTCATAATTCTTAACCATTTGAAATATCGTAAATCAAATCTCAATCCTACATCTACTGATTTTGTCAACATACATATACATGAACATTAAATGACAATCATCAAATATATCTAGAAATAACATCACACAACATGAAATATGATGCAGGAGCATCTTGCATGGGAAAAAAAAAAAAAAATTGAAAAAAAACAAATTTTTTTTTTTGGAGAGAGAAAAGTGACGAAAATTAGAGGAGAAATAATAAAAAATTAAAAAAAAAGGAAAAAGGAGAAAAAAAGAAAAAGAAAAGAGGAATTTCTATTTTCAAGGTGCATAGGTGGCATAAATAGAAAAATAAGAAAAATAGTTGTCATTCCATTAATCGAGGTGTGTAGGTGGAAATTCTAGAAGGTTTTGGATAAATCATGTATTTAATATTTGTTGGGTGCTTAGTTATATTTGGGTGGGAATTTAATATTTATTTAAAGGTAGTTGTATTTACCTTTTATCCCACATTGGTAGTGTTTGTAATGTCTTGGGTTAGAAGTGCCTATTTAAGCAAGGCTTATTATCATTTGTAATGAAGCTTGAGGAGTAGAAACTTGAGAAGTAGAAGTTGTGGAAGGAGAAGCTCAAGGAGAAGCTTGATATCATCTTGTGGGTGTTGTAAGGACCTTCAAGTATAATAAAATTTCTTGTGAAGCATTTTTTTTTGTCTCCATATTGTTGCACTCTTGGTTATGAGTTGGTAGGGTGGTGTGGCCCTCTATAAGTGGTATCAGAGCATACCTCTATCAAGTGGTATCAGAGCAGAAGATCCTGAGTGTACAAGAAGATCGCCAAAGTGTGAGACAGTTTGTACCAGAACCTTGGTTGGGAAAAGTTTATCAGAGCTGGTGGATTGCAAATCTGTTGTCCTAGACTTGTGATATGGTTCCTGATTGTTCGTGCAAGGTGGCAGGTTGCGATCTGACTTGCAAATAATTTGAGGTTGTCACAAGGAGCGTAGGAAGGATTTGTTGCAAAGGGTTTACGAAGATCTTGGGAGATGGCTCCAAGAGGATTGGACCCTAAGATGATTGTGAAAATCCATGATATAGTGGAGAGGAATTTTTCTAAGATGTTTGCTCGGTTGGATGCTAAAACTAAGAAGGTCAAGGTGGAAGAGGTTGGTTTTGCTGATCAGTCTGTGGAGTCTGATGCAGAACCTATAGAGCAAATAGAAGTTGTTGTTGAGGATATTCCTAACCTTGCTAATGTTGGGATGGAGGTTGGTTTTCATGATCAATTGGTTGAATCTGACATGGAGATTATGGAGCACTTGGAGGTGGATGATCCAGTTGTTGGAGGTGAGTTATGTATTGCAGAGCATCTTGTTGTGAGCAATGAGGTTTCTGGTGTTGAGAGTTTGGCATGTATTGATGGAGATCTTCATGTTGGTGCTGATATGAAGTTTGTTGTTGCTGATGTGGGGTTTGTTGCTGCTGGTGTGGATTCACTAGTTGTTGATGTGAATGGGAGTTTGCTAATAAAGCATTATGTTCAGTTTGTTCCTAGGAATGAACATGTTGATTGGATGGTTGAGATTCTAGTGTTTGATAGAGTAATGCAGATGTGGAAGATTTGCATGGTGGTTTTCTTGTCCCCGTTGAGGTGGAAACCTTTGGTGAAGATGAAGATAGTGGTAGATCTTACTTTTGGCGTCAAAGTGTGGGACACACTTTTCTATCTACCGGAGGAGTCTGATGCAGGAGCATCTTGCATGGGAAAAAAAAAAATTGAAAAAAAAAAAATTTGGAAAAAAAAAAAAAAAAAATTTTTTTTTTTGGAGAGAGAAAAGTGACGAAAATTAGAGGAGAAATAATAAAAAATTAAAAAAAAAGGAAAAAGGAGAAAAAAAGAAAAAGAAAAGAGGAATTTCTATTTTCAAGGTGCATAGGTGGCATAAATAGAAAAATAAGAAAAATAGTTGTCATTCCATTAATCGAGGTGTGTAGGTGGAAATTCTAGAAGGTTTTGGATAAATCATGTATTTAATATTTGTTGGGTGCTTAGTTATATTTGGGTGGGAATTTAATATTTATTTAAAGGTAGTTGTATTTACCTTTTATCCCACATTGGTAGTGTTTGTAATGTCTTGGGTTAGAAGTGCCTATTTAAGCAAGGCTTATTATCATTTGTAATGAAGCTTGAGGAGTAGAAACTTGAGAAGTAGAAGTTGTGGAAGGAGAAGCTCAAGGAGAAGCTTGATATCATCTTGTGGGTGTTGTAAGGACCTTCAAGTATAATAAAATTTCTTGTGAAGCATTTTTTTTTTGTCTCCATATTGTTGCACTCTTGGTTATGGGTTGGTAGGGTGGTGTGGCCCTCTATCAGTGGTATCAGAGCATACCTCTATCAAAATAATAAAATATGTTCTAAGCATCAGATAATTTTTCGACATCTCGAGTCGTGGATAACAAAAATAAGAGTAATGCATCACTATGCTATGATGGGTCGGGGTGAGGCCTCACATCCTCCCCCACTAGGCATGAACTTCCTCCTGGAGTTCATCAAAATGGTACGGGTACTGAGATCGCATCTGCACTGCATCCTCCCATGAAGCTGTGACCTCATCGTAACAATCCCATTGGACCCTAACTTGGTCCAGCTCTTAGCCTCGAAGTGCTAGGGTCCGTCGGGCAATAATGCGGATAGGCTCCAGTGCTAGCTGTCCGTCTCACTCCACTTGTAAAGCATCCCAATCTATAATATGAGACTCATCATAAATGTATCCTCTAAGTACAAAAATATGAAACACATCGTGGATACGTGACAGGCTAGGTGGCAAAGCTAAATGGTATGCAACAGGTCCTATCCTCTCAAGGATCTCGAACGGCCCAACAAATCGGGGTGCCAACTTAGAGCCTTTTCCGAAACAAATCAGACTCTTGTGTGGTCGAACCCTCAGGAACACTCTATCACCAACCTGATACTCTCGATCTGTCCTCTTTGCATCTGCATACTTTTTCTGCCTATCCTGTGCCTCTCTCAGGTGCTATCTAATCAGGGTCACCTGCTGCTCCATCTCCTTTACTAATAGGGGACCAATAGATACTCGATCCTCGATCCTATCCCAACTCAAGGGTGTCCTGCACGATCTCTCGTACAAAGCTTCATATGGTGGCATACCTATGGAAGAATGATGCCCATTTTTATAGGCAAACTCGACAAGATGAAGGTATTCCTCCCATTTGACCTAATGGTCCATCACGTACATACGCAGCATGTCCTCCAAAACCTGATTCACTCGCTCGGTCTGGCCATCGATCTTAGGATGGTATGTTGTACTAAAATTGAGCCTAGTGCCCAAAGCTGATTGCAACTCTCTCCAAAATGAGGAAGTGAACAAAGAGTCTCTGTCAGATATGATCTTACGGGGAGCACCATGAAGTCTAACAATGTCCCGCAAGAACACCTGAGCTATGTCTCGTGCTGTAAATGTAGTATGCACGGGTGAAAAATGGGCAACCTTGGTCAAGGTGTCCACTATCACCAGAATGGCATCATGGTGATGAGATGACATAGGAAGACCAACAATAAAATCCATAGATATAGTGTCCCATTTCCATACTATAATCTCATGCGGCTGGAGAAGCCCGCCGGGATGACGGTGCTCCACCTTCACCCTCTGGCACTCGAAGCATCTCGCAACTATGCTAGCAATCTGCACTCTCATGCCTGGCCAATGATACAACTACCTCAAATCTGCATGTAACTTCTTAACATCGGGGTGCGCTGCATAAGGTGCTCTGTGAGCCTCAAGTACAATGAGCTTGCGCAAAACCCCAATGGAAGGTACATACATATGTCCCCTATGATGCAAAAGTCCATCGGTCTCCAATGAATATTCTGCAAACTTCCCTTCCAAGGGTCTCTGAGAAGGTACTAACTGACTTACTTTTGCATAAAGGTCATCAGCTGGTAAGTGCTGCAAGATCCGTTCTCTCAAGTCAGTGCAAGTAGTCACAGATAAAAGTTCATGGTGCCTTTTTCTTAAGGCATCTGCAATCACATTCTCTTTTCCCTTGATGTAGTGAACATCAAAATCATACTCACACAGGAACTCCATCCACCTTCTTTTCCTAGCATTAAGGTTCGGCTGAGAAAATATGTACTGCAAGCTCTGGTGATCGGAATGAAGCTCGAATCTATGACCCAGAAGGAAATGTCATCATCTCACCACGGAATGAACCACTGCCGCTAGTTCTAGGTCATGAGTAGGATAATTGAGTTCATGAGTCTTCAACTTCCTAGACTCAAAGGAAATAGGTCATCCTTCCTACATAAGGACTGCTCCTAAACCATCTAAAGATGCATCAGTGCACACCACAAAATCTGCAACAGGATCTGGTACTGCAAGAATTGGTGCACTCGTGAGGGCTCTCTTGAGCTCTTCAAAAGCTCTATCACACTGCTCCATCCACTCGTACTTCTTCCCCTTCCTTTGAAGAGAAGTGATGGGGTGTGCCAACCTAGAGAATCCTGAAATGAAGTGTCGGTAATAACCTGCTAGCCCCATAAAGCTCCTCACTTCAGTAACACTGGTGGGTGCTGGCCAATCCATGATGGCCCTAATCTTTGATGGGTCTACTGAGACACCATCACCCGATATGACATGACCCAAATAATGTATCTCAGGTCTGAAGAATGCACACTTCGACAAGCTGCCAAACAACTGATTCTCTCTTAGCCTCTGCAATACCTGTCTCAGGTGCTCTTCATGCTCTCTCTCATCATGAGAATAAATCAGAATGTCATCAAGAAAAAAAACCACAAACTTATCCAAAAAGGTACAAAATACTCCATTCATGAGGCTCATGAATATAGCTAGAGCATTCGTAAGACCAAAAGGTACCACGGTGAACTCGTAGTGGCCATATCTAGTACGAAAAGCTATTTTGGGGATATCACTATCCACAATCCTCAACTAATGGTAACCCGACTTTAGGTCAATCTTTGAAAATACTCGGGCACCCTGCAACTGGTCAAAGAGATCATCAATTTTGGGAAGAGGATATCGGTTCTTGATGGTCACCTTGTTCAATTGCCGATAATTGATACACAACCTAAGTGATCCATCCTTCTTCTTGACAAAAATCACCGGTGCACCCCAAGGAGACACACTAGGTCGAATATGCCCCTTCTCCAAGAGTTCCTCCAATTGAGCCTTTAGCTCACTAAGCTCATGAGTAGTCATCCTATATGGTGCTCTTGAAACTGGCTCAGCTCCTGGTACTAGGTCTATGTGGAAATCCACTGCCCGCGGTGGAGGCATACCAGGAAGCTCTGAAGGAAACACATCTGCAAACTCCTGAAGGATTGGAAAATCATCAAGGGATGGCTCCCTTTCTGAATCTTCCTCTTGGTCACTGATAGTGATAGAAAATAATTGACAAACCTTTCACATGCACTGACTAAGCTGCATAGCGAAAATCATATGAAGGGACACTGGCCTCTTCACTCTGAAGATTTCCCTAGAGATACCATCATCATCCACACATTCCACCCTCTTCTGTCGACAATCCACCTTGGCGCTGTGGGCACAAAGCCAATCCATGCCAAGGACAACATCATAAGAACCTAGAGGGGTAATGCGCAGGTCAGTCCTAGTAGACATGTCTCCCATCAGCATATGACAACTCTGCACCATGGAACTAACTGACACTCTGGTTCCTGAGGCTAACTCTACCTCCCAACTAACATCCTGTCTAACTGCCACTAGCTCGCAACGCTCCACCACAAATGGAGATATAAAAGAGTCAGTAGCTCCGGAATCAAATAGAACTGCAACCATATGGCCCTGTATAATACCTGTAGCCTCGATAATTGTGGCCTGATGCTCAGCCTGGCAGTTGTCAACCACTGCAAAAACTCTATGGGATCTACCCATGTCACCAACTGTCGGCTCTGAAAAAGCCCTGCTCTGACCACTAGATGCCTATCCCTGCGGACACTCCCTAGCTATATGACCCATGCCACCACAAGTGTAGCATGGTCCGTGAGAATAAGATCATGCACCCTATGACCCAGACTGCTGTGGGCCTCCTGATCTGCTAGATCCGCTGAATCCTCCCCTAGAAGACTGCTGAGTCTTCACTGACTGAGACTGTGGAACTTGTACTTTCTGCTCCTGCCTAGGACCCTGTGACTGCCACTGCTTGGGCTTAGAGCCCTGATAACCATGAGAAGGTTTCTATTGCTGTTGCTGGGGTTTTGGCTACTGAGCCTGCTGGCCCCTAGAGGACCCTGTTGTATAATTCTGATTCCCTTTCCAAGGGGGTTTCTGCTGGAAGGAGTTTTGGTTCTGAGGCCGATCCCGTGACTCCTGCCTACCTCGAGTATCTTTAGCAACTAGTGCTATCTCTACTGCCTTTCTGAAGGTGGTAGGGAAGGCCATCCTAACTGGGCCCTGAAGAGAGAAATTCAGACCCATGATAAAGCGATGCACCCGTAGTTTCTTATCCTTCATGTATTCCACATAGGGAAGGAGCTCGAGAAACCTACTCTCATACTGAGCCACTGTAAGGCCTCTCTGATAAAGAGAATGGAACTCCTCTATCTGCTTTTGCCAGAAATGCTCTGACAAGTATCTCTCTCAGAATATTTCTAGGAAAGATTCCCATGTGAGGGTGTCCATCCTCACTCCACCAATGATCTCCTCCTGATGCCACTAGTTGGAGGCATCCCCTCTCAACTAATGAACTACTAATCGTGCTTTTAGATTACTCCCATAAGGGCATAACCCAAAGCACCGTTGTAAGCTCTGCAACCATGCCTCTGCTACTAAACCCTTAGTGGTACTGGTAAACAATGGTGGTCCGAGTCGAATCATTTCCCTGATGTCATCCCCTACATGTCTAGGAGGTCTGTCAAAAGGGGGTTCTCTTTGGTGTATGGAATCTTCCTCGTGATCACCCTGACCCTCTATCTGTCTCGGTGGGGGACTCCTAGTCCTCTCTCTGACTCTGGGCCCACCTCCTCCGGGTCCCTCTGCTTCCACTACTGGAATCTGCTGGACTGGCTGAACTATAGGTACCACTCTCTGTTGAACTACACCGATCAAAGTCTGGAGTGCATCAATTATATCCTGATTTGGGTTAAGTGGTGGTGGAGGTGGTGGTGATCCACCCTCCCGTCCCGCTCTACCACCCCCTGTCTTATGACCTTTGCCTCGTCGGTTGCGAGTAACAGGCGGCATCTACACAATTAAAAGTTTGAGTTAAGTTTAGGAAGCATAAAGGTTTAAGGTTCCTAGTGTTGAAACATGGGCTCTGATACCAAAATGTCATGCCCAAACTACGAGGGCAAAAACACACAATTTTTTTTTTTAAACTTTCGTTATTAGATTAATATCGATAAAATTATGATATTACATTAACTTATAATGATATGCAATAAAACTTACTTAAATAACAATGTTCATGAATTCAGATCTAAGATTACTCTCAATATCAAATCAATCAAACCTACATTAAAACTTATTTAAATAGGCAAGTAATCGATAAATTTAATCTACTTAATGGTTAAAACAATTAGAGTACATTTAAATTAAAACTAGCTAAATTAGTATTTACAAAATTTAAACATAACTAAGTAACTAAAAAAAAAATTTAACAATTACAACAAAAGTCCTTAATCAAAACATAAAATAACCTTCAACTTTATTAAATCAACTAATTATACTTTAACAATTTAAAGTTTCTTTTTAAACTAACTATATAAAAAAAAAATTAATAAAGAAACTAAAAACACATAATTAAATAACTAACTAATCTAAAACTAAACTTAAAGTTTTAAAAAAACTAACTAATTTAACTTACAAGCTAACTAAACACTATATCTTAATCTAACTACTACTTAACTAAACTCTTAACACTCTAACAATATTTAAAACATTAGAAAAAAAAACTCAAACTAAATTAATTAAATAAACTAACCTACCCTAACACATCTAACTCTATCCTACTAACTCCCTTGCCCTCAACCCTACTAACTCTCCTAACCCTCCTCCCCTAGCTGCCACATCACCCCCTACCTCCTCTACCCACGGTCTGCGCTCTTACCAAGAGCTGAGCGCACTGCCCAACTCACTGACCTGTTTCAGTGGTACGCCTTCCCATCCAACCAAGGGCGAGCCTCCAGGGTAGGCGATAACCAAGGAAAAAAAAAATTGCATAAGTAAAACTTAATGCATTTCAAGCCCAAGGAAACGTGAACTAGCGCTTTTCATGGACGCTTGGCCCAAGGCGAGAAGAGGGGATGGGTGGGTGATGTCATCGTTATGATGGCCGGACTTACAAATAAATTTAATACATTACTTTATTCCTCCCTCTAAACTGACGTTAAAGAAAGAGGAAGGGCATTTATATAATAAAGTTTTATGGTTGCAAAATTAGATATTAAGGATATTAAAGACCAAAATAAGTTACTTTGGTTATCCACAATTAATTTATTGATTATAATTAAATTTGAAATAAAGGACCAAAATGGAATATTCTCTATTCAGCAAGAGAATGAACTATTTCTCCAATACAATTTCCAGCATCCTGTAGGTGGATGTTTTGGAATTTTTTCTTAGGAATGGTATGAAAAGTAGATTTAATCCTTTTTAAGTTAGATCAAAACTGAAGAACTAACATATTGCAAACATTATCCCAAGTTAATTCTTAAAATTTCTCATGGCTTACAAAACTGATAGAGCATCTCTTAAATCTATTAGATGATTAAGGTAGGATTCAATGCAATTTCTATCACTTCTAAAATGGATTGATGCAAGGGTTAAATACGTTATTAATTTCCTCTCTAGTCAAACCGATAATGACTTGGTACATCCAGAATCTATCAAGAGTTGAATTATTCATTCCGTTCAATAATGCAATGCTTTATCATGAGGATCTAACAATCATAAAAGAAAAAATGAAGCTGCATGCATGATCATAGTCTTATAGAATTGGTGTTTTAATTCATAATGATATTAATCTACCACCTTTTTATGCATTATGCTCAACAATTCAACTAGTGCAAGATCATCAAAATCTACGTAAATTTCTTATGAATTTCTGCTTAATAACTTTCATGAACCTCAAATGCCATGTATTTCAATGATACCTACATTACATGAAAAATCATCTACATATTCATTTAACTATCTATTATAACTAATGGAGCAAAATTGAAATAACATAGTGATGAAACTAGTCTTAAGGCAATTGAGAAAATAAGAGATCAAAATGATAATGCTCCATTCTTCTTCTTTTTTGAAGGGAGTATCAAAATACACAAAGTTATTTCTCTATCATGTTTCAAATTTAGCTTGGATCTCTTGACGTAAGTCTTTCCTTCATGTTCTTGCAAATTTTTTTTTCAACACAATCAACCATGAACTAAATCATTTCAAACTTGATAAAGACACCATACATTTACATGGATTAGCAACATCTCTCTCTACAGTCCATATGAATAGAGGCATCACCATACATCACAAATAGAATCATGTATAATTGAACATCATAGTTGCATCTTATCTTTGATACACATTCATATGACAACATAGGATACGAAAATTTTAAGAGAAGTAAATTTACTCATTCACTTATTTTATTATCAACCTGATTCAAGGCTCAGCCGACAAAGAATCAGGAAGAAAACCCGGCTTCGTTGCCATATATAATAAGGTTTAAAAAAAAAAATACAATTTACAATAGGATCTCAATCCCAATTTTCAATAATTTTATCAAATTTTCTTCATGATCAAATCAAGGAGTTTGTAATGTCTTCTGAATCTCATTTCAAGAACCATGGAGGAAACCAATAACTGATCGGGTGACAAGAAAGCAGAGACAGAAGAACATCAAGCATGCATAATCATACATGGTTTACACAATAGGATTCACAATGAATCAAGACTAGGGAGAGGTGGATTCTTCCAACTGGAGAAGTCAAGCACAACACCAATTTCAGATGCCCAATCGGGGCCAATAACCAAGAACTTCCATTCTTCCATTTAACTTGCCATACTCATACCAGGTTTGTGTTGATGGGTAGGGGTCCATAACACCCTACCCTTTATCCCTCTTCTCATCCTGAGAAGAGACTCTACACAGGTTAGAGTCCAACTAAACAGACCTCTCCCAAAATTGGTCACTTCTGCCCTCTCCTAGGGTGAGTAATACCAAAACAACCATGCAAGGAACTCAAAATTGCAAACATAAACAAGAAAGGAAAACAACCAAAATAACAAGGTTTACAAATCTTCCCAACATACCCACAACCATACAACAGTAAAACAACAACGAGGTAACAAGAACATGAAACAAAACATAAAAATTGAATAAGGGAGATGGGAGTTTCCTACCTTCACAAAGAGGTAACGACAATGAACCAATTTGAGTAGAGTATCCCTCCTTCCTTCAAGCTTCAAGAAATCTTCTCTAAATGTAGAGATTGGGTAACCCCCACCACTAGTCCAAGGAAGGCCTCTAAATAGGCCTCCAACTCAACCACCCAAAAGGAGCAATAACTATTTCCACCCACTAGCCACTCTAGAAACTCCTAACTCAACCTACACCATGGTTAGACCCTAAAAGGAGGTGGGGTAAGACAACTCATGACAACCACTTGCAATTTTTGCACAAAGGCAAAAAGGGATTTTTTGAGTGCCCTCAAAAGTCAAAGCTAGGGGCTTAGGGGTTGGAAAAGACCCCTAACCCATACCCACACCCTATGGTTAGAATAAAAACATGTTAAAAGCCTTAGGAAAGAGGTTTAGAGACGAAATAAAATCTAGGAATAAAATAGGTCTATCTAACAACTCTAACTAGCAAAATAAGCACATAAACATTTTACGAGTGTCAAGCGACATTGAAAGAGCATAATTACGAACAATAGGGTTTCCAAATTTTAGCACATGGAGATCAATTTTGTTCCTCCGTAGGGTTTCTCGGCTAAATATCTGCACACTCATTGCAAACATCAGTAGTCCCATAAAATCACATGTATATAAACGTATATGTATCAAAAATTTTCATTATTTAAAACATACATTAATAAAGTTTCTTCTCCCTTCATAATTATTAACTATTTGAAATATCGTAAATCAAATCTCAATCCTACATCTACTGATTTCGTCAACATACATATACATGAACATTAAATGACAATCATCAAATATATCTGGAAATAACATCACACAACATGAAATAATAAAATATGTTCTAAGCATCAGATAATGTCTCGACATCTCGAGTTGCAGATAACAAAAATAAGAGTAATGCATCACTATGCTACGATGGGTCGGGGCGAGGCCTCATAGAACTTCAACTCTTATGAGAATGACACCATGGGAAGTAATTTCAATGCATTAGGTCACAACAATGGACTTCCTAGGAAGAAATGGAAATGGAATATTCACCCAAACAATGGAACCATCCTAGATAGAAACAAAAACAATGTCTTATTCATTAAAATCAATTAAATCAACATGAACTAAAGTACCCCCAATGACAACAACATATTTTTTGGAGGGTACCAAGATCAGGGCTAGAATTCACTTGATGATAATGAAATGCCTCTGCTTTAGTTTAACACAATATTATTGGAATCTTATTATACTCCACTACATGTAGAGATGAAAGACTTAGAAAATAAAGAATTTGTGTTCCCATTTAACCAAGAAGATGAACCTTAGCCAACTGAAATGTTTTCCTTTTGCAGTAATAATTAGAACACTTATAACTTGTGAAGCTAGAATGAACCTTTAAGTGAAGGAATTCCTCTAGGGCTACAATCTACTCCTCCTAATCCATAAGAGGGTAACAATCATATGCCCATGCGTGCACCCTTCCAAATATAACAACTTGATGTAAGGAGGGATATAAACAACTAGGGGGTAAGGTACACCTAACTATCCAAACACCTTGTTGAGTAAAAAAAATTGAAGTAATCACATAGAGAAGAACACCAAGGAGAGAGAGAACACACCATTTTTATTGATTTATAAAATTATCAACATACATGCCTAGCTCTAAGGCCTTCTAAGTTACAACTATATTCAAAATATAACTTCAAGATCCATGATCCAACTTCAAACTTCTAATTCCAAAAACATCTACTCTAAGCTCTCTAAGTCTTTCTCTAAACTAAATAAAATTCCTCTACTTATACTTTCATAGATGGTTTATAGAAGATTTTGGATCATTACATAATAGAAAGGTCAACCTTAAAATGGTTTTCACTCATCCCAAGACAAGATCCTATCATTAAATTCTTGATCCAAATTAAATACACAAGTTGGCTCGAACTAAGAACTAGTCACAAAAAAACTTGGTCAAAGAAGGAACTGAGTATCAACAAAATAAAAAGTTCACTTAGCACATGTAGGAACACTTAGTCAACACTAGACAACTCGATTAACATTGAAACTTAGTTAATACTAGAACTCAATTAATACTGGAACTCAATTAACACTAGCTCAGTTAACACTACTGGAACTTGGTTAACACTATTGGAACTCAGATAACACTACAATAACTTGGTTAAAATTGCTAGAATGAACAAATGATCAAGATTACAAGGCAACCTAGGATGCTCCTACATTAGATAATTAGGGCTGAAAGAAATGACTCTCCCAAACTATTGAGATGTCACAACTTGAGCTGAATCCAACTCAAATTGAGAAATCCATGTAGCATCTCCAAGTGGTCTATTCTTCCAATTTGCCAAATACTCAAATATTAATCTTTTCCTCTTGTGCTATTACCAACTCTCTGATCCAATATTTGTTCAACATCTTTGATCTTCTTCTTAGGATAATCATCTTATACAAAAACTTCATCATTTGACTCATGATACTTATACAAATCAGCAATATTGAATATAGGACATATATCCATGTCATTAGGTAACTCAACTTCATAAGCATTACCAAGTTATGAGACTTCCTTAAGATCTTATAAGGTCCAAACTTCTTTATTCTCAGCTTACTGTCTATTCCAACAATAAATCTTCCTTTCATCATATGAACTATCACCTCATCACCAACTTCAAAATTATGATATCTTCTAGAATTATCCATATTCTCCTTATAATTTTGATTACTTTTTTTCAACTTCAACTTCACTTCCTTATGCAAAGACTTCAGTAAAATTAGGAAATTCTTCCCCTTCAACACTTCTCTTCTCTTCACTAGCAACATCCCTTAAATCTAACATTCCTCTAGGCTACATTCTAGTAATAATCTCAAAAGGTGTTTTTCTTGTGCTCCTATTCAAAGAATTATTAAATACAAACTCATCTTATGCCAATATTATATCTCAATTACTCGACTTATCTCTAACTACACATCTCAAAAATTTATCCAAGATTCTATTCAAAACTTTTTTCTATCCATCTATCTATGGATGGAATGTAGAACTAAATCTCAACTCAATACCTATCTTCTCCCATAAAATCCTCCAAAAATAACCAATAAACTTACTGCCTCTATCAGAAATAATACTTTTTGGTAATCTATGAAATCTAACAATCTCTTTAAATAAAATCTCAGCAGCATGCACAACATCTGATGTCTTCTTACATAGTATGAAATGTGTTATTTTAGAAAATATATCCACAATAACAAATATGGAATCATACCCTCTTGTTGCCTTAGGTAATTAAAGAACAAAATCCATACTAATGTTACTGCAAGGTTTCTCGGGAACATGAATAGGTGTATACAATCCAATATTTTGATTTATTCCTTTTGCAGCTTCACAAATTCCACAACTCTTTACAAACTTCTAAACATCCTTATACATTTGTGGCTAATAATACTTATCCTTTAGTAAACTCAATGTCTTATCAATTTCAAAATGCCCAAGCAAACCACCACATTGCTTTTCCTTAATCAAATTAAGGGTATGTGCAGGATCATGGTGTGGCAAAAAGTGACAATGTGAAAAATGTGGAGTTTTAAAATGTCTAAATGCATTTCAAAATCTGCATTGACCTTTTTCCACCCATCTTGATACCAAAGAAAAAAGGTTAGACCAACCCTTATCAGGTACCCAATATCATATCAGGTATTTGGTATGATATTGAGTACCTGATATTGGATCAGATACCCAAAACCTATGACTTAAAAAAAAAAAAAAACCCAACAACAATAATTTTCAATTATTTTTTCTCCCCATTTCAGGTATTAGATAGCAAAATAGGTATATGATATTGGCAATTTCAACTAAGTAAATTTTTTTTATTAAATGATTGTTTTCAATGAATTATATTTAAAATTAGAATTTTTTAATAGAAATCACTAATTTATTTTATTTTAATTAAAAACTACTAATACAAATAGTAATTTTTGGATTCTTTGTAATTTAATAGGCATGCCTAACCCAAATGATATTGATAACACTGAGTGACAAAATAATGTTCCTCGAAACCCTCCATAAAACCATCCACCAAATTATCCACTGCCCTCTCAAACCCTTCTCAAATTGAATATTTGATACAAGAAAATCTTACTAAATTGAGGGGTTTGCAAACCACATATAGTTCACTATAATTGCATTGGCTCCCATGTTATCCATGTTAAACACAATAGTGGATAATATCCAGACATATACCAATGAAAAAAATGCTGCTCTTCACTGGCATAAGAAAATACATGCCATGTTTGATGATGGGTTGGACTATGATGAGGTTGTGGTCCTAACATAAGTAAATATTTAATAGTTAACCTTTTTGTGAACCCAAAATTTGGTAAAAAAGTAGACCATACAAAGCTCAAATTATCAACTAAATGGTGCATAAATGAGGCTATGCATGTGAATTTTTGGGATTGTTGGTGGATAGTTTTCGAAAAACATCCACACAACAATTTAGAGGCCCCATTCTATTTCATTAAATAACTATATGCTAAATTTGTGTTGGGCATCAAGGTGAACTACTGGAGCATGAGGCCCAACATGGGTATAGGAGGAGAAGCTCCTTAGGATAGACCCTTTTCCCAGTGGAAGAAAGATGACACTTTTCCCCCCTACTGATGTCTCCCCACCTCCTCCAGTATAGCATCCTTATATCATTACAAAGGCTAGCTTTCAAACTATTAGAGACATCCACAGATTGAGTAGCCTATTGATATCCTAGGCTAGGTTAGTGTTACCTCCCCATGTTGATGATGTTGGCATGAGTTCATCATCAACAAGCTCATCACATGTTTTTGTGCCCCGTACTTGCATAACATGCAAGAATATTTCTATGGGTGCCATTGGTGATGATTCTGAGTATCAATTTCCATTTGAGGAGGATAATACAACAGACATGACTATAGAGACTACACACCCTAACGAGAGAGAGGAGGGGCATGCAGAGACATGTGATCCTTTTGTGTCAGTACGTGTATTTTTTTTTTGTTATGCCATATGTGATATAAGGTTAATATTTATAATAGAATGACTTTAACCCATACTGACTTATACATGTATGTGATCTTCATGGATGTTCAGTTGATGTCTGAGGAGGAGGATCTTAGATAGGTTGATGATGTCATGTTCTCAACTATTTCATTTGGCCTTGAGACATCTATGGTATATTATTTTGCATTCTAATTTTTTTTTCTATTTGATATTGAAACATATATGATTTCTAATCTTTCTTTTCTCTTACAAGTATCACCTGTTAGTGGGGGGTAGAGTGTAGGGGGTGAGGCATAATCCATTGAAAAGGGAAAGTTAATTAGGTGATTTTGAAATGATTAAATATCAATGCATTCTTATAAAATTTTATTTCTAATGAAATTTAATTCTATTCTTTATTGTACAGGGCATGGCTATGAGTGATGAGTCGAGGAAGATTTGACATCACAGACCCTTTAGCATTTCCATTCACAGTGGAAGCCCCAATATTGTATGTATAAGTATCATTTATTTGTTATTTTCATTATTTTCATAAACAAATTCAAAACTTATTTCTATGATATTAACAACTAGGCTTTCATGTCTCATAGGAAACACCTAGTGCAGAAGAGGATGGATGTCAGAGTTTTGTATCTTGGCTCACGCATCCATTATATCTAGAGGAGCCAATAGAGGTAAGTATTGGTTTAAATTCTTGATTATATGTTATAAATTTAGTATGCTATGAATTATAATTTTATAGTTTATATTTTAGATCCATATGAAAATTGTACTTGAACATATACAAGCCATAATCAATGAGGTTCAAGCATTGCTGAGGGCATATGCAAGGACTCTTGACCACTATAGGAGATCAGAAACAAAGGTATTTATGATGAAATTTTAAAACTACAAGTCTTCATTGAAAAAAGGATCATTATTCATTACTCAATGTTAGATACATAGAATCATATAAATTCAGTAGTCTAACTTTGGGTTTTCCTTTTTTGTTTATGTAGGAGGCATTTGATTCACATAGTTCAGTGAAGAGGTTGCATTTTGAGATGTCATATGCCACATTGTATATAGAAACATTGATATTATACACATTTTGATGGCATGACCAGTCACATTTTCTATATGGATCTATGTATTTTGATATATATTTGCATAATTTGTCTATGGATACATGTGTGTGTGTGTGTGTGTGTGTGTGTGTGTGTGTGTGTTATTTGTCTATGGATACATGTATTTTTTTCATTTATGTGCACAAGGATATACATGTTAATTTAGTATTGTATTGTTCAATTTATTGTGGATCATGAGTATTGTTCATGTTGATGGAATATCATTCATTTTGATCGTGTTTGTTATATTAGATTCAAATGCAATAATTTGTGAAGAAAATTTTATCAAATTTTGATGCAATGTTTGATTTGAAATTATATCATTTATTTTTAATTTGAAATTATCTTTGCAATCCCTTAAGATGTCTACAATTAGCTAAATCTATGGCTAGTTTTGTCTTAGGAGCCCATTTTTGGTCTTACAAGATGCCTCAATATGTAGCGGTCACAAATGTTATAGGAGCTTTGTGGTAAAAATAGGGGTGTCACTAGGATTCATTTTCCCATCTAGAGCTAATGATGCTTACGATTTGATGCCAAGATCAATGGTTTCAAAGTTACACAGTGATACACCAATGAACTAAGGCAAATTGCAAGTTTTGGCATCAAATGAGATCGTTATGCCAAATCCAAAGTGAATGTGATCTCTTTGAAATGAGATAGGTTATTTTATACCTCAACATGACCATCATATATCATTTGAAATTTCACTGATAGCCCCCAAAAGCTCTGAGTTACGACCCTTGGAAAATCAATCTCCAAATGCACTTAGAAAATTTTAGACACTCTTCAGTATGGGGTGGCCACAAATGTTGTAGACTCTCTATGATTAGAACAAGGATTTCACTAGGGTAAACTGTCCCATATGGAACTAAAGGCACTAACAATTTGATGCCAAGATTAGGGGTTTCAAAGTTACGTAGTGATGCACCAATGAACTAAGGTACACTGTAAGTTTTGACATCAGGCGAGATCATTGTGCCAAATCCAAATGGAATGTGATCTTTCCAAAATGAGATAGGTTATTATAGACCTTGACATCACCATCCTTTATCATTCAATGTTTCACTAATATCCCCCACTAGGTCCAAGTTATGACCCTTAGAAGATCAATCTCCAAACCCACTTAGAGCATCGTAGAGACTATTTGGTATGGGGTGGCTGCAAACATTGTAGACTCTCTATGACTAGAACAAGGATCTCACTAGGTTTCACTCTCCGATCTAGAGCTAAAAGCACCAATGACTCGATGCCAAGATTAGGGGTTTCAAAATTACATAGTGATACACCAATTAATTGAGGCACATTACAAATTTTGGCATCATGAAAGATCGCTATGCCAAATCTAAATGGAATGTGATCTCTTAGAAATGAGATAGGTTATTGGAGAAATCAACATGAAAATCCTATAGCATTCAAAATTTCACTGGTAGCTCCCATGAGCTCTGCGTTATGATCCTTGGAAGATCGATCTCCAAATACACATAGAGCATCTTTGAAACTCTTTGGTACAAGGTAGCTACAGATGTTGTAGGCTCTCCATAGTTAGAAAAAGGGTTATGGTAGGGTTCAACCACCCATCTAGAGCTAATGGTGCTAGTGATTCAATGCCAAGATTGGAGGTTTCAAAGTTACATAGTGATGCACCAATTATTTGAGGCACACTACAAGTTTTGGCACTAGGTGAGATCACTATGCCAAATCCAAATGGAATACAATCTCTCTAAAATGAGATTGGTTATTGTAGACCTCCACATCACCATCTTGTAGCATTTGAAATTTCACTGATAGCCCCCATGAGCTCTAAGTTATTATCCTTGGAAGATCAATCTCCAAATTCACTTAGACCACCTTAGAGAATCTTTGGTATGAGGTGGTCGCAAATGTTCTAGGGTCTCCATGGTTGGAAAAAGGGTGTCACTAGAGATCACCCACCATTTAGAGCTTTTGGTGCTGGTGATTTGATGCCAAGATCAATAGTTTCAAGGTTACATAGTGATGTACCAAAGAATTAAGACACACTGCAAGTTTTGGCATCAAGTGAGATTCCAATGCCAAATCTGAATGTAATTTGATCTCTCCAAAGTGAGATAGGTTATTGTAGAACTTGACATCACTATCCTATGGAATTTGAATTTTCTTTGATAGACCCCATGAGCTCCAATTTATGACCCTCAGAAGATCAATCTCCAAACACACTTAGAGCATCTTAGATCATATTTGGTATGGGGTGGTCATAGATGTTGTAGGTTTTCCATAGTTAGAACAAGGGTGTCACTAGGGTTCACCTTCTTATGTAGAGCTAAAGGTGTTGACAATTTAATGCCAAGATCAATAGTTTTAAAGTTACGTAGTGATGCACCAATGAACTTAGGCACATTGCAAGTTTTGGCATCGAGCAAGATTACTGTGCCAAATCCAAACATAATGTAATATCTCTAAAATGAGATAGGTTATTGAAGACCTAAACATCACTATCCTATAGCATTCAACATTTCACCAATAACCCCCACAAGATTAGAGTTACAACTCTTGGAAGATTGATCTCCAAATACACTTAGTGCATCTTAGAGACTCCTTAGTATGGGGTGGCTACAAACATTGTAGGATTTCTATGGCTAGAAAGAGGGTGTCACTAGGATTAGTATTAAGTAAAAGCATTATTTTTTTATCCCCCTTAAGTTTTTAGGATCGAGCACAATGCAAGTTTGGTGTTAGTATTAAGTAAAAACATCATTTTTTAGGTCCCTCCACATTGATTACATTAAGTAAAAACATTGTTGTTTATATTTGAAATATCTCAAGTGTTTTATCATTATTACATCAATACACAACTACCAAAAATCATAGTGTCAAAAATCGTAGTATAAAAAATAGAATAGATTTTTCTCCTTTTCGCTCCTTATTTAGTTTTTATTTTCATGCATGACTACTCTCTGTGATGTACCTATGTTCCAATATCATAAAAAATATTAGTAAATAATCACATTAAATAAGATAATCATCAGTTCACCAAATCATTATGAACTAAAGAACATAAGAAGTAAATATAGCTAGTCAAGTGTTCGTATAGGGTCCTCTCTCTACTTTAGGGTCTCCAATAGGGATTCATGATCAAGATTACTAATAGTAAAAAGTTCTTTTACTTTTGGTCTTCCTTGATGCTTGAAAAACTTCACATTTTCTTCTAAAATAAGATGTGAATATATAAGAAGTGTTTTGTACTTCTGATAGTCTTCGAATGCAAGAATTCCCTTCCTTCTAAGCATGTATGTCTATAGCCATGTTCCAAAAATAGCAACTAAACCAATATGATATGTGAATCCATCATCATCTATAATTGGTTGTGCAAGCTTTTGTTTACCTCTTACACAATGTGATAAACAATAATTTGATTTCTCATAATTCCCCTATGGTGCAACCAATGCAAGGACATGTCTTGGTTGAAGAAGATCCAATAGATGGTTATGCTCAACTAAACTTTCCATGTCATCATTTCTAATAAAGGGTATGATAGACAATGGAGTAAGATAATATGGAGCTCATGTGTCCGCCCACTCACTCAACTCATAGTGATCACAATCACATTGAAAACAACTAGGACAAAAGAAAGCTAGTTGTCATGTCCATGTAATATAATTAGAGCTCCAAAATGAATGCATTTTTGATGAATCTCTATTAGTAGCACAATCTGATCTATCACCTATGGCCCATTCATCAACCAACCAAAATAACATGTATACTATTGAATCAAGAGTTCCCCCCATGGTAATGCTAAACTATACCAATCAACAATGCTACAAGCATCAAGAAGCTCTGCTATGTAAATCTTCAATTGCTCCTTAACTAGAGCTCTCTTCACACACCCCCCTACTTCATCATGTTTTCCTTTCCCATGTTTAGACTAAAAAAAAATCCAAATATGAGGCACCCTCCTCTGTATGTGCATCCTACACAACCAACAAAACATGCGAGCATTCTTGAATTAACCTATGCAATTATATGACCAAATGATATGTCTATCCATAACAATGTCATGCTCCTATAATAAATCAAAATAATTCTTGAAAAAATGCTGCACAACCTCATGAGAGTGAGATCTATCATCACTCATATAAAAATGGTACTCTCTAGTAATCTTCCAATTATCTTCCTCACTATTAGGGGCATGTCTATATGCTATTTGTACAAAAATAGAAATCTAAATGGAGTTGTAATATTGAGATTGTGTCTCATTTTGGTGATACAATGTGTAGGTCTTTGCAAAGTCAACAATTTATATAATAGTGTCAATGGGAAAAGTCACTTTACACATTCTAAATTGCTGATCCAACCACTGAGACCTATGACTATGCCTTGCATACTTGTAGAAAATATTTGTGTTGAAATTTGAAATAAAACCAGCCACACTAATTCCTTTTGCAACCAATTCACATCTAGAACCCTCACCTCCACTCTTTAATGTGTATTTCACCATTTCATATACCTTTTTTTACTATTGTCCTCCCAAGATCTTGTTTGCACCCCTCATGGAAACATGCATCAAACTTGGATAAGCTACCACATTCTAAACACTTCTCATTTAAGCAATCATTTCTATAAATGAAAAAAACCATCAACTCTATGACATTAAAATTGATCTATCAAATCTCTTGATGATTTTGGAAGCCCACGAACACCACAATTTTTTAACATTTCATTGCTATGCAAAGTAGAATGGGTGGAGCATAATAGTTCATGATGTATAGAAAACTCTACATGATATTTGCAAGAACATGTATTTTGAATCTTAAGTGGTACACAATAAAATGGATTCAAGGATTCAAAAGGCCTTTGTGATACATGAAATCTTGGATGACTCTCTCTAAATTCTTTGAACAACATAGTTTGATTTACCTCCAAATAATGTTTAGGATGTGGTGCACGGTCTCTAATGCTAATTCTCAACTTCAACACATCTTTAACATTGGGTGAGACTCTTGAACTAGAGTACCCAAAATATATAATATCTTGTTTCACATCATTGGTTATCTTCTTATCAAATGTGGAAGTATCCCACCAAAAAGCACATGTATCATTTTGAAGAGGATCATCAATTCTCTCTTGTCTAGTAAGTACTCTTCTTAAAGAAGTGTGATTTAGGTTCAAGACAATATGAGTTTTTCTCATATATCTACCCTTTCTCAAATGATGACTTACCAAATAGGTTGTAATAACCCTTCAAGCAGCTCTCTTATCCTTCTCCCTACTATTTTTCCTAATGCTATTTAGAGCATTGAATATATTCTTCAAAATAACGACATTTCTTTCAATTTTTTTATTGACACAAATCTTCATTTTGGAGAGCACAGGTCTCATCTTTTGTAACTTTAATACATTCATAAAAAAATGACATTACTCCACCACTATTTTGTTGCCAAAAAACATCTTATATAGTCTTGAATCCCTTAATTGAATGGTTCTTTGTGATTTTTTTCCTTCCAAATTACTAATAATTGTTTCATCAATTTCAATTAACCATTTTGGTGTTCTAGGATCTTCATTTTGGTTATAATTAGGAGATATTTAATGTCGCTGTGCATTTTCATTTTTGAAATGGTCAATCATAGCATTCATATTATGAACTGATAAATTTTCATTCTCCAAATTTTCAATTCGGGCATTGTCATTATCAATTGATACTCTATAATTTCACCTTTGATCAATACATTGTAAACTTGATTGACATTTACTAGTGTAATTAATTAATTATTATTACAATTAAGTTTACTTAGGTTAAATGCATTATCATATAGACACCAAGGAGTATGCGTAGTCATATGAGTTGTGTTGTTGAGAATACATGAGTTTGCATATTCATCTGAGTTGTCATGTAAAAAATATAGTTGTTTGCACTCCAATTGAGCATATGGTGTCTACAACATCTCTTTACAAGATACAACTATGTAGGATTATCCTCTCATCATTACACAAACTCTTGTGCTCAATGGAGGATAATCCACTCTTGGTGGACATGTGCTTAGTTGTGAGGCTTACCACTTTGCTGACTCTTAGTCATTCTAGATGCCTTTATATACATGCACTTCTAGTGTGTATTCATATGATATTCATTCTCATTATTTTTATTATGATCATCCATTATTGGTCCATATTGTGCTAGTGGTTGAGCTTCTCGATCTTGGCATCATTTTTCCCCAAGGAAGATTCTTACATGGTATTAGAGCAATAGGAGATTTCTTCACATAGCCATTGGATACCATTTTTGCTTCACCTCTTAGAGGGCTACAATTTAGATCCTGAGTATCTAAACTTATTGAGAGCATCTAGAGCCAAAGTGGACCTTACCATTGCATCTAGAGGATCAATTCAACAAATTTTGACTATAAATTTGCCTACCCTAGGCCATAGTCAAATTTGAGGCAATTTTTTTTTGCAAATTAGAACCCCAAGGCTTGATTTGAGAAATTGGTATGATCTCTTTAGATCTGTGCATATAATTTTTCAGATTTGTACATTTTCATTTGCATCTCCTTTCAGATCTATAAATTTTTTTTTCAGATTTGCATTATTTTATTTTTGAAATTCCATCAATTTTTTTTTGCCATCTAGCTAGTAGGAGAGAAATTTTATTATAGGAAGGCTAGGCAATCAAACCCTAGCCACCTATGGTTTGATATTCTATAACTGCAATTGGCATATTCCACCATTGACATATTCCAACACAACTAGCTTACACATCCACCACAATTGGCATTCAATGTGGTTTGCAAGTTATTTCATTCATTGTTGACTACAAATTTTAAACAAACAAAACTTCACCACATGGTGCATGTGGGATTAAATTCCCATACCCACTGTTGGCGATTTGCACACTCAAACCACCATTGACAACTTCCTCTACCGATCTAATGCTGCTGGCCAACAAACCCCTCTAGCACTGTTGGAAGCTCCTCCTTTGTTACTTTCTACTCTTGTTCATGACCACAACATTATTGGCTGACCGCTTGCTAACACCACATCGTCCATCAAATGGTGACAACTCGGTAGCCATGCAGTGCCACATCAGCCTCTGTAATGCCCACACCAAAGAGCCACGTTAGCTACCACATCAATTTGACATGGAAATGCCAAGTTAGTGCCCTTGAAATGTCATCAGACACGTCAGCTATATGGATCTACCATGTTAGTAATATGTCATCTGACCGTACTACCACGTCAGCCGACCAAGCCTTATCATCCATACACGAGCTTAAAATTGATGATCATTTGATCATCACAAGTAGGAAAAATTACACTACCATGATGGCCATTTGGATGTCAATTTTAATACAGTATTTTCCTTCCATCATTAAGGCAGAACCCTCACCATATGTAGTTTTTATTTGAAAGTCCAACTTTGGGAGGCCATATCTCACTCATCCTAACTCTAAATTAGGTATAATTTATTTTTGATTTGGGCTAGAATTTCTTGAATTTTTTTATTAGTATTATTATTTTCTAGTTTTGGTGCATGGATTTGTCAGAAAAATCTATTTTTGGTGACTATAACTATCCAATTCTACATTTTGCAACTTCAAATGCTCCATACGGGCTCATCTAGACACATATTTAGGTTCCACTTTTTTTGAAGGTGTATAATTTTTTGTTTACTTTTCAAATCTGCAATTAGATATAGGCTTGTGTGGATAGAAATACCACTTTCAAAAATAGGTCCTTTTTTGTATTGTACTACTTTGATCAAACTTCAAAATTGTTGTATATCTAAACTACATTACTAAGTACCAGATTTGAACTCCAAGAGGAGGTTGTAAATAGAAAAATTAGAAGTCCACTTTTATCCATTTTGACAAGTGGCCTATTGTAATTACACTAAGTGTAAAGTTCCTAAAGCATTCATTTTGGGGGGGTTTTTTGATTGAGTGAAGGGGGGGTGTGTCTTGTGTTCTTGTGTCTCCTTGATATTATGCTCTTTCTTTTGCATTATGGTTTCTTTTTCTAAGTTAACACCATATAATTATGCTACTTGGAAAGAAACGGTAAATGAACCATTAGTTCAAAAAGGTTTACTATGTTATGTAACTGGTGTAGCAAAGAAACCTGATGATGATGCTTATGAGTCTCATAAAGAAGACTAGGCAAAAAAACAAGAAATGGCCTTAGGAACCTTGTTAAAGAATATCTTAGATCTTGTCAAATATCACATCACAAATATTAACAATCCAATAGAAGTTTGGGATAAACTTGAAGCATTGTATGGGATAGTAGATGAAGATATGGACTACACCATTCAGGAAAATCTTCTCAAATTGGATCCTAGGAATTTTGACACCATCAAAGATTATCTTGCCCAAGGGTATGTGCAGGATCATGGTGTGCCAAAAAGTGGCGATGTGAAAAAAAAAGAGTTTGAAGACGCCTAAAAGCACTTCAAAATCCGCTCTAACTTTTTTTTACCTATCCAAGAACCAAACCTGGAAGGTTAAGCCGAGCCTTATCGGATATCCGATATCATATCAGATATTCGATTTTAAATCCAATATCCGACTAATAATTAAAATCATATAATAGTATGATATATTATTTAATATTATTATTATTGATATAAAATAATAATAATATTATTAAATAATATATCATACTATTATATTATAATAATAATATTATTATAATAATTATTATACTATAATATAATAATATTATTATAATTATTATTATACTATAATATAATAATAATATTATAATAATAATTATTATACTATAATATAATAATAATATTATTATTATATTATAATCGTATAATATTATACTATAATAATAATATTATAATAACATATTATATTATAATAATATAATATAATATTTCATATATTATAATATATAGTAATGTAATATAATATATATATATAATATAATATAATAATAAAATGTAACATCTTATAATATAATATATAATAAAAAAGTATAATATATGTCATCATTTAATGGGTCAAAGAGGGTCATAGGGTGACCTATGACCCCCTTTGACCCATATTACTCATTCAAATATGTCCCTTGGGGTCCAAGGACCCCTAGGGACATATGTCATCGTTTAATGGGTCAAAGAGGGTCATAGGTCACCCTATGACCCCCTTTGACCCATAATACCCATTCGAATATGACCCTATGGGTCCTAGGACCCCTAGAGACATATGTCATTGTTTAATGGGTCAAAGGGGGTCATAGGCCACCCTATGACCCCCTTTGACCCATATTACCCACTCGAATATGTCCCTAGGGGTCCTAGGACCCCTAGCGACATATCTTGTCATTTAATGGGTCAAAGAGGGTCATAGGTCACCCTATGACCCCCTTTGACCTATATTACCTATTCGAATATGTCCCTAGGGGTCCTAGGACCCCTAGAGACATATATCATCGTTTAATGGGTCAAAGAGGGTCATAGGTCACCCTATGACCCCCTTTGACCCATATTACCCATTCGAATATGTCCCTAGGGGTCCTAAGACCCCTAGAGACATATATCGTCGTTTAATAGGTCAAGAGGGTCATAGGTCACCCTATGACCCCCTTTGACCCATATGTACGATTCGAATATGTCCCTAGGGGTCCTAGGACCCCTAGAGACATATGTCATCATTTAAAGGGTCAAAGAGGGTCATAGGTTACCCTATGAACCCAATTTGACCCATATTACCCATTCGAATATGTCCCTAGGGGTCCTAGGACCCCTAGGAACATATGTCGTTGTTTAATGCATCAAAGGGGGTCATAGGGTGACCTATGACCACCTTTGACTCATATGAACGATTCAAATATGTCCCTAGGGGTCTTAGGACCCCTAGGGACATCTGTTGTCATTTAATGGGTCAAAGGGGGTCATAGGTCACCCTATGACCCCCTTTGACCCATATGAACGATTGGAATATGTCCCTAGGGTCCTAGGACCCCTAGGGACATATGTTGTCGTTTAATGGGTCAAAGAGGGTCATAGGTCACCCTATGACCCCCTTTGACCCATAATACCCATTCGAATATGTCCCTAGGGGTCCTAGGACCCCTAGAGACATATGTCATCATTTAATGGGTCAAAGGGGGTCATAGGTCACCCTATGACCCCCTTTGACCCATATGTACGATTCGAATATGTCCCTAGGGGTCCTAGGACCCCTAGGGACATATGTCATCGTTTAATGGGTCAAAGAGGGTCATAGGTTACCCTATGACCCCCTTTGACCCATATGAACGATTCGAATATGTCCCTAGGAGTCCGAGGACCCCTAGGGACATATGTCGTCGTTTAATGGGTCAAAGAGGGTCATAGGTCACCCTATGACCCTCTTTGACCCATATGAACGATTTGAATATGTCTTTAGGGGTCTAAGGAGCCCTAGGGACATATGTCGTCGTTTAATGGGTCAAAGAGGGTCATAGGTTACCCTATGACCCCATTAGACCCATATTACCCATTCGAATATGTCCCTAGGGGGGACATATGTCATCGTTTAATGGGTCAAAGCGGGTCATATGTCACCCTATGACCCCCTTTGACCCATATGAACAATTTGAATATGTCCCTATGGGTCCAAAGATCCCTAGAGAAATATGTCGTCGTTTAATGAGTCAGAGAGAGTCATAGGTCACCCTATGACCCCCTTTGACCCATATTACCCATTCGAATATGTCCCTAGGGGTTCTAGGACCCCTAGAGACATATATCATCGTTTAATGGGTCAAAGAGGGTCATAGGTCACACTATGACCCCCTTTGACCCATATGAACGATTGAAATATGGGACCCCTAGGGACATATGTTGTCGTTTAATGGGTCAAAGAGGGTCATAGGTCACCCTATGATCCCCTTTGACCCAAATGAACGATTGGAATATGTCCCTAGGGTCCTAGGACCCCTTGGGACATATGTCATTGTTTAATGGGTCAAAGAGGGTCATAGGTCACCCTATGACCCCGTTTGACCCATATTACCCATTCGAATATGTACCTTGGGGTTCGAGGACCCCTAGGGACATATGTCATCGTTTAATGGGTCAAAGAGGGTCATAGGTCACACTATGACCCCCTTTGACCCATATTACCCATTCGAATATGTCTCTAGTGGTCCTAGAGACATATATCGTCGTTTAATGGGTCAAGAGGGTCATAGGTCACCTTATGACCCCCTTTGACCCATATGAACGACTCCAATATGTCCCTAGGGGTCCTAGGACCCCTAAAGACATATGTCATCATTTAATGGGTCAAAGAGGGTCATAGGTTACCCTATGAACCCAATTTGACCCATATTACCCATTCGAATATGTCCCTAGGGGTCCTAGGACCCCTAGGAACATATGTCGTTGTTTAATGCATCAAAGGGGGTCATAGGGTGACCTATGACCACCTTTGACTCATATGAACGATTCAAATATGTCCCTAGGGGTCTTAGGACCCCTAGGGACATCTGTTGTCATTTAATGGGTCAAAGGGGGTCATAGGTCACCCTATGACCCCCTTTGACCCATATGAACGATTGGAATATGTCCCTAGGGTCCTAGGACCCCTAGGGACATATGTTGTCGTTTAATGGGTCAAAGAGGGTCATAGGTCACCCTATGACCCCCTTTGACCCATAATACCCATTCGAATATGTCCCTAGGGGTCCTAGGACCCCTAGAGACATATGTCATCATTTAATGGGTCAAAGGGGGTCATAGGTCACCCTATGACCCCCTTTGACCCATATGTACGATTCGAATATGTCCCTAGGGGTCCTAGGACCCCTAGGGACATATGTCATCGTTTAATGGGTCAAAGAGGGTCATAGGTTACCCTATGACCCCCTTTGACCCATATGAACGATTCGAATATGTCCCTAGGAGTCCGAGGACCCCTAGGGACATATGTCGTCGTTTAATGGGTCAAAGAGGGTCATAGGTCACCCTATGACCCTCTTTGACCCATATGAACGATTTGAATATGTCTTTAGGGGTCTAAGGAGCCCTAGGGACATATGTCATCGTTTAATGGGTCAAAGAGGGTCATAGGTTACCCTATGACCCCATTAGACCCATATTACCCATTCGAATATGTCCCTAGGGGGGACATATGTCATCGTTTAATGGGTCAAAGTGGGTCATATGTCACCCTATGACCCCCTTTGACCCATATGAACAATTTGAATATGTCCCTATGGGTCCAAAGATCCCTAGAGAAATATGTCGTCGTTTAATGAGTCAGAGAGAGTCATAGGTCACCCTATGACCCCCTTTGACCCATATTACCCATTCGAATATGTCCCTAGGGGTTCTAGGACCCCTAGAGACATATATCATCGTTTAATGGGTCAAAGAGGGTCATAGGTCACACTATGACCCCCTTTGACCCATATGAACGATTGAAATATGGGACCCCTAGGGACATATGTTGTCGTTTAATGGGTCAAAGAGGGTCATAGGTCACCCTATGATCCCCTTTGACCCAAATGAACGATTGGAATATGTCCCTAGGGTCCTAGGACCCCTTGGGACATATGTCATTGTTTAATGGGTCAAAGAGGGTCATAGGTCACCCTATGACCCTGTTTGACCCATATTACCCATTCGAATATGTACCTTGGGGTTCGAGGACCCCTAGGGACATATGTCATCGTTTAATGGGTCAAAGAGGGTCATAGGTCACACTATGACCCCCTTTGACCCATATTACCCATTCGAATATGTCTCTAGTGGTCCTAGAGACATATATCGTCGTTTAATGGGTCAAGAGGGTCATAGGTCACCTTATGACCCCCTTTGACCCATATGAACGACTCCAATATGTCCCTAGGGGTCCTAGGACCCCTAAAGACATATGTCATCATTTAATGGGTCAAAGAGGATCATAGGTTACCCTATGACCCCATTTGACCCATATTACCCATTCGAATATGTCCCTAGGGGTCTTAGGACCCTTAGGGACATATGTCGTCGTTTAATGGGTCAAAGAGGGTCACAGGTCACCCTATGACCCCCTTTGACCCATATTACCCATTCGAATATGTCCCTAGGGGTCTGAGGACCCCCTAGAGACATATATCATCGTTTAATGGGTCAAGAGGGTCATAGGTCACCCTATGACCCCCTTTGACCCATATGAACGATTCGAATATGTCCCTAGGGGTCCTAAGACCCCTAGAGACATATGTCATCATTTAATGGGTGAAAGAGGGTCATAAGTCACCCTATGACCCCATTTGACCCATACTACCCATTCAAATATGTCCCTAGGGGTCCACATATTTGAATCGTTCATATGAGTCAAAGGGGGTCATAGGGTGACCTATGACCCCCTTTGATCCATATGAACCATTCGAATATGTCCCTAGGGTCCTAGGACCCCTGGGGACATATGTCGTCGTTTAATGGGTCAAAAGGGGTCATAGGTCACCCTATGACCCCCTTTGACTCATATGAACCATTCAAATATGTTCCTAGGGTCCTACGACCCCTAAGGACATATGTCGTCGTTTAATGGGTCAAAGGGGGTCATAGGTCTCCCTATGACCCTCTTTGACTCATATGAACGATTCAAATATGTCCCTAAGGGTCCTAGGACCCCTAGGGACATATGTCATCGTTTAATGGATCAAAGGAGGTCATAGGTCACCCTATGACCCCCTTTGACCCATATGAACCATTCGAATATGTCCCTAGGGTCCTAGGACCCCTAGGGACATATGTCTTCGTTTAATGGGTCAAAGAGGGTCATAGGTCACCCTATGACCCCCCTTTGACCCATATTACCCATTCGAATATGTCCCTAGGGGTCCTAGGACCCCTAGGGACATATGTCATCGTTTAATGGGTCAAAGAGGGTCATAGGGTGACCTATGACCCCCTTTGACCCATATTACCCATTCGAATATGTCCCTAGGGGTCCTAGGACCCCTAGAGACATATATCGTTATTTAATGGGTCTAGAGGGTCATAGGTCACCCTATGACCCCCTTTGACCCATATGAATGATTCCAATATGTTCCTAAGGTTCCTAGGACCGCTAGAGACATTTGTCATCATTTAATGGGTCAAAGAGGGTCATAGGTTACCCTATGACCCCATTTGACCCATATTACCCATTCGAATATGTCCCTAGGGGTCCTAGGACCCATAGGGACATATGTCATCGTTTAATGGGTCAAAGGGTGAAATGTCCCTTTTCTAATTTGATATGGTATTTCACACCTTTAATCAGATTTTCAAAAATCAAACAACTGCTATCACAAAGATCCACCAAATTTCTCAAGAAACCCCAAATCGGGTATGTTGAAAATAGTGCTAAAAGCTTCACAACTTCACAAATTATTAATGAATCTGAAAATGGAAATTTTTACAGAACTTTCAGCAGCATAACAGCCTACAAATTGACATTTCCAGATCCGTATAGCCTTTACACAATAGCTTGAAAATGTAGGACCAAAACTATGCTCATCGGGCTCCCGAAATAGCACAAAATATGCCCGGAAACACCACAAGAACACTAATAATCTATCTCAGAAGTTTAATCATGTCCCAATATATATATTTAGATCTATTTTAACAGCTTAAAGTATAAAATACAGCAGCAACCAAAACTGATATGAAATACTCAACCGGAAACACCAAACTCTTACAAAAATACACCCGAAAACTCACAAATCTGCACTGTTCAGCACAAAGGCAAACTCTGTATGAGCATGCACATGGAATGGCTTCAAACTCCCATCCTTAGCCTTCCTAAAAACCTGCAAACTCCCGTTCTTGGGTCTCCCTGGAAACCTGCAAACTCCCGTTCTTGGGTCTCCTTCTCCACAGGTTTGGCAGCCTCTGAAGAATAACAAAGAATGAGTGAAAATCAAGTCTGGAATCCCCCCCAAAATGCCTCCAAACCTCTTTAAAAAGGGAATAACTGTAAATCACGTCCAAGAGAGGTTAATGAAACATATTTTAATAATAATTATCATTTATTAGTCCAACGGTTTCCAAAGATTAACTCCCTTTTTCCGAAACTTCACTTTCTTGGGCCTGCCTGTCTTAGCAAAGATTATTATTTTTTTATTATTTGAAAAGGGGACATGACAAGTCCTCCCCTCCCAAACATTGCTTGTCCTCGAGTAATGGCTGAACAATAAACCAATCAATCCTCCTGGATCTCAAATGTAGTCATGAACTATACTACTACCAATTAACACAGACTCCTGCAAGATCCTCTACAATATGACCAAGAGGAATCCATAATCAAACTGGCAATTATAGCTCAACCAAACTCCAAAATCACCATTACCACAGTAAAAAACCCATGAGACACAAACTCTTAGAATATCAAAACCCAAGTAAAGTGGACTACCAACATAGTAAATACCATCAATGCATTCCACTGGCCTATATGGAATGTACAATCCAACTCTGCAACAATGGTGAATGCTCTCAAATGAAACTATACCAAGTATGGAGAATCCACACACTGTACAACTCTTGCAGTCAACACAACTCTGTAGATCATTGGCCACTGTCTCATAACCATAACTCCCATGCACCCCTGATGGTGAAAAGCCATCACAAGATAAACAACAAGAAATGGAACCCAAACCAAATTTTCCTGCCATCAACTCCTCAGCATAAGGATCAATTGTTAACTGATGTACATACCCTGCAATATAATGTTGATTAAAAAACCAACCTCAGTCAATAGCTCACCATGAACAAGTGATACAACCCACTGTGACTGATCACTAGCTAAGTCAGGAGATGTCATAGCCAAAGGAGTAGAATCAATAACAACACTTGCTGAAGCATCACTCCAAAACTCCTGCTCTAAGTCATGTATTATCAAGCTATCAACTACAAAACCTGTCGCCATGTCGTGCCTATCACAACTCTCATCTCGAGGCATCAAACTATTCCATAACTGATGATAAGCACTAGGAACCAAAGTACATCTCTATATCATAATCTCATCAACATGGTCATCAAAGGTAAATTGATGAGCGTACCTCACAGTGTAATGCCGATAGAATGCGCCAATCTCAGTCAGTGGCTCAGACTGTAATCTAGATGAAACTAACTGCAATTGATCAACCATGTTGGAACTGACTACTACCTCCAAAGATATCACCAAGGGAGTAGTATTACTAGCAGGAACCATGCCAACTGTCGACTCACCAACATCACACATGACCTTTGATACATCTCTAGTCTCTGTGCCTTTAGTACTAGAGGCCACCACCCTGTCAGGCATACAATAATCTGCTACAATACCCAACTCAACTAAACTTGACTCTAGTGGGAATGAACCTGATATGCCAATGTTAGTATCAAGGATGGATGCATCCCCATCTCCACTGTCTTTGACAATCTCAGCCATGGACATCCTCGACTCACCAAACACCATAGCTTGTGACTGTATAGAATCAGATAAAGACTGTAGTCGCTCTAACTCCATGGTCACCTTAGCCAAATGAAATTGTGACTCCTTGAAAGCCAACTGTGTACTCTCAAGAATCTCAAAAATCACCTCAAGCTGCTCAGTAAGCTCACTCACCTCATCTTCCTTGGCCAACAATGCATCATATGCTGTACTACCCCACTTCATAAGATAATCTCTGTCAGCTACCAACTGCATATAATTCTGTCTCAAAATCCGAATAGCCTCCCATAAAGAGTGGATCTCTGTCAAGGAAAGATAACTTCCTTCCTGCTCATCACTAGTAGGAGAACCCCATCCATAAACTGCTAATAACTGACGAGCAGCATCAAAATGTTGGCAAGTGATAGCAATGTCTCGGTCACTAACTCTCAACTGATTAGACACATGATGGCATTGGCTTGAC
Source organism: Cupressus sempervirens (assembly GCA_028749045.1). Classification (NCBI taxonomy): domain Eukaryota; kingdom Viridiplantae; phylum Streptophyta; class Pinopsida; order Cupressales; family Cupressaceae; genus Cupressus; species Cupressus sempervirens. The sequence goes on along the minus strand of CM053792.1, from coordinate 656,644,801 downwards.
TGTCTCCTACAAACCTCCTTTGATGCACTGTCTAAAGGAGTATCCTCAAAGTTACTAGTCTCTAGAGTATTACCATCCATGTCCCGTGAATCAACTCTAAAGCTCATATCAACATAGAGAGTATCAAAAACTGTAGCACTGCTGTCCAACTCCTCTGTACCCAAAGAAACTAAGTCTTCAAAATTGCCCACTACATCCTCCTGGATGTCATCAATGCCAATATGATCCTGGGACTCATCTGTACACATTGCCAAATATGAAAGATCATCAACACATTCCAGCAAGTATGGTCGACTGGATATATGAACAAAGCCCAACACCGGTGTATAAAAACTAATACCAACATCAGACAAGATACTGGCACAAGAAAAGACAACACCGTGTAATCTGCTAATCAAATCCATGATAGCACCCAAACAAACACTGCTACCAAAAAGTGTTAAAGATCTCCAGTCAACTGAATCCCAAATGCCAATATAACAATCTCGAGTCCATATTTGTAAACTAGAATCAACTGGTAACTCAAGCAAACTCCTCACCTGAGTAATATGACCAATACCAACTAACTCCACATACTTGTCATGATGAGATAATGAAATCACAATACTATCTATGTTCACCTTCAGCTGGTTGGACAAATCATGTGAAGTACTACCAGCCTCAACCTCATGTGATGAAGCATCTAACTGTGCCTGGTACTCTTTCTCAGCAAAGTCATGAATGCTCAATGTCTGCTCATCTCTACCAGGTATCTCACCATCCTGCACAACAACATCCTCATAATCATCATCTGAACCCACTACACTGTAGTCACTGCCTGTTGTAACTATACCATCCTGAATACCTGTGGCATCACCCTTTGACAACCTGTAAACAATTGTCTCAATTTGAGTATCAAGTTGACCGTTACTATCAATCTGTGTAATATCCTTTCCCACCACCTCCTGTGGCAGAGTAGAATCTGAGACCTCTACCTGGCTATCAGGTAGTTTCTCAAACTCCTCATGCAAGTTCTTGGAAATTGTGTCATCTGTCCTGTGAGAAAATCTGCCAAATAGAAATCCAGTCAACTTATCCACCTTAGCTGGGTCAGATAACATGTCATTTATACAGTGGTGCTCAACCAACTATTTAGACATGTCATGGCTTATTTTCATAAGTTTATCTCGAATGTCTAAATAACCATCCTTTCTACTATTTTGACTCTGGCTATCAATTGTCCAAGATCGTTCCCTCTGAGACTCTGTACTATACCTGTCCATTCTGGATAAAATAGAGTGTAACCCCAATAGGATATAACTTCTTCAAACACCAAGAACTAACATGCAAATGATTAGAAGTAGCATGCAACCATAGATTTGGACATGCAACTGATTAGAAGCAACATGCAACCACCAAATTATGACATGCAAGATCTGGGTAGTTGTCAAAACTGACATGCAAACTTCTACAACCACCAAATTCACCAAGAACTAACATGAAAATGATTAGAAGTAGCATGCAACCATAAATTTTGACATGCATCTGATTAGAAGCAACATGCAATCATAAATTATGACATGCAAGATTTGGGTAGTTCTCAAAACTGAAATGCAAGATCTGGGTAGTTGTCAAAACTGACCTGCAAACTTCTACAAACCCTCAGGCTGGCAAGATCATGGCTCTGATACCACTGAAATGTCCCTTTTCTGATTTGATATGGTATTTCACACCTTTAATCAGATTTTCAAAAATCAAACAACTGCTATCACAAAGATCCACCAAATTTCTCAAGAAACCCCAAATCGGGTATGTTGAAAATAGTGCTAAAAGCTTCACAACTTCACAAATTATTAATGAATCTGAAAATGGAAATTTTTACAGAACTTTCAGCAACATAACAGCCTACAAATTGACATTTCCAGATCCGTATAGCCTTTACACAATAGCTTGAAAATGTAGGACCAAAACTATGCTCATCGGGCTCCCAAAATAGCACAAAATATGCTCGGAAACACCACAAGAACACTAATAATCTATCTCAAAAGTTTAATCACGTCCCAATATATATATTCAGATCTATTTTAACAGCTTAAAGTATAAAATACAGCAGCAACCAAAACTGATATGAAATACTCAACCGGAAACACCAAACTCTTACAAAAATACACCCGGAAACTCACAAATCTGCACTGTTCAGCACAAAGGCAAACTCTGTATGAGCATGCACATGGAATGGCTTCAAACTCCCATCCTTAGCCTTCCTAGAAACCTGCAAACTCCCGTTCTTGGGTCTCCCTGTAAACCTGCAAACTCCCGTTCTTGGGTCTCCTCCACAGGTTTGGCAGCCTCTGAAGAATAACAAAGAATGAGTGAAAATCAAGTTTGGAATCCCCCCCAAAATGCCTCCAAACCTCTTTAAAAAGGGAATAACTGTAACTCACGTCCAAGAGAGGTTAATGAAACATATTTTAATAATAATTATCATTTATTAGTCCAACAGTTTCCAAAGATTAACTCCCTTTTTCCGAAACTTCACTTTCTTGGGCCTGCCTGTCTTAGCAAAGATTATTATTTTTTTATTATTTGAAAAGGGGACATGAAAAAGGGGGTCATAGGTCACCCTACGACCCCCTTTGACTCATATGAACGATTCAAATATGTCCTTAGGGGTCCTAGGACCCCTAGGGACATATGTCGTCATTTAATGAGTCAAAGGGGGTCATAGGTCACCTTATGACCCCCTTTAACCCATATGAATGATTCGAATATGTCCCTAGGGTCCTAGGACCCCTAGGGACATATGTCATCGTTTAATGGGTCAAAGAGGGTCATAGGTCACCCTATGACCCCCTTTGACCCATATTACCCATTCGAATATGTCCCTTGGGGTCAGAGGACCCCTAGGGACATATGTCGTCGTTTAATGGGTCAAAGAGGGTCATAGGTCACCCTATGACCCCCTTTGACTCATATTACCTATTCAAATATGTCCCTAGGGGTCCTAGGACCCCTAGAGACATATATCATCGTTTAATGGGTCAAGAGGGTCATAGGTCACCCTATGACCCCCTTTGACCCATATGAACGATTCGAATATGTCCCTAGGGGTCCTAAGACCTCTAGAGACATATGTCATCGTTTAATGGGTCAAAGACCTATGACCCAATTTGACCCAAATTACCCATTTGAATATGTCCCTAGGGGTCCTAGGACCCCTAGGGACATATGTCGTCGTTTAATGGGTCAAAGGGGGTCATAAGTCCCCCTATGACCCCCTTTGACCCATATGAACAATTCGAATATGTCCCTAGGGTCCTAGGACCCCTAGGGACATATGTCATCGTTTAATGGATCAAAGTGGACCCATATTACCCATTCGAATATGTCTCTTGGGGTCTAAGGACCTCTAGGGACATATGTCGTCATTTAGTAGGTCAAAGAGGGTCATAGGTCACCCTATGACCCCCTTTGACCCATAATACCCATTCGAATATGTCCCTAGGGGTCCTAGGACCCCTAGAGACATATGTCGTCATTTAATGGGTCAAAGGGGGTCATAGGTCACCCTATGACCGTGTTTGACCCATATGTACGATTTGAATATGTCCCTAGGGGTCCTAGGACCCCTAGGGACATATGTCATCGTTTAATGGGTCAAAGAGGGTCATAGGTCACCCTATGGCCCCCTTTGACCCATATGAACAATTCGAATATGTCCCTAGGGGTCCTCAGACCCCTAAGGACATATGTCGTCGTTTAATGGGTCAAAGAGGGTCATAGGTCACCCTATGACCCTCTTTGACCGATATGAACGATTCGAATATGTCCCTAGGTGTCTGAGGACCCCTAGGGACATATGTCATCATTTAATGAGTCAAAGAGGGTCATAGGTTACCCTATGACCCCATTTGACCCATATTACCCATTCGAATATGTCCCTAAGGGTCCCAGGACCCCTAGGGATATATGTCGTCGTTTAATGGGTCAAAGGGGGTCATAAGTCACCCTATGACCCCCTTTGACCCATATGAACAATTCGAATATGTCCCTAAGGGTCCAAGGACCCCTAGAGAATTATGTCGTCGTTTAATGAGTCAGAGAGGGTCATAGGTCACCTTATGACCCCCTTTGACCCATATTACCCATTCGAATATGTCCCTAGGGGTCCTAGGACCCCTAAAGACATATATCGTCATTTAATTGGTCAAAGAGGGTCATAGGTCACCCTATGACCCCCTTTGACCCATATGAACGATTGGAATATGTCCCTAGGGGTCCTAGGACCCCTAGGGACATATGTCATCGTTTAATGGGTCAAAGAGGGTCATAGGTCACCCTATGACCCCCTTTGACCCATATTACCCATTCGAATATGTCCCTAGAGGTCCTAGGATCCCTAGGGACATATGTCATCGTTTAATGGGTCAAAGGGGGTCATAGGTCACCCTGTGATCCCCTTTGACCCATATGAATGATTTGACTATGTCCCTGGGGTTCCTAGGACCCCTAGGGACATATATTGTCATTTAATGGGTCAAAGAGGGTCATAGGTCACCCTATGACCCCCTTTGACCCATAATACCCATTTGAATATGTCCCTAGGGGTCCTAGGACCCCTAGAGACATATGTCGTCGTTTAATGGGTCAAAGAGGGTCATAGGTCACCCTATGACCCCCTTTGACCGATATGAATGATTCGGCTATGTCCCTTGGGGTCCTAGGGACATATGTCGTCATTTAATGGGGGAAAGGGACTCCCTTTGACCCATTAAAGGACGACATATGTCCCTAGGGGTCCTAGGACCCCTAGAGACATATATCGTCGTTTAATGGGTCAAAGAGGGTTATAGGTCACCCTATGACCCCCTTTGACTCTTATATATTAATAATATACATATTAATAATATACATATATATTAATAATATACATATTAATATAATTATATATATATATATATATACATATACATATTACATTATTATATTTAATGAAAATATTACGTTATTATATAAATATATTAATAACATACATATTAATATAATAATATTTATAATATATATTATATTTAATAAAAATATTACGTTGTTATATAAATATTATATTATTATACATATTAATATAATAATATATAGTACGTATTTTATATATATAAATTACGTTATTATATTTAGTAAAAATAATAATAATATATATTATATTTATAGATTGTAATAAGATTAACATAAGATATTATTATATATTACTAGATTATATCTTGTATGTTTACATTATGTTATTATATATATATAATATATTAAAATATGCCTTTACATATTAATATAATTGAAATAATTTAAAAATAAAAAATTAGAACGTTTAAATCGAATTTCCCTCCAAAATTTGACTACCGAGCCATATCGGATATCCGATGTCAAATCGGATATCCGATCAGGCTTGGTATTTACCAAGCCTACCCGATTAACCCCAAAGATGTGTTTATAGAGAGTTTTAGTGATACTCAGACTTCGGGTAGCCGTCTGACAATGTTATTTTGATCGAAATTGAATGAAACGAAATGAGTTTTTTAATATCGCTCTCTAGATTCCATCAATATAATTTTTGTCAAATTCTGAGTTCGATAAGTATTTATTAGTTAATTATCAATGAAGATTATTGTAAAGTACTGATTGACATACTGAATGAAAAATAGCTATAACTTTCAAATGGTATAACATTTTTTAAATCTAAAAGTTGCGTCACATTCTATACTTCGCCTAGTATAAGAAAAAAACAAAAAAAGAAAAATTTGATCAAATTTTCTATTAGTTAGGGTGGTCAGACACGAGACTTTTTTTAATCCGAAAAATTTTTGGTAGAAAATTCATATTTAATTATTTATTTGGAATAAAAATATCAAAAAATATGCATCACATCCGGTCATGAGTCTAGTTTTCATATCTATAATTATATTAAAAAAATATTATGATTTTATTTTGATTAAGGTGGTCAGACATACACCTACTTTTTATTTTCGCCTTGAAATTTTCTTAGTACTGCATTAAAATTCAAACTTTTGACCAATCAATTATTTTTTTCTCCTAATAAGGCCTAGTAGTTTAGAAACTACATTCAATTTTCTACAAATTATTTTCTTACAACTTTTTGATATAAAGTCCATAACTACTTCAAAATTATGTGTCAAGTTGACATAAATCTGATTTGCTAATTTTTCACTGCCACTTAAGGCCATAGTTTGGTACACCATGATCTTGCACATACCCCCAAGTAGACATGTATATGGCACAACTTAAGGATTATGGTGAACCCATCAAGGATGGAAAGTTGATCAAACATATGATGACTCATCTTCCTCCTGAATATGCCACTTTTTTTTCAAGTTATAATACTCACAAGTTAAAAATGGGAAGTGCCTTCACTAAGCCTTCATTCATGTCATTTTTAGGAATGCTGGTCTTAGAACATGAAAATCTAGTGAGTATGAGAATTCTCCAGTCTTCCAAGACCAAAGCCTTGGTAGCTAATCAAGGGAATCAAGGTGGTAAAAATTTCAACAAGAAGAAAAAGAAGTGGAAGGCTAAGCCACAAGATGACACACAAAAATCTTCCTCTACATGTAAATCTTCCTCCACACAACAATCTTCCTCACAACAAGGCAAGTCTTTTTCCAAAATAATAAGAAGGGGAACAACTTCAACAAAAGGGAGAAGAAAAATGGTGCCTGTTGTAAGAAGAATGGTCATGATGAACATGAGTGTAATGATAAGTAAATTGATGAGTTGCTAAAAATAATGAGGAAACATAAAATTGATGTGTGAAATGCTTATAAGGATAAGGGATCTTCATCCACTTCAAAAGGTAAGGGACAAGCTTTAGTAGCAAGTACAAACAATTCTTAGGAATTGTTCTTCATTTAGGAGCTACACATCTTATGGGTGCTTCAAGGGAGCATTTTTCCTCTTTGAAACCATCACATATACCTTACATATATGTGGGAAATTACACACAAGTGGAAGTTGAAGGAAAAGGGAATGTTGAATTAGACAATGGAGTCTTCAAGGATGTTCTTAATGTTCCCAACCTTAGCACCAACCTCCTTTCAATCTACCAAATAACGCACTATGGATGTGGCAAAAAGGTGGAGTTCCTTCCTGATTGAGTTATGATGAAAAATCTAAAGGATGATTCTATGGTTTCAATTGGAAAGGCTAATCATGATACAATACTTTATTCATTTTCTCATTTTGTGTCTAAGTCCACTTCCCTTGCCTTGTTGATCCACTCAAATTCACAAAGTAAACTATGACGTGAGAGGTTCAGACATCTCAATTACCACTACCTTCAGAAACTTAGCAACAAGGATATGGTCATAGGTCTACCTCAAGTCATGTATTCAGAGGGTGTATGTATAGGTTGTGAAGCAGGCAAGCATACCAAAGATAAGTTTGACAATAGGAAGTCTTGGAGAGCTACTATTGTTCTTGAATTGGTTCATAGTGATGCAGCTGGCCCATTTCTAGTACCATCATTTGGAAAGGCTTGCTATGTTCTCACCTTCATTGATGACTTTTCATGCTACACTCGGGTCTTCTTTCTTTCTCATAAGAGTGAAGTGTTTGATAAGTTTATCACCTTCAAAGCTCAAGTTGAGAAGCAATCATGGAAAGCCATCAAGATTATTTGAAAAAATAATGGAAGGGAATATGTGAACTCAAGGCTTATAGACTTTTATACTCATGAGGGTATTGATTTTCAACATTCAGTTGCATACACTCCACAACAAAATGGTACAACATAATTCTCTAGATCAAGTTTTTTGGACAGAACCTATGTGTTGTGCTAGTTACATCCAAAACAAAAGTCCCTATAATGCCTTAAATGGAATTACACCTTTTGAGGCTTGGTGTGGTAGAAAACCAAGTGTAACACACTTTAAAGTTTTTGGTTGTCTAGCATGGGCAAGGATACCTCCACAAAAATGGAAGACATTGGAACCTCAAAGTAAACCTTGTATATTTGTTGGATATCATGACCACCTTAAGGCATACAAAATCATGGATCCAGATGCAAAAGTTGATGAAAGCCAACTTCATACTGCACCAAGGTCACCTACATCCAAATAGCTTGCTGAAGAGAAACTGAAGAAAAAAGGAGCAAGAGCTTGAAGCAATTCAACAAAGAAAGAAAAGATAATTCACAATAAGAAAATGAAATTTCTATGTGAATGATGTGAATTTACAATGAGAGATCCTGAATATAGAGGCCTCAAGGAAGCTTGTAGAATAAGCTAGAAAGTGCTAAAATATAAGGTTGGCAACTAAGCATACATCCACAAAAGGTGGAATATCCTTGATCAAGGCCAGACAATGAATATGACTAGATAGGAACAAACTCTGGTGTTTTCAACAAATCATCAACTACAACTATTAAATAAATACATTTAACCTAAGTAAACTTAAGTAAAAGAATAAATAATTAATAAATAATTATTTACTCTAAGAACCCCCCTTAAGTGCAACTTAGGGGAATGCCTTAAGCTCACAAAAACTAAGATGAAATGCATAATGGGTCCCTACAACGAGGCCATATTAGGTACCCATGTACAATGCAAAGAAATGTAACCTTTGAAAATGGAGAAAGAGAGAAAACCACATGGTAAAAACCCTCCCCCAAAAAGAGGTAAGAAAACCTAGTGAAGGACTGAAGAACCCTTCAACTAGAGGAATGTCCCATAAAATAGGAACAAAAAGTGATCATGAAGAGCATCATTGAAGCATGAAGAAGCCATAAATTCTATCATCAGAAAGAAACTACTAATCTAAAGAACCTCCATGGGTACCAAGATCACATACATGCAAATAGCTTGCTGAAGAGAAATCGAAGAAGAAAGGAGCAAGAGCTTGAAGCAATTCAACAAAGCAAGAAAATATATTTCACAATAAGAAAATGAAATTGCTATGTGAATGATGTGAATTTAGAATGAGAGATCCCAAATATAAAGGCCTCAAGGAAGGTTGTAGAACAAGCTAGAAAGTACTATAAGATAAGGTTGACAACTAAGAATAAGCCCACAATAGGTGGAATATCCTCGATCAAGATGAGAGGATAAGTATGACTAGATAGGAACAAACTCTCATGTTGTCAACAACTTATCAACTACAAATATTAAATAAATGCATTTAACCTAAGTAAACTTAAGTAAAAGAATAAATAATAAATAATTATTTTTTTACTCTAACACCAAAGACATGTGAATTTTTCTTTGAGAGGTGTGTTCACTTTGAAGAAAATTGTCCAAGTTTGGCTCCTTCAACTCCTCCTTTCTCCTTCATGGAAAGTAATGATTGTGATGATAGTGACTTGGAAGATGATATTTCTTCAACTTTGACTTGCAAGACACCACCTTCGTAGGGTCCACAAATAGTTGAGGGTATTCCTTCTTCTTATTCTACTAGACCTCATTGGGTACAACAAACACTTGATTCAGTAGGTTCATCGGTGGGGAATCCTTCAGATACTAGGAGGACAAGGTCACAACACAAATCATTTCCACATGCATATATTGCCATTGCTTTTGATCTATAATAATTTAAGGAAGCATTAGGGGTTCCTAAATGGGACAAGGTCATGGAGGAAGAGTATATATCTTTAATGAAAAAAAACACTTGGGACTTAGTTCCTCTTCCTAAGGGAAGAAAGTTGGTTTGGTGTAAGTGGATCTATCAGACCAAGTTTGTGGTGGATGGAAGTGTGGATAAGTATAAGGCTAGACTTGTTGCCAAAGGTTTCTCACAAGTTCCTAGTATTGACTATACTGAAACCTTTACACTAGTAGCTAAGATGAACTCCATTCATTTGACACTAGCTCTTGCTACCACTCATGGTTGGGTTGTTCATCAGATGGATGTGAAGAGTGCATTCTTGAATGGTGATTTTCATGAAGAGATTTGTATGGAGCAACGACAGGGATTCATACATGATTCTACTATGGTTTGTAAGTTGAGGAAGTATATCTATGGCCTTAAGTAGGCTCCTAGGGCTTGGTATACCAAGATGGGTTCCTTCCTACTCTTAGCAAGATTCACTAGGTGTCATTCAGATTTGAATGTCTACATTCTTCAGAAGGATGATTCACACTTGATACTCATGCTTTATGAAGATGACTTGATCATTACAAGAAGTATTCCTTCCATCATTTCCAATGTCAAGAGTTCTTTGTAGGATAGATTTGTTATGATAGACTTGGGTTTACCTCATTATTACCTTGGTATTGAGATCACACAATCTTAAATTGGGATCACACTTTCTCAACCAAAGTATGCACTTGATTTACTTTCTCACTTTCACATGAGCGATTGTAAGTCTGCACCTACTCCCTTTCTTTCAGGTGTTAAGTTAGAGGCCAAGTGTTCCACTCCACCTATTGATGCTACATTGTATATACAATTGGTTGGGAGTCTCATTTACTTGACACATACATGCCCTAATATAGCTTTTGTATTTGGCATGGTTTGTTACTTCATGTAAGAGCCACACGAGCTTCATTGGAAGGCTACCAAATGCATCTTGCACTACATACAGGGTACACATACACATGTGATACACTATGCAGTAGGTATTGGACTTCAGTTGGTTGGATATATAGACTCAAAATATAAAAGGGATCTTGATTCTCATAAGTCTACTTCAGGTTACATCTTGGTTCCGGCTCCATTTGTTGGAAGAGTAAGAAGAAAAATACTATTGCTCTTTCTTCCACTATGGCTGAATATTGAGGGATTATTACTATAACTATAGAGGCTATATGTCTATGACATATCCTAAAGGAGTTTGGGTTTGAATTTCCATAGTCTACAATCATTCATTGTGATAATTAGAGTACTATTGAGATCTCAAAACATCTAGTTCAACATAAGCAAACAAAAAATATTGAGGTTCATATGGACTACATTAGAGAGCTAATATGTGACTAGGTCATTGCATTGTAGTATTGTCTTATAGTAGAGCACGTTGCAGATATCTTCACAAAACCCTTTACTAAGGTTAAGTATCTTCATTTGGAACATCTCTTGGGGGTGCAAGATATTTCAGAAAGGGGAGTCACTTGATTTCTCTCTTCTTTGTTATGGGAGGGATCTTTTCCTTACATGAGGTCTTCTTATCTCTCATCTTCTTTATTATACTTATCTCTCTTTCTAGAGGAGGGTTTTTCCCATGAGGTTTTACCTCTTTCTCCATTTTCAAAGAGATTATTTTGCATTGCATTACATCACATTATATGTAGAGCATTGCATTTGTACATGGGTACCTAACATGGCCTAGTAGCTAGGACCCATCATGCATTTTCATCATAGCTTTTGTGAGCTTAAGTGCATTCCCATAAGTTGCACTGAAGGGGGGTGTTAGCTTAAATAATTAATTATTATTACACTTTACTTAAGTCTACTTAGGTTAAATGCATTATCATATAGACACCTAGGAGTATGCATAGTCATATAAGTTATCTTGTTGACAACACAAGAGTTTGCATATTCATTTGAGTTGTCATGCAGACAACACAATTGTTTACACTCCAATTGAGCACATGGTGTCTAAAAAATCTCTTTATGAGATACACCTATGTAAGCTTATCCTAACATCATTGCACAAACTCCTATGCTCAATGGAGGATAATCCACTCTTGGTGGACATGTGTTTAGTTGTGAGGCTTATTAGTTTGCTAACTCGTAGTCATTCTAGATGCCTTTATGTACAGGCACTTCTAGTGTGTATCCATATGATATTCATTCTCATTATTGTTATTATGATCATCCATTATTGGTCCATATTGTGCTAGTGCTTGAGCTTCTTGATCTTGGTGTCATTTTTCCCTATGGCAAATTCTTACAACATTTAATATACCTTGTCTCTTCTTTTAGTGATTTAACTTGTCTCTTTCCCTATATGTTGCAATGTCTTCATTCGATACCTTCCTTTTTCCTTTTTCCTTTCAATGACTATTGCTCCCCATTTAGACAATAATTCCAAACACTTAATCAAATTTTGCAGCCATCTTTTCAAACAATGGGCCCCAAACAAATTTTTTTCTAAAAAATACAGTTGAACCCCATGAAAAAACTCAAAAAAAATGTGATTGTTGGGTCTACAATGATAGAGAATATTTTGGTAAAAGTGAGCTAGTAAATAGATTCAGGTACCCAATCCCATATTAGGTATCCAATCCCCAATTGGATACCTGATATGATATTGAGTACCCAAAATCCACACCCAAAATTTGGAAGGACATCAAACAAGGACAATAATATATCATATTTATAGTCATATATTATTTACTTGAGAGAAATTATATATTATTATTATATAATAATATATATTATTATATTATTATTATTATTATATAATATAGTATTTATAATCATATATGTACTTGAAAATATTTATATAAATATATATGAGTTTCCTTATTATATATTATTATATGCATTTATTATACATTATTTTGTAATAAATCGTATGGTTTGAAAGGGGTTGTAGTCTAACCTACGACCTCCTTTGACCAATTGCATCATGACATGTGTCCCTAGGGGTCCTAGAACTCCTAAGGACATATCGTAATCAATCATATGGTTCGAAGAGGGTTGTAGGCTAACTTACAATCCATTTTGACCCATTTCATCATGACATGTGTCCCTAGGGCTCTTAGGACCCATAGGGACATATCACAACCAATCTTATGGATTGAATGGGGTTGTTTTCTAACCTATGAACCCCTTCAACCTATTTCATCACAAAATGTGTCCCTAGGGTTTTGAGGACCCCTAAGAACATATCCTAATCAATCATATGGGTCAAAGGATGTCATAGACTAACCTACAATCCCTTCAACCCATTTCATCATAACATGTGTCCCTAGTGGTCCTAGGACCCCTAGAGACATATTTTAATTGATCATATGGGCCGAAGGGGGTCATAGTCTAATGTATGACCCCCTTTTACCCATTTCATAATGACATGTGTTCCTAGGAACATATCATAATCGATCATATGGGTCGAAGGGGGTCATAGGCTAACCTACAACTCCCTTCAACCTATTTCATCATGAAATGTATCCCAAGGGTGGGGACATATCAAAATCAATCATATGGGTCAAATAGGCTCATAGGATAACCTATGACCCCCTTCTACTCATTTCATCATGACATGTGTTCCTAGGGGACCCAGGACCCTTAGCGACATCTAGTAATCGATCATATGGCTTGAAAGGTGTTGTAGGCTAACCTACAACCCCCTTTGACTCATTTCATCATGACATACTATCCCTTGATGTCTTAGGACCCCTAGGGACATATTGTAATCAATCATATGGGTTGAAGTGGGTCATAGGTAAACCTAAGATCCCATTTGACCAGACATATCATAATCAAATGGTCCTAGGACCCCTAGGGATATATCATAATTGATCATATGGTTTGAAGGATGTTGTAGGCTAAGCTACAATCCCTTTTGACCCAATTTATTGTGACATGTGTGGTCTGCCTCACAATAGGTATGTGATAATCATGCCCAAGGCCTTACTTAGGAATAGTTTATTCAATCTAAGGATTACTTCTCCCACCATAAGGTGCATTTAATTTTTCAACCTAGAGACATATACTTTAAATTGTTGGCACAGTATGTGTACTAGGTTCCTTGAAGAGTCATTATGCTTATGCTGTAGGAAAGTAAAATGTATACAAAGAACCTATACCAGTGCTGCAAGAAATGCTAACCTATATTTCAACCTAGACCATCCACTATAACTGCGCTTTTAGATGCAATACAAACATTCACAAAGTACAATGCTATAGGAAGAAACTTATAACTTCTATTTGAAATACTAAAAATGTTGGAAGTAAATCTACACTACTCTAATATAATACACTGCCCAAGTGGGTCCCCTTGGTTGGCTTCTACTAATCTACTAAAATAGAATATAAACCAAGAGTTACTTCATTATATTTCAAAAAATCCTTACATAAGAACAATACATAAAACTACAGATAACTCGTTACAAGAGACAACAAAATTTTTCCATAAACCTTTTCCAACCTCCTAAAACTATCGATCCAATCCCTATAAATAGAGGATCGACACTTATTCAAAAATAGGAAAGAAAAGAAATTGACTAAAAGTCTATGAGATAAGAAGAGGGAAATATAATAACTTTTGGTATAAGCAATAAATTTTGGGTAACCAATTCAACACAATAGTAAAAGCAGAGGTAATATAGCAACACTTCATCCTTGCATTTGTGGAATAATAGCTCCTCCTTTGTAGTAATGTCTTCTAGTACCATAATTATTCCTCTATCATAGCTAGGCTTTGACGCTCCTTCTTGAATGTTGTTGACCACTCAATAGCTTCTTCCTTTTCTAGAAAGTTAGTTGCAATGAATAAATATTTGTGCAAATAAGCATAGTCAAATTAAATCCAAATATTAGAGCACAAATTCTAATGGTTATATGAAATACTACATTATATGTATACTATTATAAAAATATGACATAACTTTCTACTAATGGTTCAATAGTTTTATCTGGACTTTATCATAAATTCAACTAACTATAAGTTCACAAATGTCCTGGCAGTATTAAAAATAGAGTATTGAAATCAACATAAAATAGAGGCAATAATTGGCCCCATCATCTGTCCCTTGGTAAGCTTAATGCTTTTCCTCAAGCATTGCATCTTCTAGCCTTTTGATCAAAAGTCTCCAACCTTAGTCCTCCCTCACCTAATACTCTTGACAGTGTAATAGAATCCTCTTTTTCTTTCCTAGACTTCCCTCTTGTGATCCTCTTGCAACTTGTCAAGTCATTTAGAGTTGATGTCATATAGGGGCCAAATGAATATGGGTGGCTACATTGTTAATGGACATCAAAGTTATGGTCTAATTTTCCTTCCCAGCTGCATGTATTTTGGTGCTTGGTGAAGGGATACCTCTAGGTTGATAGGGTTGTGTGGTTCTAACCTTTTGACTCCCTTGACTAGTCTACTCCATCTAGTTTTGACACTGGCCATGGTTCTTTGAAATAAAAAGTAAGGCATGTTGTCATACTCTGCATACACTTTTATTCTAGCTTTCAAGATTTCTTTTCTTATTTCCTTTTGAACATCTCCATAAGTTATCCTGAACCAATTCGTAAGGATTTCTTCTAGTTTATTTCTTTTTTCTCTTAATGGTAGGCTTTTCATTGCCTCCTATTCTCTATAATTGTTCATTTATCTATCATAGTTGGCCTCATTGTGCATCCAAGACATTAGGTTCCTAAGGTGTATATCCCCTATATAAACTAGAGGGTTCCATTGAGTTTCTATAGGGACAATGAAATTATGCACATATAATTCACAGAGTAAATTTTTCTTCCATGATGGAAGTGTCTAGTACAAACCATAGAATTCTTGATCCAACCTATTTTCTCTCTCTCTCTCTCTCTCTCTCTCTCTCTCTCTCTCTCTATATATATATATATATATATATATATATATATATATATATATATTGAGGGTCATCATCAACTAGAATAAGAGGAATTTTTCTTTTAAACACATGGCATAGATCCTAGGTGGCGGCCTAAGGGTAATTATTTGGTCAGCCAGTTTAAGGGCATGATCCATCTTTTTCTTCTATCTCACCAATTGCTCTTTTAACTCTGTAATTTCTTTACCTTGGTTTGTTATTACTTTCTTCACTTTCTTTTTCTCTTCTTCCCATAGGGTTGTTTTTAACACATGTTTATTATATAACTAAAAAAGAAGCATTTGTAAGGTAATTGTTCTACTTTAATCATCCTAGTTATTTTTCTTCCTTTATCCATCCATGACCATTCCAAGAAGCTTCTGAACCATGTTTTCTTATAACAAACTAGGGCAGTGTTTGAATAAGCTAGCTGGTGTGTTATTAGGTCTTCTTCTGCTTCACAACTTGGGGTATCCTGTTGGTTTTCTTGGGAATCATTTTGTCATTCATTCATCTCAACTTTACATTTCTCATCAGGATTTTGAGGAATGTCTATAATTTTAGGTTGATTGGGGGAATCATCTAGGATAACTTGTACTAGAGATTCTTCATCAGATTGTTTAGGTAAAGTGGATTGAGTTTTTGAGCTCACTTTAGGAATTTGTCCTCTCATTCTAGGGCTTCTTTGCATAGGATTTTCTTCAAGCACCACAACCTTTTTATTACTAACCCTCTTTGGTGTCTATGCTATAGGAACCGACTTTATTTTTTTTTTTTTTTTGAGATTGTAGGGCTTCATTTTTCTACTACTAGAACCAAAGTTTCTTCTTGTAACTTCAATTTTCTCTTTGCTCGAGAAAAAGTAGGTACATTTCTCATTTGAGTAGGTAAAGGAACATTTTCTTGCACATTTTCAATTTCTACATCTTGGGTGTCTTGCTTAGTAGTTGTGTTAGTGGAGATTGCATTATCTTGGCTATGCTGCACATTGGGGGCAATTTGAGGCTGCAAGGTTTTATGCTAGACAAATTCTATCCATGACATAGGAGACACATCCTTAAGAGATCTTTCTATGAGCAATTTAATTAGGGCATGGTGATAAATAGAATTGTACTCTCCTTTTTGGGTTTCCTTAGTACTAATGCATAACATATTGAACAAGAAATTGGGGATATTTACTAGAAAATTATGCCTTACATAACTAAGTAACTTAAAATGATGTGGATACAAATTATAAAATCTTTGTTCATAGGTAAAATACCTGATAATATGCATGGCCAACTTATTGTACAGTGGTATAAGAGACATTCTTTTGCATCCCTACTTAGTAATATCCAATAAAGGGTCACTTGATAGGAAAAATTGGGCCCTAGCTGATTTGGCATTATGTGCATTGGGGTAGTGCTCCCCTACTACTAGTAGCCCAGTTACTTCTGCTATTCATTCCTCTATGGCAATGACTATCAATCCGCATACTATTGCTTCACCTTCCTCAAATGTATTTATAAATTGAGTAGCTACTTCTTCATCAAACTCTATTAATTTCAAGAAATATCCTAGCCAACCACATGCATTGAATCTCCTTACTACTTCTACATTAGAAATTAAAACACTATGTTTTGTTGGTTCACCGTTGTACAACTGACCTCTTATTTGTGCTTACTAATCTCAAATTTTGCTCTATTTGCAAGAATTATGCTCTTCCCTTCTGTGAATTTCAAATTTCTTCTTTATAAAACTACAGACCCTTTTCACATTCTTGTCTGTGAATTTCTATCATGAACAATAATAATGTGGTTTTAATAAAATAAATCATAGATATGTGAAATCACTTCAAAATTTAATTCAAGTCACATCTAATTTAATTTAGGTCACATCTTAGTTTTACAATGAGGGATTATTCAAGAAAAAAGGTATGACACTTGACACTTGCATACTATGGCAACTGGTTTTTAATCAAACAAAGAGAAAGTATAGATTTGAGGATCTTTAATGAATAAATAAAAATTTCATTGGGAATTAATAACCTTTCCTACCCCCTATGAAACATGAGCAAGTGTCCTCACTTTTCATACTTGGCACGAGGTACAAAACTGACATAATGCCACAATAATATATTTAATACAGTAGTAGATATAACCAATGAAATTTATGTGCTAAAAAGGAATAAAATTTGAAAAGCTTATACCTATTAGTTTGATCATTGCACATGCCAGATAATGGTGGTGAGAGTATAAAAATGGCAGCAACAACATACATCAGTGAACTTGCCATATTATTGAAAGCATAGAAAAATGATGATGTGGAAGGTGGGTAGGTGGTAGAGAAAGAAATGAGATGAGTTGAAAAAGAAGAATTTAGAAAGTGAATGGAGAATTGAACTTTATGTAAACATAAATTTTTTATTATGGGCATGCTTGAAGGAATTCTTATTAAAGAGGTATAGCAGGAAGGTTGGCACCTTCTACTATAGGAAGTGTTACCTATTGTTCATTTGAAACTTGCCATTGAAATTACTATAGGAAGTCTTCTTTCATTTGGGGCTGGTGATATAACTTTAGCCGATGTCCATTGACTAATAACTAGAAGTGTACTAAATCAATTATGTTTAACTAGACTGCTCCATTTGCAAATACATGGCTTATTTCATAGGGACCCAACCATCATGTTTGTAGTTTTCTTAGGATGTCTTTAAATATGGAATCATAAAGTAATGTCCAATCTCCAATTTGAAATTGCTTACTCTTAATGTGGGAGTTGCGTCATTATTTCCTTTCCTTCTATATGATTTTTGTGCATTCTAAGGCAGACTTACACATTCCATCCAAAGAATTAAGATGCAGTAAGTGCTCTCTATGTGCTGCAGGAAGATCGATGTTTAGCTCCAACACTATTCTTAAAGTTTTGTGTTCAAATTCAATGGGTAGCATTGTTGCTTTTCCATAAAATAGTTTGAATGGTGTGAACCCTGTGGTGGTCTTCCATGTTGTTCGATATGCCCAGACAACTTTTGGTAGTCTGCTTCTCCAATCTCTACAGTGCAAATGAACTGTCTTTGTGAAGATGGCTTCTATCTCCCAATTTGTAACTTCTTCTTGTCCATTAGTTTGAGGAGATAGGGACTTGATTTTCAATGTCTGATATTATATTCCTTAATGAGTTTTGTGATTAGATTGGAAGTGAATTGAGCACCTTGGTCAATAAAAAGTTCTCTGGATATGCCATATTAAGTAGAGATTTCTTCATACATAAATTTGACAACTTTATGGTCATAGGCATGCTTCATGGCTTTGACTTTGACCCATTTTTTTAGGTAGTTAGTGCATATGAGGATGTAAGATTTCCCATTGGATGGAGGATCTATTGGACCAATGAATTCCATGCCCCATTTGTCGAATGGTGTTAGCACCATCTATGGATTGAGAGGCATTTCATCTATTCTTGTTGGTTAGCTCATCCTCTGACATTTATGACACTTTTGTGTATAACTGGTTGCATCTTTATGAAGTGTAGGCCAATAATAACTAGTTGTTAAAATCTTCAACATTGTTCTTTTTGCTACAAAGTGCCCCCCACATGGTTCATTATGACATGCATGTAGAATGTCATATGTCTCATCTTCTCATACACATCTCCTCATAACTTGATTAGGTCTAGTGTAAAATAGTGTGTTATTAATCCACAAGAAATGGAAGCTTTTCTCTACAAGAAATCTCTTATCCTTGTAAGAGAAATGTGCTGACATTTTGTTAGTGGTAATGTAATTAGCTATTTTTGTATACCATGGGGTTTGGATAGCAATATGTAACAAATTCTCATTTAGAAATGTATCATCTATCAAAGTAGTATCTTCTTCATCATGGTGGATTCTAGATAGATAATCAACTACCAAATTCACTTTCCCAAGTTTGTCAATGATAGTGATATCAAATTCATGCAAAAGAAGGAGCCATCTTGTTAGCCTACCTATGATGACAAGTTTGTTCATGAGATACTTAATTGTTGCATGGTCAGTATGAACAAATATGGGATAACAAGTTACATAATGCCAAAATTTGTTTAGAGAATAAACTACTGCTAATAGTTCTTTTTTAGTCACTGTATAGTTTAACTCTGGTTCGTGAAGGCTCTTGTTGATATAGTAGATTGTAGTTTCAAGGTGTTGAGATTTTTTTCCTAGGACTGCACCTATGGCATAGTTAGAAGCATATATATGTATTTGAAAAGGCATTTCCAATCAGGACCCCCAAGTATTGGTGCAGTTGTCAACAGTTATTTTAGCTGCCAGAAGGAGTCATCACATTCCTTTGTTCAAGAAAATTCAGCCTCTTTAGTAAGCAAAGTATATAGAGGACTAGCTATCTGACTATTTTTTTTGACAAACCTCCTATAATAGCCAGCTTTTCCTAAGAAAGATTTGACTTCTTTTTGCTTTGTGGGAATAGAGAGTGTGAGAATTACCTCTATTTTTGTAAGGTCTACCTAGATTCCAACTTCAAAGATAAAATGTCCAAAGATCATGCCTTCCTACATCATCAGAAAGCATTTCTCATTGTTGAGAGACAGGTTGTGTTCTTCACATTGGATTAGTACTTTCTCTATGTTCTTTAGGACTTCCTCAAATGTGACACCAAATTTAGTGAAGTCATCCATGTATATCTCCATGCAATCATGTGATATGTTAGCAAAGAGGTTGGTTAAAAATCTCTAAAAAGTAGTAGGTGCATTGCATAAGCCAAATGATAATATGAAATAGGCATAGGTACCCCAAGGACATGTAAATGTGGTATTCTCTTGATCTTCTAGAGCAATACTTATCTAATTGTAACTACCGTATCCATCCAAAAATGAGAAGTATTTCTTTCTAGCCAAAGTATCCAAAACTTGATAAAAAAAGGGCAAAGGAAATCAATCCTTCTTTGTGGTATTATTTAACTCTCTATAATCTACACATATCTGCCACTTACCTCCTTTCTTAGGTACAATAACTAATGGTGATACCCATTTTCTATAAGAGATTGGATAGATGAATCCAACATCTAATATCTTCTGCAACTTAGTCTTAGCTATTTCACACAATGCTGGATTTATTCTCCTCTAAGGCTGATGGAGTGGAAAGTTTCCATCATTGATGTAGATCCTAGAGTTTAGGGCTTAGTCCTACCATATCCTTATAATCCCAAGAAAAGGCTTTTTCATGGTGATTGAGGAGTTGGTTAACAATCCCAATTGTGATTGGGATAACGTGTTGTTTACATGGGGATTATGACTAGGAGAAAGTTCCACAATAGTTGTTCATTCTACCATTGACACTTCTAGTACTAGACTTGTAGCTACTTTACTTGGCAGTAATTGATGCATTATCTCAGGGCTTGCTAGGTAGACACACTCTTCATAGGTACATAGCTTTAAGACAAAGCTCTTAACAATATCTTTGGATGCTATATAATCATTAGTAAGAATGCTTTGTATTACATCATCTTTCTACTGCATTTTCATAAAAGAGTGCCTATGAAACATCATGAGCTAGGCTACAAAATTCAACTCTTTCTTGCCATCTCCTAAATTTGGCTAAATAGTTTCTCCCAAGTCTTTTTGGGGTTGGGAAGGTGGATATAGTGCTAGCGTCCTTATGGTTTGACCATTTGAATTTGTTATACTACCTGATCTACAACTAATTTTAGCATCAGTGGTGGCTAACCAAGGTCTCCCTAATATGATAGGATAGCCAACAAATTTTACTTTAGGTGATAGGATAAGAAAATCAGTAGGGTATTCCCATGAATCTAAAGTCACTATCACATCTTTTATGAGACCATTTGGAGTGACAATTGAACTATCAACAAGTTGTAACACTATGGGAGTTGTCCTTAAGCCTTCCATGCATAATCCATGCATTGCATCTTTACTCATTACATTTATTGCTACTCCCGAATCAACTAAAGAATTTTTTATAGCTTGTCCATACTTTGGTATCACTACCTCCCCTAACATGATATCTCCTAATTGCCCAACAACATGAACTATTTCAGCATCTTTCTTCTTTCTCCCTGGCTTCTTAAGGCATGCTTCCTTAATAGCCTTTCCATAAAGAGGGATATCCTTGATAGCTTGGAATAGAGGAATTTGGATGTGCATGTTTTCTAGCTACTCAATAATATCAAATGTCTCTTCCTCTTGGGATATAGATTTCTCTCTATTTATCCTATGTGGAAAGGGATGATTCAATGAGGTGTAGTCAGTAGTCCTACTAGTTACATCAGTTGGTAGGTTGGTATTTGGAAATGTAGCTTTTGGAAGTGGTGTTGCAAGAGTGTCTATAACTTCCATGATAATAGGGTACTATGGTGTAGGCAGAGTTGTACCAGATCTAACATGGATATTAGATATCTCTAATGAATAAGTAGGGCACTCTTGAATATCAATAGTGTACATTTGCTATTGTTGTTGCTTGTTATTTGGATTTGGCTAAGATTGAGTAGGCAACTAGCTTGGCTTAGGATTAGCATTATTTATTGCAAAAAGTGACATTATTGCAGGTTGTTACACTAGAGGTGGTAGTTGTGGGTTAGCAGGATTTTGGTTAGGTAACTATGGAGATCCATTCCATTGGTTATTTTTCTACCAATTTCCTCACAATGATTGCCATTGAATCTATTGATTTTGCCACTAGTTATTTTGCTGATTATGCCACTAGTTGTTTTACTAGTTTTTCCATTGATTATTTTGCTAATTAGGCCACTGGTTGATTTGCTGATTTTTCCACGAAGGTTGGGAGTACTGAGAAGGATTATGATAACTTTGGTTGTGCCATTGATTATTGTAAGGACTTGAAAATTGTAGAGGATCTTGAGGCATACCTTGTCTTGAAGCCCATGGTCAATTTTGAGCAATGAAGAACACTTGATCATTGTCTCCATCTATCTTTATGTACTCAGTTGGAAAATATTGATTCTCTAGGTTGGCTACCAGCTTACATGTGCAGTCTTGCTTTTGTTTGTAACAACATAGATAGTACTCCTCCAATCATGATTTGGCCTCTGCATGCTTCTTCTTTGCAGTCATGGTGTCAAGATGTTTAGTGACATCATTTATGATGTCCTACTTGAAATCTAAGATTAAATTAAATATCTCAATCTTTGAAATGCCTTGACTAATCCCTTTAGTGGCTATGGATTGATACCCTCTATCTTTCTTCATAGTTGACCTTGAGTAGTTAAGACATATTTTTTTGAGGTCATCCCAAGAAGATTGGTATATATCACAACTAGTCATCAAGTCTAGTGCTTCCAGACAATTATCATTTACCCCTCTCAAGAAGACTAGTTTCTGTGAATCCTCTACCACTACATGTTGGGGGATCTTTTGCATTGTGTACAAAAAATGTGAAACATAGTCTTCCAATGTTTCATCCTCCTTTTGTGATATTCTAAAATTTTTATCTCCCCTTGGATCAATCCACTTTAGTAATATTTGTATTTCTCCAAAAATAGAGCCTACAACTCATCTTAAGTACCTGTTGCATTGACTCCTAAGCCCATGAACCATCGTAGAGCTTATTCTTTTATTTTTGTTGGAAACAACTTGAGCTTGTGTGTATTAGTGTTGTAGTCAAAGCTATGATAGAGTATGTCAAACTAAAACAAGAAAGTATTAGGATCCTTAGTTACAAGGCCATAAAACTTTGATAGAGTAGCTGGGAGTATATTTTTGAGATTAGCATTGTTTATGAGGCTTGGGAGAGGAAATGGAAAAGTAGGGTGTGCCATTACTAGAGGTATATGATTATGGGGTTGTTGTTAAAAAGGAGCATTGGCTATGGGATTGTTAACAACAGGTGGATTCAGACTAGAACTATCAAGAAAGCTAGCCAAGATTCTAGCAAAAGGCTGAAGACCACTTATATCAAAAGATTCTGCTCTAGAAGAAGATCTTGTAGGAAAATCAAGGCTTGCGTCCTCAAAAGGAAACTCAACCTTTTCAATTTCATCATTCAAATTAACAGATCCTAATGGAAGAAATATGCCATATTCATCTTATTGTCTTCCTCTTTGATGCATGCAATTGAATTCTTCACACTTATGAAGCAATTTTTAGGACTATAAATCTCTTAAAAAACTAGCTATTAAAAAAAAACTATGACTCAAAAAGATGTTCCTAGCTTGACACCATCCCTGGCAATAGTGCCAAAAATGGTCCACCTCACAATAGGTGTGTGATAATCATGCCCAAGGCCTTACTTAGGAATAGTTTATTCAATCTAAGGATTACTTCTCCCACCATGAGGTACATTTAATTTGTCAACCCAGACATACATACTTGAAATGGTCAGTATAGTATATGCACTAGGTTCCTTGAATAGTTATTATGCTTATGCTATGGGAAAGTAAAATGCATACAAAGAACCTACACTAGTGTTGTAAGAAAGTAACACAGTTAACTCCTTACTAAAATGAATGCTTCAAATACAACTCTATGCTAACCTATGTTTCAACCCAGATCATCCACTATAACTGCTCTTGTAGATGCTGTAGGAACATTCACAAAGTACGATGCTTTAGGAAGAAACTTATAACTTCTATGTAAAATATTGGAAATGATAGAAGTAACTCTACACTAATCTAATCTAATCCACCTCCCAAGTGAGCCCTCTTGGTTGGCTTCTGCTAATCTACTAACATAGAATGTAAATCAAGAATTACTGCATTATATTTCAAAAACTCCTTACATAATAAAAATACATAAAACTATAGATAACTCATTACAAGAGACAACAACATTTTTCCTTAAAAATTTCCCAACATCCTAAAACTATCGATCCAATCCCTATAAGTAGAGGATCAACACTTATTTTGGAATAGGAAATAAAACAAACTGACTAAAAGCCCACCAGAGGAGAAGAGAGAAATATAACAGCTTGCACTATAAGCAATAAAATTTGGGTGACCAATTCAACACAATAGTAAATGCAGAGGGAATATAGCAACACTTTATCCTTGCATTCCTAGAATAATAGTTCCTCCTTTGTAGTAGTTGTGTCTTCTAGTCCCATAATGATTCCCCTACCATAGCTAGGCCTTGACACTCCTTCTTGAATATTGTCGACCACTCTCTAGCTTCTTCCTTTCCTAGGAAGTTAGTTGCGATGTAGAAATATTTTTTCAAATAAGCATAGTCAAATTAAATCCAAATATTAGAGCACACATTTCACTGGTTATATGAAATACTACATTATGACATAACTATTTACCCGTGGTTTAATAGTTCTATCTAGACTTTATCATAAATTTAACTAATTATAAATTCACAAATGTCCTAGTAGTATTAAAAATAGAGTATTAAAATCAATATAAAATAGAGGCAATAATTTCCCTCATCAATGTGCTCCTAGGAATCCTAGGGAAATATCATAATTGATCATATGGGTCAACCCATTCATCATAACATGTGTCCCTAAGACCCCTAGGGACATATCATAATCTATCATATGGGTGAAAAAGGGGTCGTACGCTAACCTAAAACCCACTTTGACCTATTTCATCACAAAATGTGTCACTTGGGGGCCTAGGAGCCCTAGGGACATATCATAATTGGTCATATCAGTCTAAGGGGTTCGTAGGCTAGGACCCCTAAGAATATATGTCATGATGAAAAGGGTCGAAGGGGGTCATAGGCTAAGCTACAACTCCCTATGACCCATTTCATCATGAAATTTGTCTTTAGGGGTCCTAAGACCCCTACATACATATCTTTATCAATCGTATGGGTTGAAGGAGGTTGTAGACTAACCTATGACCCCCTTTGACACATTTCATTACAACATGTGTCCCTAGGGGTCCTAGGACCCTCAATGACATATCATTATTGATTGTATGGCTCAAATGGGGTCATAGGATAATCTACGATTCATTTCATCATGACATTTGTGCCTAGGGGTCCTAGGAACCCTAAGGACATATTGTAATCGATCATATGTGTCGAAGGGGGTCGTAGGCTAACCTATAACCTACATTGGTCCATTTCATCTATCCATAGGAGTCCTAGGACACCTAGGGACATAACATAATCAATCATATGGGTCAACGAGTGTCATAGGCTAACCTATGACCCCCTTTAACCTATTTCATCATGACATGTGTCCTAGGATCCCTAAGGACATACTTAATGGTTGAAGGGTCTTGAAGACTAACATACAACCTCCTTCAACCCAATTCATTGTGACATGTGTTCCAAGGGGTCTTACAATACCTAGGGAGATATCATAATCAATCATATGGCTCAGAGGGGGTCATAGGATAAATTACAACCCCGTTAAACTCATTTCATCATGAAATGTGTCTCTACAGTTCCTAGGAATCCTAGAGACATATCATAATTGATGATATGGGTTGAATGCGGTCATAGGAAATCTTGAGATGAGTCTTGTTCCTAGTCTATAAAGGCTCATTTTTTGACTAAACACACCTTATTAGATCCTATAGGATTTCCTAGAATAGAAATTAGATCTAGATATGTCCATCTAGAATGTTGAACCTCTAGTCTCATGAGTAGTGGTGTTGTCATTTCACTTTCACTGTAAGGTTCAACTTGATGTTCTCTTCTTATCCCATTTTGTATCCATGACAATACCACTCTCAACTACACATCCCCTACATACAGGAGTGAATTTCACTTTGTCTCATTAGATACTACCAGATTATCGAGATACAACTCACATAGTAATTTTTTCAAAGCCATAGGAATAGATTGAAATGCATCATAAAACTCATGGGGTAGAAATAGAGGGATTAAGACCTTCCACAATTCTAGTCAATTTAAAATTTTCAAATTGCTCTTTAAGAAACAAGGCATATACTAGCGATGATGAACTAGATTCCATTAATTCAAGAATCAATCCTGTGATCTATCCAATTCTTCTTTTCAAGACTTCATTATGATTTGAACTCTATTTCAACTGGTAGCTTTTCTCATTAATAACATGTTTTAATTTTCCTTGCTCCAAATTCCATTGAGCTCTCTCCAATAAAAACTATTGAAATAAATTAATACCTATGGACAAAGGTGTAGACAGATTAGGTGGTGGAAATGGTTCTTGATATAAGAGGTCTATCCATTCAAATGTCAAATGGGGAATTTTGTTGACACTCTATGGTGTGGAGCATTCTCCTTTTCTTATGGCAACTATTGTCACCACATTTTATTCCCTATTAGATTCAATAGCTACTATAGCTAATGTGTCTAACCTAGCTTGATTTAGTTTTTCTATCACTTCATTAACAATTTCATATCTAAATTTTGGATAGTCCTCTAAAGGGAACTACACAATTTTTTCATCAATATCTTGCACATCAAGGTTTTCCTCAAACTCCTCAGACACTTCAAACTTAGCAAACTCCTTATCACTATCAAAAACCACATAGTCAACACTATAATCAACTTCAAGTTGCAGATTTTGGAATTTGTATTCTTTTTCATTGGCTCCATTTTGTTGCAATTTTTCCTCTAGAGAGGACTCCTTTTCACATCCAAAAAACTCAGGAGCAACTATTAGAATAGAGGTTTTAGGAACCCTACCCTCAAAAAGCCTCACACTTCACCTTGTAGGTCATGCTAACAAGGATGGAAGATTCTTTTGTTTCCTCTTGCTTACAAGTATTTCCATCGTAGGTGCTTTAGGTGGCTTCTTTGAATCTTCCTCCTCTTGTGAGTGTAGGGTTTCATTAATGTTACTCTCCTCATCTAGTTATTGTTCTAACCTTTCTATTTTATCTTTACCTTTCTCAATGGTAGACCTATTCTTAGTAGATGATGGGGTTTTAGGGGCACTAGCAACTTTTTCATTTTTGCTTCTCTTTTTTCTAGCAATGGAGGGTTTAGCTTTGTAAATCCTCTTGTTAGTTAGTCTAGAACTAGAGGGAGAGGCTTTAGGAACATTTCAGGTCTGGGAACAACTTTACATAAACTAGTAGATGTTCTCTCCCTATGTCCAACACCTTGGCCTCTAGGGTCAACCAACCTAGGCTCTACTTCTTTTAACTGCAAAAACTATTCCCATGTCCCAATTGATTGCTTACTCAACTCCCTTTCTATGATTTATTTTATTAAGCAATGGTGAGAAACAAACCAATCTTTCCTAATTGTACTAAACAAACTTGCTTCTTAACAATGTTAAACATGAAATTTGGAAGGTTTACCTATCTATAATCATGTTGTAGGTGAGCTAAATTATTGAAATGTATGGCATGCAAATATGTGTAATGTTATTCACACGTGAAGTACTGGATGAAAAACATTGTTGGTTGAATAAACTCCATTGGCAAGGATAATCTAGAAGTACCTTATTTCTTGTCAATTTCTAATGGAGGGTCCTAGTGTACACTGAACTGTGCCCTAGTTTTCCTTAGGTCAAACTCTTTCTCCCAATTTTTGCCTTCCTGGGGTAACCCAATGACCTCAATTACCACCTCTTTTATGAACTCAATTCTCAAGCCCTTAACTACTACAATGCCATCCTTTAAGGTTCTCATGAATTGAAGAGTGACCTCTTCATCAAATCCTTTTAAACTAAGACAATAATCCAACCATCCCCTTCTTCTAAACATTTTGCAACTGACTACATCACCTAGAAGAACTCGATGATCAATAGGCTCATTACTTTGGAGTGCTCCACCCGTTGTTGGTTTCAATAGAATTTTGGCAAAAATTGTGATGTTTCAGAGCTTGTTGAATCAAATTTTACAATATTATGACACTGGTTAATTAAAAAAAAAATGATGTGTTCTTGGAGAGTTTAATACATAATATCTCATAATATCTTTCTTGCATCAAGTTTCATAATTTTCTCTTGTGTATAGGTTTGTCACCCAAACACGTTGCAAATTATCATTAAAAGTTAAGTAACTACTTTTAATTTCCTTAATTTCATAATGACACAATTACAAAAGGACAAGTCATCAACATGTGACATTAAAAATTCAATTATTTCTAGTCATCTCAATAAAATTTTAAAGTTACATGCAATTTGAAATTGATTTGAAAAAATATATTTAAATATTTCCCTCTCCCCAACTATGAAAAGACATGGGTCCCACTAGGCTAGAATAAGCAAGAGTGAATAATTATAAACAATATCGAATCCTAACAAAACATGAATAAAATAAAATAAAATGCATGCAAAGTTACGCGGTATGTACCTAACAACTGCTGCAAGAAATTTGTTCTAGAAAAGATCATCAAAATTGATACAGTGATGGGATGGAATGATAATATGGGAAAGAGAGAAGGTGAAGTGGAGTGGATGGTAAAGAAATTACTTTAGAAAAGAAAGTGTTTATTATGAATCCCTTGGACGGAGTCAAGAAGTATTAGGAGTTAGGATAGGAGACCCAGACTCTTTGACTACAAGAATGAGAATATCCTCATTGTGCTAGAATTTCTATAGAAACTCTTCATAGCTAACTGGTTTATTGTAAAGCTTGAGGTGATTCTCATTAACAAGTAACTTGAAGCAAATAGGATCACTAGTAAATAGGTAAACTATATCATTTGGAAATACGCCAATATTCTCATACGGTCCTAACCCATGTGTTTGAAATTTTCCTAGATTATGCTAGTACTTTGAGTCATAAGGGAGAGACCAATCTCCTACAATAAATATTTTCTATTTGATAAACCTATTATGCCACTATTTTTTTTGGTGCTAAATGAGTTCAATATTTTTTAATGTAGATTTCCTCCATTCATGAAGACTGTTTAGACTTAGGATTTAGTCCTATTGTGCAATAGTGAGTTCCATATTGAGCTCCCAAGTAGTCCTCAATGTTTTATATTCAAATTCTATACGCATTATTACTAACTTACCATAGAAAAGAACAAAGGTAGTAAAACCAAATGTGGATTTATGGGTGGTTCTATAAGCCCAGAGAGCTTTGGTAAGGCGTGTGGTTCAATCCTTCCTATGGAGTGCTATTGTCTTGGTGAGGATGGATTCCAACTCCCTATTATTAACTTCTACTTGACCAGTAGCCTATGAATGATAAGGTGATAATTTACCATGCTTGATAGTATACTCCTTCATAAGAGCAGTTATCAAATTTGATGTAAACTAAGGCCCTTGATTAGATGTCAACTCTTTGGAAACTCCAATTTGTGTAAAGGTGGATTCATACAAGAATATGGACACCTTGGTATCCCTTGGGTATTTCATGGATTTAGCCTTTGCCCATTTGGTTACATTGTTAGTGCAAACCAAAATGTAGGATTTTCCTTGTGAAGAAGGTTCAATAGGTCCTATAAAGTCAATCCCCCATTTGTCAAAGGGTGCAATAACTACTTGTGGCTACTAGGGCATTTCATCTAATTTAGTGGGTCTTCCCATTCATTGACACTTGTGACATTTCTTTGTATATCTAGCTATATCCTTGTGCAAACTTGGCCCATAATACCCAGTTGTCAAGATTTTGAAAGTTGTTCTTTAAGTTTCAAAGTGACCTCCACATGGCTCATCATGACATGCCCTTAATAGATCATATTTTTCATCTTCTCTTAGACATTGACACATGACTTGATCAGGTCTAGTATAGAACATAAATAAAAAAATCCATGAATAGTTAAAGCTCTTTTCTGCTAGTAGCTTTCTTTCTTTGGCAGAGAAGTGAACTAGAATTTTACCAATGGTGAGATAGTTAGCAATATCTACATACCATGGGTTTTGTGCTTACAATAGAAAAATGTGTTGATTTGGAAAATTATCATCAATGGTTATAGGATCATCAAGGCCATGTAACTAAGAGAGAAAATTACCTACCACTTTGGCCTTTCTAGGTTTATCTAGTATAGTGATATCGAATTCTTGCATGAGTAACAACCAGTGTGCCAACCTTCTTGATATTGTAGGCTTGTTCACCAAACATTTAATAGTAGAATGGTTAGTGTGGACAAATATTTTAT
The DNA here is from genome assembly GCA_028749045.1 of Cupressus sempervirens. Classification (NCBI taxonomy): domain Eukaryota; kingdom Viridiplantae; phylum Streptophyta; class Pinopsida; order Cupressales; family Cupressaceae; genus Cupressus; species Cupressus sempervirens. The sequence continues at coordinate 656,614,373 of CM053792.1, read as the reverse complement.
AGCAATTAATATAGTGTCAAAATTTATTGATAGCATAGATGACTACAAGTAATTCCTTTTTAGTGACTATGTAATTAAACTCCACACCTTGCAAATTCTTACTAATGAAATAAATGACATGTTCAACTGAGTCTACTTTCTATCCTAGCATGATGCCTATAACATAGTTTGAGCCATTTGTATGAATGTGAAAAGTTAGTCCCCAATTGGGTCCTCTCAAAACAAGCACTATGGTAAGAACTTCCTTAAGCTATAGGAAAGATGTATCACAATCAAAATCCCAAGCAAATTCATAATCCTTTTTGAGTAGGTTGTAGAGGGGTGCTACAAGTTGACTAAAGTTTTTAATGAATCTTCTATGATATCCAACATGTCCCAAAAAATTGCATACATCCTTCTGCTTCTTTGGCATAGGCAAGGTACTAATGAATTCAATCTTTGTTGGATCTACTCAGATTCCCTTAGATGAGATGAAATGGCCTAGCACTGCATGTTCCTCCATCATCATAAAACATTTTTCACTATTTAAGGGAAGTTCATATTCTTGACATCTTTTGAGTACTATTTCTAAAGTTGTTTTTGCTTCCTCAAAAGTAGCACCATAAACAATAAAATCATCCATGTAGATCTCTATATAGTTAGCAGAGATATCTAAAAATATACTGATGGAAGCTCATTAAATGTGGCTGGGGCAATTCACAAGTAAAAATGAAAAACTGAGTAGGTAAACGTTCTTGGGTAAAATTACAAAGCTATGTCACCTTTTAGGTTGACTTATCAAAATGACTAAATTTGAGTATTTTTATCTAAATTCAAATTTTTAAAAACATATGGTCTAGATAAATTCATTCTAGCTAAGTTATATATGGTCTCACACTTTTCCAATTTTAAATGTCTATTAAATGCATGGTTTATACTAGTTCATATCCAATTACTAAAGAAATAAAATTATTTCAAAAAAGTGGCATTTCAATAACTCTTACTATTTTTTATGATTTTTTTTAATAACATATAAACACCATTTTATAGAGCTTAGATTCAAGAATATTCTCATGTAGATTTTATAGTGCTTTAATTAGATATAGTATATTGAAATTAAAAAATTCCACAACCACATATTTTAATACTCGAAAAGACGTCAGTTTTGAGAAAGAAAAAAATATTAAATCATATCAAAAAATCTAAAAATTATATGATGTTTTGGAGGAGAGAGTCCTCTTCTAGAATGTATAATTTCTCTCTTGGTTAGAATAGATCTATTTTGAAAAATGTGGTGGGATATGAAAACTATCGTTTTCAGGCAATTTGAAATTTCAATCCTTATAAAAGAGAAAATATAGTTCTAAACCCAATTTTTATTTTTGATTGTTCTAGATATATATATTATCTATAACATAGTCTAAGATCAAAGGGAAATAAGTTTATTTGCATATAGTTTTGTGGTGGGAACTAGACCCCTAAGTTTCAACATTTTTTAGCACCTAAAAAATTAGGAAAATATATCAATTCTTATTCAAAATTATAATCCTAAAACTCATCTATTTTTACACATTTCATTAGTTTACTTCATTTCCAAATTCAAAAGAAAAATACCAATTTTATGTCATTGAAGGTGAACAGTTATACTTTTGGTAGCCTTTTCCTTTACAAAAGGGTGACATAGGTTTGTGCTTTTACCCTCCCCATGGGTAGGTAAAAGTTATTTTTTCTTGATTCTCTAGGGCTATTTGTATCTGATTGTAACCACTGAAACCATCAAGATAAGAAAAATACTTTTTGCCAGCTACGTTGTCGGGGACTTGGTCTATGAACGGCAAGAGGAAATGGTCTTTCTTAGTGGTTGAATTGAGCTCCCTACAATCTAGACAAATTCACCACTTTCCTCCCTTCTTAGGTACTATAACCATGGGTGAGACCCATTGACTATCAAAAATAGGGTCTATAAAACCAACACTTAGTAGTTTCTGCAACTCATTCTTAATTATATCTCTTAAAATAGGGTTAACTCTCCTCTGAGGCTATCAAATAGGTTTGAAGTTAAGGTTGATGTAAATCTTGTGAGTGCAAAGCATAGGATATAATTCTTTCATGTCCATGTAATCCAAAGAAAATGCTCTTTAATTCTCCTGCAATAACTGCAACATAATATTCTTTTGGGAGGGTGATAAGGCATTGTTTATATTCAATTTTTTGTCTAGACCAACTTCCATCTTAATAAACTTATCTACCATGAATACCTGGACAACCAAAGAAGAATCCATCTCATGAGGTAATAATGAGTGGAGAAACTATGAAGCTTGAGGGCACACTTGAGATTCTATTCCATAATCATTCATAATAATAGATGAAATTATTTCATCTTCTTCTCACGTAGTTATAAATGATTCTCTACCTATCATCATCAACTGCTGGATCGAGTTGACTTCTAGATCATCATCACCCAAGTCTGCCTATATTACTTGGTCATCTAGTAATAATGGTTGAGTAGGGGAGTATAAATTCAAGTTCTTGGTATGAATACCATTGGATATTCTCATCTTTCCAGATCGACAAGCTATATAGCATTTATAGTGGCCAACCATGGTCTTCCTAAAATTAAAGGATATCCTCCCATATTAGCCTTTGGGGAGAGAACAACAAAATCATCTAGATACTCCCAAGATTTTAATGTAACTATGACATCTTCTATCATCCCATATGGCTTAATGGTAGAGCTATCAACAAGATGAAGTATGGTGAGTGTCTCTATGAGGCCAATAATATGCAGTCAAGACAATACCTCCTTTGTCATGAAATTTATAGATGCTTGTAGGTCAACTAAATAATTTTGAATTTGAATCCCATGGATAGTGATTGTAACTACTAGACTCCCAGGGTTAGCGTATTTAGGTATAGTTAATTTCTCTAGCATTAAATCATACAACTATCCTATGACATGAATGGTTTTTTGATATTTCTTCTTCCTTCTTGGATACTTAATGCATGCTTCCTTAATAACATCCAATAATGGTATTTTGACTATCATCTACTTCAGATGATTAAGCAAATCAATGAATGCATGGTTCTCTATGGGTTGACTTTATTCCATCAACCTATGGGGGAATGGATGTTCTTTGGCTATAGGAGAGGTCTTCTAATTTGATTCATCTGTATGCTCAGTTGGAGGATCTTCAACTTCAATTATTATATTCTTTTGGTTTGTAGAAAGAGTGTTGCCTGACCTTAAGTGAATATCATTCAATGAGATAACATAGCTTTGTTGTTGAGCCTATTTTTTATTACTATTCGGATTAGGATTAGGTTGAACTAGTAGTTGGGTCTTCTTGGGAGGAGTATTAGTGGCTATAGGAGGAGGCATTAAATCTTGTTTTTGAGGTGTTGGCAATAGGGTTTGCTAAGTAGGTTAGATATTCCAATCTTGATTTTGTTCTCAACTTTGTTGAGGCGACTACCAACCCTACTAGGGTTGTTGCCAACCCTGTTGGGGTTGTTGGCAACTATTAGTTCCACTAAAACCAATATTCTAATTTTTTTACCATTGATTTTTATTATTATAACTTTGAAGAGGATCTTGTGGCATACCTTGTCTTTAAGCCCATGGCCTTCATTGAGCGACATAAAGTACCTCTCCATTTTAATCAATGGCTTTGAACTCAGTAGGCACTAGTTGTGTCTGTGCACTTGCAACAAGCTTACATCTACAATGCCTTTTATTTTTCCTATAATGTGGATAGTATTCATTCAACATGGCATCAAATTCATCTTTCTTCCTTCTAGCTAGCATGGTTTCTAGTTGAGGGGCTACATCATTAATAATGTCTTGCTTTAAATCTGATAGAAAATTAGATAATTCCATCTTGGATACTCCTAGACTACCATTGGACTTATGTGGTAGATCTCTAAGTCCCCTACCTTTCTTCATAGTAGCTATAGAATAATTCAGGCATATATTTTGTATATTAGTCCAATTCTTTTGAGTGATATCTCATCCTACCATAAGATATAGAGCTTCAATGCTTCCATCATTTATACCTCTCAGAAAAAGATGTTTCTTTGATTCTTCATTCAAATGATGTTGTGTATCATGTTGCAAATTGAACATGAACCAAGAAACATAATCTTCCAAGGTTTCATCATCCTTTTGAGACATTTTTAAAATGTCAACCCCTTTCAAATCTTGAACCTTGCAATATTCCTTATACTTTGTGAGAAATAAGTTCCTCATTGCATGCCAATTTGCTACAACATTGGCACCCAACCCTATGAACCATCTTAAAGAAGATTCTTTTAGGGTAAAATGAAACAAATTTAGTTTATGGGCATTAGTTGTATAGTCATAAGTTCTATAAAGTATGTCAAATTCAAAGAGAAAGGTTTCATGGTCTTCAGTGGTTGGGCCATAAAACATGGGAAGTGTAGCAACAAGTATGTTGTTCAAAATTTGGTTACCTTGCTGAGGAGGAATAGGAAAAGGAAATGTTGGTTGAGGCTAAGCCATTATTGAAGGAGGTACTCATGACGGTGGTTGATAGAAAATAAGGGAAAGTGGATTATCTTGGTGTTCAAGTTTAGTAAAGAGATCATTCAAATGCAAAGATTCATCAGAGGATGAGGGTTCATTCTTGAGCAGTAATGAATGGATTTTCAAAAGGTTCTTCTTCGTACTCACTATGAGGTTCTTTAGGTTCAGGATTAAAAATTTCTTCCTAAATATTATGGGGAAGAAATCTCCCAAGGAGGTCTCTTCTTCTATGCATATAATGCAAAATCTAAACTAACATAATGATTTCAAGGTTGAACTAGATTGAAACCTTCCCCAACAACAGTGCCAAAAATGATCAGTAAGCTTAATACCTTAGTAACAAAGGATTGGACATCATTTCACAGTGACTCCATGATCTAGATAGAATCATGTGTTTTACTAAGAATAACATACTAAATTCATTTTATTTTTTCAACATGGGAGTGTGATCTTGAGAGGGTGGCTATAAAGTATATGCTTTAATTCCTCTATAAGTCATTACAATTAAAACAAAAGAGAATCCTAAAGGAGAATTCAATTAAGAAATGAAATGAAATCTTATCTTAGAGCTTAGAGTAATGCTACAAATAGTAAATCTATCTATGCACCTATGTTGCAAGAATAGTTTACATACTTTGTTATCAATGGTTGCAAGAATAAAAGAAGTCTACCTTGTAAAAAAACAAGCAAGGAAATGAAATATATGTTGAAATATTCAAATGGGAAGATTACTTATGAGAGGGGGGGTGAATCAGAAGTAACACACTTTAACCTTTTCAGGTCCTTTAAAACAAATAACTGAAAGTAAAATGCATGCATGTAAACATATTAAATAAACATAAAGTAAACACATGCAAGTAAACACATGACACCAGAATTTGGTAACCCAGAAAGCCTCTAGGAATAAGAAGGTTGGGGGTGATACCCACAAAATCATTGCAACAATAATTGTTTGACCACTTTTGATGGTCTACCTTGTGAAAGGCCTGCCTTGTTAAAGGCTTTGCACTGTGTCAATAGTGACTTGGTTAAAGGATTTACAAACACTTTACATGAAGTGTCACCCTATTAAAGGATTTAGTCACCTCTTCAAAGGATCTACAAAATAGCTGTTAAGCTAACCTATCATCATAGGATTTTCACTATCTAATACAATTGCAAGAGACTATTAGAAATCTTTGACTCAATTGCTTACAATCTTCAATTGCTGATTTTAGGCACTAGTTCTACTCATTCTAAATTTGATCCTCTAAGATCTGATATCTGTTTGTAGCCCTTATTCTATTTTGATCAACTAGATATGTAATTGTTTCTTTTTTCCTCTAAGTCTTTCACACTTCCCACTGAATTTCGCTATAGTTTACCCATACATTTCTCTCATCCATGCATACAATGGGTTTTCATTCTCCTTTTAAAGTTTTCAAAGACTTAGGGTTAGGTATCAATCTATGATCCATATTGAATCTTTAATTCCTCCTCATTCCTTGCACTTTTCTCATTGGTTGCACACCTTCTCTATTTTTCTTATTGGCTGCATGCTGATTGCATAGGAAGTATAAAAGATTTTTTCATATCCTTATTATCCTTCTAAATCATTCTATGTTGGCTCAAAAAAATGGTTTACATCTGAGTTTGTGTAGCCACAAACTCATATGTTGATTCTATGTTACTTGACACATACTAGATTACTGGTGCTTGACACATGTTTGATCCTAGTTTACTTAACACCTGTTACATTCTATCTTGCTCGACACATGTTGTGGCTTGGCATACATAGTTTACTCAGCTTCTATTTAAAAAGTGGTTAAGTGTGTTGAAACTCAAATGTCAAAACCATTCTAAGACCAACAATCTCCCCCTTTGACATGAGTGTCAAAAACACTTAACTAAACATTATTGGTATGACCTTATGAGAACATTAATCATTATGCTCTGCATATGTACAAAATTTCAAAATTTTGTTCAAAATACCTTATAACTCCCACTGAGCTGATTGTGCCTTATCTATTCTTGCAACCAAAATTATGTGCTGAATGTACCTGATACTCTTTGCGTTTGCCCTGTTTCTGTAATCTATACTTGTGCTTTGTATTCCTATATTTTGTATCAGATCTATCTTCCATACAATTCCCAAAATCTTGTATCTCCCCCATACTATATCTTATCTCTTATCTCCCCTTTTTGGCTATCTAAAATCTTTCCCCTTTATTCTCCAAAAGAATGAATGAAAGAATGTAATCAAAATGCTTAGTATTCTCCTCCTTAGTTATATCTTCCTTATTATTTCTTCCCCAAAAAATTATACATATGTCTATCTTATCCTCCTTATTTTTATTTCTCCCCATTTTTGCCACTTATGTCGAAGTGTGCTAAGGAGTAACTCCATATTTAGCCAAAAAAGTTTTGTTTACCTCCATTATCATTTTGAGAGCTGTGTCCCAATTCTTCAAAGAAATTTCTAGTGACTTATGTTGGATGGTAGTCTCTGTAGCAAGATGTATACACCCATCAAGTGTAGAAAGATTAAGACCTTTCTTTAGAACATTCTCTTTATAGGCTTGCTCTTTGTGGAGTACCTCCAAATGTGGGGTTATGGAGGATTGAATTTGCATCAATCTGGCCTTAATGTTGGCCTCTTTAGCTGTCAACATAGCTAGCTCTCTCTAAGTGTGAAGCGTTTGAGAAAAATAATTCTCACTTTGAGTTGGATCCCTTTGTAATTGCATGGTACAAATATTAAGATTTCTCTCCAAGCTCAATATCCTTTGGCCTATCTCTTGTGTGAAATTGGAAAAATCACACAACTTTTTGTACAGTGAGAAAGTGTTCTCAAGTACAATTTTGACCTTTTCAATTTTCTTGGCCAATTTTACCTATGAAAGTGCTATTTCACTTGATATTCTTTCATTTACCTTCCCTTGAAACTTCCTTTTAGACCACTCCATAAGTTTGACGTTGGTGTCCTGGTCTTCACTTGTCACCTAGTCAACTATATTTGATAATTGTTCCATTATAGGCTTTGACTCATCTAGTGAGTGCAAGCTGAAGGCATCCATAAATATGTCCTTAATCTCATGCAATGCTTGCTTATGTTTATACTCCTTCCTGAGTATTTCTTGTCTTCTCCTTCTATTTAATGCATCCTACGTTTCTATAATCTACTCAATGGTGATAGTCTTTGAGTCATAGGAAGGTATGAAAATTTCTTCATCTAACTTATGGTCTCCATAGTGAAGTACCCTAGTCACTTTGGTTGAGCTTGAGCCTAGTGTAGATATTTGCAAAGGTATTGCATCAGTGCTTGACTTCTAAAGATTCTTTGTAGGAGTGCCTATTTTTGGTAACTCTATCAATGTTTGTATTGTGGCCTACTCCTCTTCCTTTGATTTTTTGTCCTTTTCCTCATCTATTCTCTCTTGATCAATCACAATAGTTTGAGGTGTACTTATTGAATGTACTATAGGATTAGATGTAGAAATCTATCCTATTTTCTCTATGTGTTTTACTGCCTCTACACTCAACTTCTGTAATGTGTTATCAACTATTACGGATATATCAACTATTGCAATTGGTGGTGGAAGCATTAGAATTTGAGTACTAGTAGTTGTAGAGATGGAAGGCAGCTCTTGTGATTTCACCTTGTCTCTTTTTGGTTCTACTATTGCCTTTTGTAACTCATCCACACTCACCAATATTGGATTATTACATAATCTTTCCTGTAAAGTTGATTGATGAAGGATCTTCTTGAGATCTTTCATAGTTAGGGGATTGATATTTTGACATGATTTGTTAGTAACATTCTTGATTGTTATAGTGTTTCTAGGTGTGATGGTTACATGAGGAGGGCTAGGAGGTGGTAAATGTGTGTCTTGCACACTCTAGTCTTGTTGTTGCTCCTGCTCAGCTATTACCATTTGATCTCTTTCTTGTGTCTCCTTCTCTTCTTCATCTATCTTTTCTTCTTCTTTATTTTCTTTTTCATTTCTTGTTTCCTCTTCTTCTCTCTTCTCTTCTTTCTCCTTCTCACTAGACTTAGCCTTATTTTCTTTTGCATCCTTCTCTTCTTGTCCATCCTTGTCATTTGTTATGTTATATATTGATTTCCATAATCTTATTGATTTATGGACAACTTCTTCAATTTCATTTTGTAGGATGCTAAAGGCTTTATACTTTGGTGCAAATTTACCACCATGTTTCTTGTTAGCCTTAGTTATTTGACCTCTAGTCAAATTAGGCATCACTTGTGCCAGTGTTGATTCTCTTATTTCCTTATCCATTTTTAAACAATAATGCCATTTATTTTCAATAATCTCATATAACTCCCTAGGCATAGTATTGTCTAACTCAAGAGGTGTGTTCTTAAATTCAGCCATCATGGTATACACTAATTCCTCTATCTTGTTTTGTTCTTCTCTACTTAACTTGTTAAATTCAAAGTTTTTCAAATCAGTAAAATCTACATTCCTAATATTTTCACAAATTTTATCTATGGAAAATTTGAGAGGATGGCTTATCACTCTAAATTGGCTGATATCCTCTAATTCTATTCTTTCCTCATCATCAGTTTCTAGTTGTGCTACATACTTTCTTCATTTCTTTCACACTTCATCAGTCTATTTCCTAGCCTTCTTCTTCTCTTTTGTTTCCTCCTTGGCCTTTTGTGTAGATGCCCTTGTGGTAGCTCTAGTTGTTGGTGCCACCTTCTTTACTTTAGACTAGGTTGGAGGCTGAGTTTTAGCCTTTCTTTTCTTTGATTTAGCTTGAGATGGTGCTTCCTCAGCTTCTTCATCCTTGTCTTCACCTAAGCCTTGAGTTAATTCTATTGGGTTTTGTCCCTGTTCATCTTCTTCATCATCATCTTCTTCCTCATCTACATCATCTACACTGTTGCTTCTTCAATTTTTGCACCAAATTTCATCTTTATCTTCTTCACTAGTTTATGCTTCTTCTTTAAGGTGGAGGTTATTTTTAGTTCCATATCTACTTTGGAATGCACAACATCATATGTTCCAAAATGGGGTGCCTCTTTATCAATCTCTTCTGCAAGCAATGCAGTGATTTTTGCAGAGGCTTCATCCACATCAAGTTCATAACCTAATGACCTTAGCCATCTCACTCTTGGAACTGTTGCTTGAATATAAGTATTGTTAATGTCTACTAGGAAACATATGTCATTTATATGTTTTTCCACTAAGGAAACTAGTATTCTCACTCTTTGTTTCATTGATTTCTTAAAATCCTCAAAATAGCTTGTCATTTGGGCTTCAAAGTTGTCACCCATCCGATCAATGTACTTATTGATTTGAGTGATTGTAGTTTTTTTTGGATTCTAGTTCACCTTTCCAATTGATGGAAACTCTTCCATGACATAAAAGAATATGTACACACGAACTTAACCAAACTTGCATTAAGCACCTTTTGACCTTCTTATTGCTCCTAGGTTCTCATTTATCTACTGCAACATTAGTTCTACTAGATCATATGTATGATATTTCTTTACAAGTTTATAGGCTACATCAACACTAATCCATGGTACATGATTTAATTTGCTGGATTGGAAAAACTTGTGAGAAATGATTCTCACAACAAAGTCCAGAAGGAGATTTGTAATTGTGTCAATTGTCATACCCCTCTTATTCCACTTAGCCCCTGTGTTCTTTTCAATAACTTCTTTTGAATCACCTCTTAGGGTCTTAGGCTGATTTAGGGTTGTAAAACTCGTAACCCTATGTACTATCCTCTTGGTAATCTTAACTGGTCCTATTTCTAGCCATAGACAACCATTGTGTATCCTACTTAAAACAATTCTTATCCATTCTATTTTAAAACCTATAGGGTAAACTAGGGCATGGGTTAAACCCTTCTTCTCAACTATCTAAAATTCATCCTTTAATATTCTATTGTCACATAGTTTATCATATGCTCAAAAAATTTCAAGGTCTCCTACTACTCCTATTTTGCACTTGTAACACTTCCTTACATCCTACACCATGACAGGACAATGTGCTGACATGGTTGTTCTTGTAGGAAACTTCACAAATTGGCCTAAACTTGGGTTGTTTTACTTCATTACTAACTAGCTAGACCTCATGACTTTCCTTTCCCTTTGAGTTCTTAGAACTAGAAGCCATTATACTGATCTAGGGTTTCAATATATTAGAACTTTAACACTGCATAACTCAGCACTTGATAAATACCTTAGATCAACAAAATTTATGCTAAATTACCGTTGAAATTGGTGCAAAAGGCTTCAATGTTTCTATTTGATCACTTATGCACTCTTTTCATCTTTTCTTTGTGTTTGAATGGCATAAAAATGATCAAAATTTGACCTTACACCTCTCAAAACCTAGCATGAAATGCTTAGTTCATACAACTATAAACTCAACACTTGAAGGTTTCAACATGGCTTGGCTTCCATTGGATTTCATTCACTTGACTTCCACTAGATTTCCACTTTACTTAGCTTCCATTGTCATTTCTCAAGTTGGCATCAACCATCAACTCGGTCACTATTAGTAACTCAGCATACACTAGAGCTTTACTTGACACCTAAGGACAACTTAGCAGTATCTACAAAAACTTCAAATTTTGTCTTGGCATATTTGCTCATGCTAATTTCTTCTTTGTAGTACTTTTTTTGTCTTGGGACTGATGTATGATATAACTTTGTATATTAGTCCCATACACCTATTCATGCTTAGTTGGATGAGATGTGACCACTTGACCTCTTGGGTGAAGTGATCCCTCCATTTGATGTGCTGCACTCATCTTTCTTCTTCCAAATCTTGTTCATTTACCCTCTGATTTGTTCAACATCTACCTTCTCTTTTCCTTTGTTGACTTCTAACTTGGGTGCCTTTGACTTTGTTGGAAAATTCTTGCTGATGTGACTAGTCTTCAAGCAACTAAAATATGTGGTTTGACTCAACCACTTGCTATAGTTCCCTCTAAAATGTGTCCTTATGTAGTTTTCGGGAATGTGTCCATATTCCTGATAGTAGTTACATTTATACCTGGTATTGTAATCCCAATTGTAGTGATGACCATGGTTACCTTCTCTTGTTTCTTGATTTAATGTCCACATAGGCTTTGACCTGCACTCAAAAGCTCTATGTCCATATTTTTTGTAGTTGTAGCAGTGACCCGCAAATCTTGGTGTTCTAATGATTCTAGTCCTACATTCATGTGCTTAATGTCCTTTCTTTTTGCACTTGTGACAAAAGCATGCATTTTTAGGCTTATTATGCTAATGGCCATCCTTGCTCCTACATACATTAGAGGTATGTCCCTTTTTACCATAGAAATGAAAAGTAGGTTTAGTATTCTTACCTTTGTTACTCTTTTCTTTTGTAATCTTGGATGATTCTCCTTGGTCAGTGCTAGTGTAACCAAGTCCTAAAGTATCATTACTGGCCCTTGGTGATTTTAGTAGTTTCTCAAAGTACTTGATAGCCTTATTGGGTTTGTTGAATCTTTCTACAACTTCTTTCTCTCTTTTTAGGTCATTTTGTAGTTTATCAATTTGTATCTTCAATGTAGAGATCTCAATGTCTTTCATATTAAGCTCATGATGTGCATTCATCATTTGGCTTAAGGTGTCAAGCTGCATGTTTGAGATTCTTTCAAACTTAATTATCTTTTCCTCCAGTCTATTGGTAAGATTTCTCTTGTCATCTTCTATCATAACATTGTCTTCAATGGCTCTTTTCCTCTATTCAGTCACCTCACAGAGCATTATGGCTTGTGATTCTTGTTCAAGCTTGAGTATTTTGGTTTCTTTTGCTTGAGCTCTATTCTTCTCCATCAATTCTACTATTTTTGCATCAAATTCCTTGGAATATCCATTGGAAAATACTTTTGTGGTATCAATCTCCTTGTAGTGTATGTCATTTTTAGCTATGGCTATATCCTTCCTTCTTTTCAAGGACTTTCTCAATTCTTCTCTGGCTTCCTCCAATTTGTGTAGAGTGAGGTGCACATCAATCACCTGATTGTCTATAATCTTCCCACATTTGAAGACTTCCATTTTTTGATCTTTTCTCTAAGCTGTTAAGCTTCTCCTTGTGAGAAACCAAGCTCTGATACCAATTGTTGGAATATTCAAATGGGAAGAGTACTTTTGAGAGGGGGGGTGAATAAGAAGTAACACATTTTAACCTTTTCAAATCCTTTTAAAACAAATAATTGAAAGTAAAATTTATGCATGTAAACATATTAAATAAACATAAAGTAAACACATGCAAGTAAACACATGACACCAAAATTTGGTAACCCAAAAACCCTCCAGGAATAAGAAGGTAAAACTGGGGTGGGGATGATACCCACAAAATCACTATAGGAATAATTGTTTGGCCACTTCTGATGGTCTACTCTATGAAAGGCCTACCCTATTAAAGGTTGTACACTGTGTCAATAGTGACCTGGTTAAAGGATTTACAAACACTTTACATGAAGTGTCACCTTGTTAAAGGATTTAGTCACCTCTTCAAAGGATCTACAAAATAGTTGTTAAGCTAACCTATCATCATAGGATTTTCACTATCTAATACAATTTCTAGAGAGTATTAGAAATATTTGACTTGATTTCTTACAACCTTCAATTACTTATTTTAGGCACTAGTTTTTCTCATTCTGAATTTGATCCTATGAGATCTGATATCTATTCATAGCCCTTGTTCTATTCTGATCAATTGGATATGTAATTGCTGCTCTATTTCTCTGTCTTTCACACTTCCCACTAAATTTTTCTATAGTTTACCCATACACTACTCTCATCCATGCATACAATGGGTTTTCATCCTCCTTTTAAAGTTTCTAAAGATTTAGGGTTAGGCATGTATCTACGATCCATATTGAATCTTTAATTTTTGCTCATTCCTTGCACTTTTCTCATTGGTTGCATGCCTTCTCCATTTTTCTTATTGGTTGCATGCTGATTACATAGGAAGTATAAAATATTCATTCTTATCCTTATTATCCTTTGAAATCCTTCTATGTCAGCTCAAAAAATAGTTTACATCTAAATTTGTGTAGCCACAAACTCATATGTTGATTCTGTGTTACTCGACACAAACTAGATTATTGGTGCTTGGCACATGTTTGATCTTGGTTTTCTTGACACTTTTTATATTTTGTCTTTCTTGACACATGTTGTGGCTTGGCACACATGGTGTACTTAGCTTCTATATAGAAAGTGGTTAAGTGTGTTGACACTCAAATGTCAAAACCATTCTAAGACCAACAATATATTCTAATAGAATAGTTCACTCACCAAGTGGGCCCCCTTGGATGAGTGAATAGAAAGACAATTAAGATAGAAGATGTAAATTTGAACTTTTTATTCTATTCATTCATGGTAAGAGATTACATCTGATTAAAAACAAGATCACATGCTTCTATTATGAAAATAAATCTATTCTATCTCTTTCTGAAACAATTTTTTTGAAGCTATAGTGGGCATTATTTAAAGGAGAACTACAACAACTTTCTACTTCTATGATCACCACATCAATGAGGACCAATTATAGATTCATAAATTTTACAACACAAATATCATTAAGTATGATTAAATCCTCCAAGAATATAGTAGGTTGAGGGATCTATCCTCATGTGCTGCCATAACAAAAATCACACAATAATCTACTCATTGTAGTGATTCAATAATCTAGTCAACTTTGACTTATTGCTGAAGTGCTGACTGTGATTATGTGTGACAAGTAAATACAAAAAATTGAATGCATACAACTTCCACATACATATATTCATTTCATCATCAATGTTAGAAAAAGGTATAATGTTCAAACTATCACTCTTTACAAATCCTATGGCTACAAGAAGGAATCTACCCATGAGGAAATATTTATCAGCATGTAACATTCCTTAATTATACCATAGAAGTCCATAGATTCAAGAAATTATAGCATATCTAAACTATCTATTCTTCAACTTCATGTCTTAACATATAGATAACATATTCATAAAAACATAAGTTCATCCACTTAAAACCATCGAGTCATAAAAGTTTCTATAGGATAATTATCTAAAAAACAAGATAAAAAGGATCTCAAAATAAAGGTCTTTTATATGCTCATCAATGATATGAACCCTAATATAAACTTCACCTTGACCTCCTCACCATAATCTTAAGTCTAATTAAACCTTGACTATTTAACCTAATCTAAAAAGAAAATATAACTGTGCAATCCTAACCCTAAATGTCATGTAACACAATGCTAACCTTGATTTAAATTTAATCCTAATCTTAACTCTAAACATTATATATTTACCCTAGAATTGATAGGTTGATTCTAACCATAACCATAAAATCTAAGCCCTAAACATAAACCTTTAAACCTAAAGTTATATCATTTTAACTAAAAAGGTATCCCTAAACCTAATCAAGATGTGAAGACTAACTATAAATTTTTACAGCACGATCCTCACTTCTTAACCCTAAAATACCCAATTATGAATCCTAACTAAAAAATTTAATCTAGATTTACACTAACCCTAAATATTTAATCCTAAAGATCCCTAAACATTATATTAACTTTCCCTAACATTGATCATGATTCTAACGATATAGATCTAGAAATCCTAACCATGATCCTAACTCTAAGCCTAACCATGTAACTATAGTTCCATAGCATAAACCTTAATCCTAGGTAATACTAAACTAGGAAATGAGCTAATTATATTAACTTAACATCTAACACTAAATCCTAAACCTAATCATAATTCTACTCATAACACTAATGTAAGTCTCACACTGATATTAAACACTAATGATTTGACTATATACACACAATTATAACACTAACCCTAACTCTAACCATAATAGCTTACTTCACATAGAACACTATTTTGAACACACACTCCTATAACTATAGCTATAAATATTTTCCTAATCCTAACTTAATAAAAATTTACCATGATTAAACCCTAATAATGACCCTAAATTTAGTCTTAATATGAAACCAAGTAACCCTAAAAATAACCTTAGAACCATAATATAAATCATAATCATGATATAACATTAACCTTGAATGCCAAAACTAATCAAATTTATTTATGCACTATGAGGCACATGCAACAAGAACAATATGTAGTACAAATTTTATAACTCTAAACCTAACTATAACCCTCATAATAAGTCTTAACCTAACCCTAATGTTTTAACTTTAAGCCTAACCCTAAAATTAACTCTAAACTGAACACTAACTCTAACTCTAATTATAGCCCTACTTATTCCCTAGTAACCTTAGCCAGGATCCTAACAATAAACCTATTAAATTATATAGTGAATCTAGTTTTATATTTAACCTATAGTTATGTTTCAGGTAGTCCACCCATGTGATCTAGACTCTATCTAGACTTAGATGAAATAATTTTATGAAGTTTTCACACACACACAGACACACACACAATGTACATATTATGTATGCTTCATGTTTACAAAATACTATGTGCATGTACATAACATATGTTCATTTCATGTTTAAACACATATTATTTAATTTCACATATTTACAAAATTCTAGTTTCTTAAATGTCATCAAGTATAATAAATTTCAAGTTTATTAAATGTCATATTTTCATTTAGGATGTACAAAACACACATGTAGTACTATATATGTTCATTTCACATTTGCATGTATTAAATGTTTAATTTCATGTTTACAAAATTTTAGTTTCTTAAATGTCATTGTACTTGATAAATTTCAACTTTATTGAAAATGCCATATTTCAATTTAAATTTCAAGTTTAAACATTATATACATGCATGCATACTACATACATTGACCTTCATATGGCAGATTGGCAACCTCATACCCCCCCCCCCCGAGCAACAACATCCTATCCCCCCTAGAGCAACAACCTCCTATCCCCATTGAGCATCATCTTGTCCCCTCCCGTAGTGTGCTATTCCTGCAAATCAATAGCATATCCCACTGCACATGCTCTATGATCACTATAACCAAGAGATTCATAGACTTCATGAATCTTTGGCTAGTGGCACATGCTCTAGTGTGTATAGTAGTACATGTTAGAGAATCTTACATAGTCTCACATATATTAGAGATGAAATTCATGGTGGTATTCCATATTCTACATGTACTATACAAATTTTCCTTAACAATAAAGGATGAGAGATATCTTCAAGTCTTTCACTATAGTGGGTACAATGCTTAGTGCCTAAAGAGACACTAAAGAGGGAATGTTTCCCTCATTATCTTCCACTAAAGTATGTGAAGGGGTATTATCCCCTTAAGTGTATAGATCCATAGATGGCTGCAATTATATACCCACACTTTATTGTTTCTCATGGTCATTATCCAAATCAAGACCAAATTCCACTCTATTTTGCACAACAACTTTATGCTGAGGTTCGCTTAGGTAGGGTGGTGAACTATACTAATTTACCATCACATTTAGGTCAAGGGCATGGTAGACTAGTTGATAGGTATTTAGGTCATCCACCACTCACACATAGGTCAATTGTTAGAGAGAGGGAACCTGTTATTTCTCCTATATTAGGTCTATCAACTAATGAGGCCATGCATAACCCATAGTTGTGGGGGGTGATTCAGGGAGTTGGATAGATTTTTGTAGTTGTTAGATCAATTTTGAGTGATGAGGTTGGCCATTATTTGATGTCTCATTGGCATTCTAGATCATCATTTGGTGCTTCATCTTTAGGAGACTTGTATAGTGCAGCAAGCATCCCTTCACTAAGTAGCTTAGAGGGTCTCATTGGATTGTTGGCATGAGATACTATGAGTGTTCTTGTTGAGATTCTATTATATTCATATAGATTCATACTAGAGCATCTTGGGATACCCATATCAGATGTTCAATATCATGTCCATGGTGTTATTGGGATACATCCTTAGCCACATTCCTCTCATCGACCATGTAGTGGTCATGGTGGGAGTACACATCATGATCTACCTATTGACCACTATTTTGCTACAAAGGGACATATACATACTAATAAAAACCCTTCAGCTAGTGCAAGGCATGGTTAGAGTTTAGATGTGGTCCTTAATGATTTTGACTTCATCTTGTTGACTAGAGGATGGATGGACTTATTCATGATGATTCTATTTCTATGCCATCTCATTTAGTTAGTCCACTTGGCTCCTCATTATTAGGATGTGTACTAGTCACTATTGAAATATAGATGAAGTAACTGAGAGGGGAGGGGTGAATCAGTTACCACAAAATTCAATTCCAAAAATAAATCCCTTAGATGTCTTTACTTACTGCTGATACTTGGTAAACAGTGTAGGAATATTGCAACTTGGTAGATTAACTAATTACTAATTATCTAGCATTCATAGTTATTAATATGCTTGCAAATATTAGATAAATGAATACAGGAGACAACAAATTTAATGTGGAAACTCAATATGGGAAAAACCACCAAGTAACTAGTCACCAATTTTCACTCTTCTGAAGCGAGCCCTATTAGGAGCCAACCTTGTTAAAGGTTACAAAACACACTATTAGGTGTGACCTTGTTAGAGGATTTAATCACCCTGTTAGGAGTGGCCTGGTTAGAGGTCTTGAGAACAATTCAATTGAACTATCACCTTGTTAGAGGATTTACAAAATGGTTGTTAAACCAACTCTGTTAAGAGATTCTAGATTCACTGTTACAATGATTAGAAAGAAATAATGAGGTGACCTGAATGATATGCAACTTATCTTTTGCTGATTACAGATCTCTTTTCTACTTTACTGAATCCTTACTGATCGAATACAACTTTGCAGCTCCTTCAGGATATCTAATCCTTCATCAGAATTCGCTCAATATTCACTTATTTCATCCTCAACCATATATTCACTCTTACTCCAATTCACAACTTGAACATCTATATATATACCTTTCAGATTATCAAGTCGGCTTAAATATAGGTTACAATAACAAAAACAAAAAAAATATTATTACATCAGTTGGCCACATGAAACAATTAAACTTAACATCAAAATATTAAAATCCTTTGCTGGCCAACCCATCTTGGTAACCACTGCTCCAGAATGGTTTTCTAGTGTTAACCAAGTGAAGCTCGGTAAACACTGCAAACCCTACAAAAATCCTTTGGAGACCAAGTGAGCTCAGTAGACATTAACTTTCCTTTGTGAACCTTGGGAGCTTAGTAGACATTAACTTTCCTTTGTTAACCTTGGGAGCTCGGTAGACATTAAATTTCCTTTATTAACCTTGGGAGCTCGGTAGACATTAACTTTCTTTTGTTAACCTTGGAAGCTCAGTAGACATTAATTTTCCTTTGCTAACCTTGGAATCTTGGTAGACATTAACTTTCCTTTGTTAACCTTGGGAGCTCAGTAGACATTAACTTTCCTTTGTTAACTTTGGGAGCTCGATAGACGTTAACTTTGGGAGCTCGATACAAATTAACTTTCCTTTGTTAACCTTGGAAGCTCAGTAGACATTAACTTTCCTTTGTTAACCTTGGAAGCTTGGTGGACATTAACTTTCTTTTGTTAACCTTGGAAGCTTGGTAGACGTTAACTTTCCTTTGTTAACCTTAGGAGCTTGGTAGACTCTGTCTGATGACTGATATGACATTTGTACAACATCAAGGACAATACATAATTAACAATTGTATCCAAAAATATCCCTCTTTGGCATTGATGGTAACACGACATGTCATAGCAAAATGAATTTTGAAAAAAAGTCGAACAAGTCTTTTCTGTGAAGACAACTTTATTTATTAGATAGCAAACTCTCTCTCTGTGAAGGAATTCCATAGAAAACTCTTCCTCTCAAACAAATTTCAGAAAGATATGATATTAAAGCTCTCCCTCTTTGACAACACAACTCAAATGAATTTCAATGTGACTTGAGTACTGATTCATATGCAATATGTTCTAATTATGCTACATCAACTGATAGATCTTTTACTTGATATGCGTTGATGCATCACTAAAACTTCATTTTAGTGAACTTCAAATAGGGGAGTGACCCCTAACTTACTTCATAGATACAAGAATGCATCCTTAGGTAATGGCTTTGTGAATATATCAGCAATTTGTTCTTTTGTATGAACATATTCCAATCTGATCTCCTTGTCTTGCACCAATTCTCTGACAAAATGATATTTTATTGCAATGTGCTTAGTTTTGGAATGCATCACTGGATTCTTAGATATGTTGATTGCACTTGTATTATCACAGAACATAACAACTAGTTCTTTGATTTCTACCTTCATGTCTCCCAACAACTGTTTAAACCAAACAATATTAGAACAGTTTACTGCTGCAACAACATACTCTGCTTCTGCTATAGATTGAGATGTACAATTTTTCTTTTTGCTTGTCCAAGAAACCAACCTCTTTCCGAGAAAGAATGCTCCTCCACTTGTACTTTTTCTATCATCAAGGTTTCCTGCCCAATCAGCATCAGTAAACACTTTCAAATCTAGATTACCTCCAAATTTGTACCATAAACCATAATCTTCAGTTCCTTTCAAATATCTCATTATTCTTATGATTGCCATCATGTGATTTTCTCTTGGTTTTGCTAAAAATCTTGCTAAAATACCAACTACAAGGGAAATATCTGGCCTAGTATGAACTACATATTGCAACTTTCCAATCATAGATCTATATAATGTTTGATCTACTTCTTTTGATTCATCTTCCTTGGTAAGTTTTGATCCAGTACACATAGGAGTCCCAACTGGTTTACAATCTTCCATACCAAACTTTTTCAATATCTCCTTGATGTATTTTGATTGAGTGATGTAGATACCATTTTTATTCTGCTGAATTTGAAGACCAACAAAGAATTTGATTTCACCAAACATAGACATTTCAAATTCCTTGTTCATTTTCTCTGAAAATTCTTTGCATAGATCATCATTCCCTGTGACAATAGTATCATCTACAAATATTTCTGCCAAAACAATCTTATTATCCGGTGCTTCCTTTATATACAAGCTACTGTTATCATTAGTTCTTTGAAAACCAATCTGAATAAGATAGTTATGCAATCTTTCATACCATGCTTTAGGGGCTTTTTTCAGACCATACAATGCCTTGTGTAATTTGCAAACCATGTTCTTCTTATATGGATCAACAAAACCTTCAGGTTGTTTAATGTAAACCTCTTCATCCAGTATACCATTGAGGAATGCTGACTTGACATCCATCTGATTAACTTTGAATCCTTTGTGTGTAGCATATGCTAGTAAGGTTCTGACTCCTTCCAATCTTGCAATAGGAGAAAAAGTTTCTCCATAGTCTATTCCTTCTTCTTGACAATAACCTTTGCTTTGTTTTTTGATACCTTACCATCTTCATCCAACTTGTTTCTCAATACCCACTTAGTTCCAATCACATTTTTATCTTTAGGCCTAGGTACAAGAGTCCATGTCTTGTTTTTCTCTATCTGTTCTATCTCTTCATTCATAGCCTCAATCCAACTATCATTTTCCAATGCATCATTAATATTTCTAGGTTCAAAATCAGCAAGTAAACAAGCACCTTTCAACTTGCTTCTTGTCATGATTCCTTCAGATTTGTCCCCAATGATCTGATATGCTGAATGATGTCTCCTGACATATTTTGCTAATACAGGTTCCTTGCCTTTTGAGAGAATTTCATTGTTATCCACTTGTACTTCAATTTTAGGTTCTAGCTATTCTGGCTCGGTAGATATTGGCTCAGGTCCTTCAGACTCGGTAGACACTTGCTCGGTAGCATTTGAATGTAACTCGAGTTGTTGTACCTCAGTTTGAACTACCTATAATTTGGTTACTGATGACTCGAGAGTAGAAGATTCCTAATTGACTGGTACTGTATTAGGTTCAGTGAAAACAAACCTTCTATAATCTTGTAGTTTCTTTTTTCTTTCTTCTTCAGTCCTTTCTACAAACTCATCAACTTTCACATGTGCACTTTCTATGACTTTGTAAGTAGACAAGTTCAAACATCTATATGCTTTACTTTTGCAAGAGTATCCCAAAAATATTCCTTCATCACCTTTTACATCAAATTTTCCTTTTCTAGATTCTTTCAAAATGTAACATTTACTTCCAAATACTTTTAGATAACTTACATTAAATTTATAGCCATACCATAGCTCATAGGGAGTTTTGAATGAGTCCTTTTTAAGCTATACTCAGTTCAAGGTATGAACTCTAGTGCTAATAGCTTCCTTCCAGTATTTGATAGTAATGTTCTTTTCAATCATTAAGGTTCTTGCACAATTTATGATAGATCTGTTCCTCCTTTCAACTATTCCATTTTGTTCCAGAGTTCTAGGGGCTGATACCTATCTTTTGATTCCTCTTTCAATGCAAAAGTTATTGAACTCATGTGAAATGAATTCTCCTCCTCTGTCTGACCTCAAGAATTTCAATCTTTTTCCTATTTCCTTTTCTACTCTGGCCAAATACCATTTGAATTTCTCAAATGCTTCTAATTTGTTCCTTAGATACATGACAGTCATCATTCTTGAGTAATCATCAACAAAAAGAATGAAGAAATTTTCTCCATTATATCTTTCAATTCCAATGGGTCCAAATAAATTAGTATGCACAATTTCTAATATATCTTCAGGCTGATAGTTTTTACTTTTAAAACTAGTCTTTCTCATTTTACCAATCTAAATTTTTTTGCATAAACCGACCTCAGGTTTTTTTATGTTAAGAATGCCTCTCACTTTCTTGAATTTTCTTATCTTTACCAAGTTATCAAAATTTACATGACACAACCTTTTATGCCATAACCAACTTTCTTCAACTTGAGCAATAAAACATGAACATTCACCAAGTTCAAGATAAAATAAGTTACCTTTTGTTTGAGTGCTTGATCCAATCAGTTTTCCTTTGCCATCCAGCAGTCTTGCTTTTCCATGCATGAATTCTACTTTGAATCCATTATTGAGTAGTTGTGCCACACTCAATAAATTATGATTTAGTCCTTCTCCCCAATAGGCATTATCACATATAAGTTCTTTGGTTAGAGAGATTCTTCCTCTTCCTTTTATACAGCACGGTTCATTGTTACCAAATCTTACACTGCCACCATCATAGCCTTCAAAGTATTCAAACTTAGTTTTATCACTAGTCATGTGATGAGAACAACCACTATCTATGATCCATGTATTATTTTTTCTCATAGGAGAAATGAGTGCCATTTCTTCATCATTATTAGACTCATCTTTCAAAGCAATGTAGACAATTTCATCTTCTTCTTCATTATTAGAATCATTAGAATCTTTAGCCATAAAACATGTTTTCTTACCTTTATCCTTGAATGATTTGACGTCTTTCTTGCCATTGTACTTGTAACCTTTCTTGTCATCTTTGTTCTGCTTGTTTGGGCATCTAGCAACAATATGACCAACTCCTTCACATGAAAAATAGATTAGAGGAACTTTACCTTTATATTTTCCTCTACCTCTAGAATATTTCCTTGCTAGTAGAGCTTCAATCACCTCAAGATCACTGTCTGAACTTTGGTCTGATTCATCTTCACTTTCTGACTGAGATTACTTTTTCCTTTTAATTTTCTCCTTGAGTGAAAGTTTGGCTTCAAATGCTGACTCAATATTTTTGGATGCTAGAACATAGTTGTCAAAGTTGTCTAGTTCAAATGAAGTTAATCTTCCAACTATGGCCTCTAGATTTATCTTATGATTTTCTTCACATCTTCTTTCTTGAATTGTAGAAACTCTAATTGCATAGATGGGAAGTAGAGTTCTAAGAACTTTACTTATAACTATCTCTTCCTTGATATCTCCTCCAGATGCTTTGATCACATTGACACATGCTTTGACTCTTTCAACATATTTTACAATGTTTTCATCCTCTCTCATCCTCATCTGATCAAATTGTCCTCTCAAACTTTCTGCTTTGGCTCTTCTTACATTATCATCTCCTCCATAGATTTATTTCAACTTTTCCCACATTTCAAAAGCAAATTTGTAGTCTTTGATGTCATCAAATTCTTCATAACTTAGAGCAGATGCCATATCTATCATCATAATATTGTGGGTCTTCTTTTCAACAATATCATTGACAGATAGTGTACCAGCTGGTTCTACATATTTTTCATCAAGGTATTTTAGTCCTATATCTCCAATAGAAGCTAGATGAAGTATCATCAACCCTTGCCATGCTGAGAAGTTGTCCCTATTTAGTCTTGGAATTTCCCTCTTATAAGACATCTTGATCTTTGGCTTAGATCCTTGAAATCTTGTCCTGCAAGCACCAAAAGCTCTAATACCAATTGTTGAAATATAGATGAAGTAACTAAGAGGGGAGGGGTGAATCATTTACCACAAAATTCAATTCCAAAAATAAATCCCTTAGATGTCTTTACATACTGCTGATACTTGGTAAACAGTGCAGGAATACTGCAACTTGGTAGATTAACTAATTACTGATTATCTAGCATTCATAGTTATTAATATGCTTGCAAAGATTAAGATAAATGAACACAGGAGAAACCAGATTTAATGTGAAAACCCAATATGGAAAAAATCACCAAGTAACTAGTCACCAATTTTAACTCTTCTGAAGTGAGCCTTGTTAGGAGCCAACCCTGTTAAAGGTTACAAAACACACTGTTAGGTGTGACCTTGTTAGAGGATTTAATCACCCTATTAGGAGTGGCCTAGTTAGAGGTCTTGAGAACAATTCAACTGAACTGTCACCTTGTTAGAGGATTTACAAAATGGCTATTAAACCAACTCTGTTAAGAGATTCTAGATTCATTGTTACAATGATTAGAAAGAAACAATGAGGTGACCTGAATGATATGCAACTTATCTTTTGCTGATTATAGATCTCTTTTCTGCTTTACTAAATCCTTACTGATTGAATACAACTTTGCAGCTCCTCTAGGATATCTAATCCTTCATCAGAATTTTCTCAATATTCGCTTATTTCATCCTCATCCATATATTCACTCTTACTCCAATTCACAACTTGAACATCTATATATATACCTTTTAGATTATCAAGTCGGCTTAAATATAGGTTACAATAACAATAACAAAACAAAAATTATTACATCAGTCAGCCGCATGAAACAATTAAAATTAATATCAAAACAATAAAATCCTTTGCTAGCCGACCTAGCTCAGTAACCACTACTCCAGAATTTTTTTCTAGTGTTAACCAAGTGAAGCTCGGTAAACACTGCAAACCCTGCAAAAATCCTTTGGAGATCAAGTGAGCTTGGTAGACATTAACTTTCCTTTGTGAACCTTGGGAGCTCGGTAGACATTAACTTTCCTTTGTTAACCTTG